>CM019075.1:70006067-70583440 GCA_009667805.1 Leptobrachium leishanense
CCATCTAGAGACAGAGTGACGTGTGACAACCTCAACCTCTGCTCAGGCCCCAAACTTCAGACGCCAAATAAATAAAAATATGCACTGCCCATTACATTGAGCATTTTACTGCTGTGTAGCTCTGTGATACTCATACACACCGCGCATTACTGTGAGCATTCTATTGCTGTGTAGCTCTGTGATATGCTCATACACACTGCACATTACTGTGAGCGTTCTATTGCTGTGTAGCTCTGTGATATGCTCATACACACTGCACATTACTGTGAGCATTCTATTGCTGTGTAGCTCTGTGATATGCTCATACACACTGCACATTATTGTGAGCGTTCTATTGCTGTGTAGCTCTGTGATATGCTCATACACACCGCATTACTGTGATCTGTATTGTGTGGGTTGTATGATTGTGAGTAATCTGCAATCAATGCAATAAGAAGCGTTCTATTTAAACTAAATACTCAACTGTGTTTGTTCTCGATGTGGTTATGAATAAAGACATATTGCTATTTTGTTGAAATTATAGTTCTCATCAGGAAAGGTAGCTCGGGCTTCCACTTATACCTTTGGACAAGTAGTTTCCTTTTTTTTTTCTTCAATTTCCACATCACTGGCTTTGTTTTTCTCTTGTTTAGTGAAGAAAATATTTTCCTCTGCATGTGTCACTGGGTGCATCTCTTGTGTGATATTTTGTGTTGTAAACTCCCCCCCAGTATCCATCACTTGCTCCTCACTGGGTGGATTTGGCCATAGAATGGAATGAATGGTTAGATTACGGTCTCAAACCTTATGGTCTTGTGTGGGATGTCAAAAGCTAAAAAGGTGCACAAAATAAAATGTGCAAGGGCTAGCGCTGGGATTACAACCACTTGATTACATGAACAACAGGTAATATGTCCAAAATGCAGCTCACCAATAGTTGTGTCCAACACCCAACATAAGAAAATCAACGATACAATACTGTACACTCTGGGAGCGCAAAAAGGTTTTTTGTTCAGATGGTTCTCTTTCGTGATGGATGTTTGGATCCAATGACCCCTTGATTTTAAATGAAAAACCAAAATTGGTGGTGTTGCGCTAAAAGAAAGTTAAAACTTTTGTATGGTCTATGTTGGAGGCATGCTATTCTGCACAGCAAGGAGAGAAAGAAAGTTCTATTTCTCTATAGTTCGTTCAGTGGATATCCAGTCCCTGTTGTAGAAAGGATTTTCAATAAAATCTTCCAAAACTTTGGAACGAACGACCACTTCTTTGGTGAATCTTCATTAAAAAGTATATCTCGGAAAAAGAAAAACTCGATAGTGTTATACCGTTTATTATTTTATATAAAAATCTACTGACATAATATACGTACAAAGTAAATGGATAGTGGGTTTAGGATTTGATCTCACCCACTGCCAGATAAAACATCGCGTCCCGTCAAGCCTTTATAAACAAACCACCCGGAGCTCCCGGGCTGCTTCCAAGGTGGTCACTCGATACCAAGGTGGGACCGCGATGATAAAGTGACGTAGTGCTGACGCGTTTCGCCCCGCCCACGGGACTTCATCAGAGCATACGTCACTATGCCATCATCCTCTCTAAATAGTGCCTTGACTTGACACACCTGTTGAACTCCTATTAGAATTTTCTGAAGCCACTCCCTATGGGAGATCTTACAAATGCTTCAGTATATTTGAATATATTGCAAAAAAAGCACAAAAACAAATGTATTGAAAAACTTGCCATATATAGGCGATCACAAAAGCCCTAAGGATAATCATTAAGGCTAAAAATTCATAATACCCATAAAACACTGTGTGTATGAATCAATGAGTTTTAAACTTAGCAAAGAAAAACAACATTGAAAACGGCATTACAAACGAACAGCGTTAAAAAACGAACAGCATTAAAAAACGAACATTAGAAAGAGTATAGATTCTTAATACTTCTAAAAACGCTCCAAAAGAGGAGGGGAGGGATCTTAAAACATATCACCATAATTACAAGAGTGAAATGTAAAAAACATGAATTGTATAGAAAAACATCCGAAAAATATTACATCATTCCAATACTATTGATAATAAAGTGCAACAGTAATATATACCGCATACAAGAAAAAACGCATAACCATGATAGAGACACATGATAGAAGGCAGGAATCATAACTACCATGAAGATTTATGTCAATACAATTAGGTAAGGAAATTAAAAAGATCAAAATCAACATTGAGACCCAAAGGAGTGAAGGTTCTTAAATCATATGCTGTCCTCATCTCTTCCTGCCCCATTCTCTGAATGTTGTTACCTCCTCTCCAATATTTTCCTACCCTTTTAATGCCCAAAAACTTTAGACCTCTTGGGTCCGAATTGTGAGACTTGAAGAAATGTGCAGAAACAAAATGTTGCATATACCCATTCCTAATGTTGCGAATATGTTCATCTATGCGTTTGTGTAAAGGTCTTGCCGTGCGTCCCACATACTGTAGTCCGCACGGACATTCCAATAAATAAATAATATTGTTGGTTTTGCATGTAATTAAATTGTTGATTGGGTACTCAATATTAGTTATATTTGATTTATAGTGCTTGACGCAATTACTACTTTTCGGACTGTTAGAGTTCTTACATGATTGGCAATTTTTGCAATAGAAAAAAACTTTTTCTTGTTGTAACCATCCTGTTTGTTTATGTTCTTTTATATAACTCTGGACTAAGGTTTGTTTTAAACTGGGGGCACCCCTAAAGGTGATACTGGGTCTTTCATTCAAAATGCCCCTCAGATCCTCATCTTCCATCAAAAGATACCAGAATTTATTTATAGTCTTCTTAATGTCCATATGTAGGTTGTCAAAATCAAAAATCAACCTCGTTGTGGGGTTCTTTTTTCTTCCAAAATTCGTTTGTGTTAGAAGAGTAGATCTATCGATCTTCTTCACCCCTTGAAAAGCTTCCTCTAAAATTGTCTCGGGGTATTCTTTTTCTTTGAAGTCAGCTAGAAGTTTCACCGATTCTTTCAAAAAGTGCTCATTTTCAGTGCAGTTCCTCTTAAGACGCATAAGTTGTCCCTTGGGGATGTTATTGAGCCAAGGGGAAAAATGTCCACTGGAAAAATGGATATAACTGTTGACATCTACAGGTTTAAAAAAGGTGCGTGTTTTTATGGTGGCATTCTCTATATAAATATATAAATCTAAAAAAACCACCTCCTGTTTGCTATAGTTAAAATCCAAATGGATATTAAAATCATTCCCATTCAAAAAAGCTAAAAAATCCTGTAGAGAGGCCTCATCTCCCTTCCAAATAAAAATGACATCATCGATATATCGACGATAGGTAACGAGGCCCGCACCCAGGTAATCATCCAAAAAAGTCTCCTCCCAAAAAGCCATAAAAAGATTAGCATAACTGGGTGCGAACCTCGTTCCCATCGTAGTACCTGCCACCTGAATATAAAAATCTTGATTGAACCAAAAATAATTGTTATGTAAAATCCACTTAATGCTAGCTATTAAAAAATCTCTCTGTTCCAAAGGAATTTTTCCATCCGTCTCCAAAAATTTAGATGTAGCTTGAAGACCCTTAAAGTGCTGAATAATAGTATAAAGGGAAGCAACGTCCCCCGTCACTAGCCAAAAATCGTCCTGCCATTGATGTTGTATTAAAATATTCAAAATATCCTTGGTATCCTTTAAATATGACCTAGTGTTTTTCACTACAGGCTGCAAAAAAATATCGATATATTCTGACAGTCTCGAGGAAATGGACCCAATGCCCGATATTATGGGGCGGCCAGGAGGATTTTCTCTGTTCTTATGAAGTTTCGGTAAAATGTAGAAGGTAGGTATTTTTGGATGATTAATGGACAAATATTCATATTCCTTTTTATTCAAAATATTGTTTATCCGCCCTTCGTTCAGTAGTGCCATTAACGTTATTTTCATATCACTAGTAGGATCACAATTCGGACCCAAGAGGTCTAAAGTTTTTGGGCATTAAAAGGGTAGGAAAATATTGGAGAGGAGGTAACAACATTCAGAGAATGGGGCAGGAAGAGATGAGGACAGCATATGATTTAAGAACCTTCACTCCTTTGGGTCTCAATGTTGATTTTGATCTTTTTAATTTCCTTACCTATTTGTATTGACATAAATCTTCATGGTAGTTATGATTCCTGCCTTCTATCATGTGTCTCTATCATGGTTATGCGTTTTTTCTTGTATTGCGGTATATATTACTGTTGCACTTTATTATCAATAGTATTGGAATGATGTAATATTTTTCGGATGTTTTTCTATACAATTCATGTTTTTTACATTTCACTCTTGTAATTATGGTGATATGTTTTAAGATCCCTCCCCTCCTCTTTTGGAGCGTTTTTAGAAGTATTAAGAATCTATACTCTTTCTAGTGTTCGTTTTTTAATGCTGTTCGTTTTTTAACGCTGTTCGTTTTTTAATGCTGTTCGTTTGTAATGCCGTTTTCAATGTTGTTTTTCTTTGCTAAGTTTAAAACTCATTGATTCATACACACAGTGTTTTATGGGTATTATGAATTTTTAGCCTTAATGATTATCCTTAGGGCTTTTGTGATCGCCTATATATGGCAAGTTTTTCAATACATTTGTTTTTGTGCTTTTTTTGCAATATATTCAAATATACTGAAGCATTTGTAAGATCTCCCATAGGGAGTGGCTTCAGAAAATTCTAATAGGAGTTCAACAGGTGTGTCAAGTCAAGGCACTATTTAGAGAGGATGATGGCATAGTGACGTATGCTCTGATGAAGTCCCGTGGGCGGGGCGAAAAGCGTCAGCACTACGTCACTTTATCATCGCGGTCCCACCTTGGTATCGAGTGACCACCTTGGAAGCAGCCCGGGAGCTCCGGGTGGTTTGTTTATAAAGGCTTGACGGGACGCAATGTTTTATCTGGCAGTGGGTGAGATCAAATCCTAAACCCACTACCCATTTACTTTGTACGTATATTATGTCAGTAGATTTTTATATAAAATAATAAACGGTATAACACTATCGAGTTTTTCTTTTTCCGAGATATACTTTTTAATGAAGATTCACCAAAGAAGTGGTCGTTCGTTCCAAAGTTTTGGAAGATTTTATTGAAAATCCTTTCTACAACAGGGACTGGATATCCACTGAACGAACTATAGAGAAATAGAACTTTCTTTCTCTCCTTGCTGTGCAGAATAGCATGCCTCCAACATAGACCATACAAAAGTTTTAACTTTCTTTTAGCGCAACACCACCAATTTTGGTTTTTCATGTTATATGCTTTCTGAATTTGGTGGATATCAGGGTGGTGTTTTTTGCTGCTCATTGTTTTTGGGTGTTTCCACAGTATAAACCCTCCTTGATTTTAAATGTCTGGAAAATAGAATGCTATCCAATTGCGCAGTATCGTCAATCAAATTAGTGAGAAGTACAATATAACAAAAGGTTTTACTCACAAACGGAGAACCAATAGGTTCATAGATATCGCAGTCAGACCTCTATGGGGGTCTCACCCACCAATACGATGCCGTGGAGTAGTTCAAAGGAGGACGATCTCGTATATAACGTTGTACCTCGATAGAAAATGTATATAGCGCAATTCTGTTTCAAGGTAATTATTATAACATAAGAGAAATGCTACTTACGTGGTTCTGAGCCTCTCTGAGGAGTGGCTCCGTATGTTCACCTTGGACCTCTTTATAACTGGGGGGTCCCACCCTACTGGCCCTTCCGATCTGTAAGTATTCCGATGGTCATAGGTTAGTAACGGCTGAATATGATCGCAGGTAAATAAAAAATTAACTGGTAAAAAAAGCATAAAATGAACAAAAATGTATTAAATAAGATCAATGAATAAATATAAAAAGAGCTGGGTAAAGCCGAGACACGTTTCCCCTGCCTCTCTGCAGAATTCTGACTGACGAATCCGGGAACCCCCCAGTTATAAAGAAGTCCAAGTTGAACATACGGAGCCACTCCTCAGAGAGGCTCAGAACCACGTAAGTAGTATTTCTCTTATGTTATAATAATTACCTTGAAACAGAATTGCGCTATATACATTTTCTATCGAGGTACAACATTATATACGAGATCGTCCTCCTTTGAACTACTCCACGGCATCGTATTGGTGGGTGAGACCCCCCATAGAGGTCTGACTGCGATACCTATGATCCTATTGGTTCTCCGTTTGGGAGTAAAACCTTTGTTATATTGTACTTCTCACTAATTTGATTGACGATACTGTGCAAATCTATTCTATCATTCTATTTTCCAGACATTTAAAATCAAGGGGTCACTGGATCCAAACATCCATCACGAAAGAGAACCATCTGAACAAAAAACCTTTTTGCGCTCTCAGTGCACAGTATTGTATCTCTTATTTTCTTGTGTGGGATGTATTTAAAGGACATCACCAGGGGGTAGAGTAGATGTATTTTAACCTAGCTTATCTCATTCAGCTGCCATCTCTTCTCTCGACCTCGAGAACATTGGCCCCCTGCAGCCTTATATAAACATTACCTCCTCCACCTCATTAACTGTTAAACCCCAGCAGTAAAGTAAAACTTTTGCACAGGTTTTGGTAAATGTTGCCTCAAGAGGAAAAACAAAATGGAAACGGGAGATAAAAAAAACTAAAATTTTATTTTTCCTTTTTACATGCAATTACTTTAACCCTTTCCTGCCGCAGGATTTTCTATGCCGTCCGTGCGGCGGGTGGGCCTTGAAGATGCAGGGCGTACTGGTACAGCCCACCAACTTCAATGGGCCGCCTTGGCCCCTCTCCGTATCCGGCACACGCTGCGCACCATTGGCTGAGTTCAGGCCATCCTCCTGCAGCCAATAAAACGTGATGTACATCGACGGGCCAAATCAGAGGCCTGCGGCGAGGCATACCAGTACGCTTCACCAGTGTTAACCCCCTCCCGACGGGCAATGCCCACCTGACGTGAAGGGGTTAAACAAAGAAAAACAGCAACCTGTGCTTTATAAAGTGGTTTAGTTTGTAATGCACAAGTTATCTAGTTACAGCTTAGGTAAGTGGTAGTGTCCCTTTGGTTTTTTCTGTGTATTTTTTTTAGAAATTCCCCCTTGTAAAGTATCGCCATGCCCATTGGTGCTGTAAGTGAGCCGGTAAACGGCTGGTAGTACATGATAAAAAAATAATACAGTTGTACAACCGGGTCCCTAAGGCTTTAATATAAATTTTTTAAACTGCTTAGATACAAATAAATTCTCAGCAACATTTCAGCTGCTGAACAATAAAGTCTGATGAATCCTATTCTACAAGGTCAGGGTTTGGGTGGATACGTTTTTATTTATCAAACTGAAAGTCTCATTTGCCTAATGGGTTTTCTCATCGCATACATTATATGTTTGATTCGATGCAAATGTTTTCATAGAAATGCCTCCGGCTAGGGAAAAAAATTTGGATATTTTGGAAACTAGCTGATTTGCCTCGGAGAAGATGGTGGAATAAAATGTACTTGGTCTCCCCAATCTGATTTAAAACAGGTGCCATATCTAGTTTTCTAATGCTCACACGAATCAAAGCATTGCTGTAAAAAAAAAAAATACACATAAAGCCTGCCATAAAATACAGACGCATCATATAAACAATGCCAGCCACACAGCATGCCACGCAGCAAGCGGGAGAGCAGACCGAAAGATTGCAAAATCAAAGCCAGCCACTGAGAATAGCGCATATGAGCCTTCTATAAAATATGGGACCATGTAGATCACGTGTGGGCAACTAGAGCCCTCCAGAGGTTTTGAAACTACATTTCCCATGATGCTCGGCTGCTCATTAGGTTTGCAGAGCCTCAAGGGAAATCTAGTTCCAAAACATTTGGAGGGCCAGGGTTGTCGTCAGTCACTTAAAGCTACATCGCACTGGTTTCCAACCACAATAGTGACATAATGCGGCATAATCCTCGAGTACCCAGCAGTGCTTTCTCAGTGTCTTGTGGTTCTTCCTGTGGGCACGCTCAACAGTACTTTCCTTGAGTTGCCCGATTCTCTGTTGCTGACCTGGATCTGTCCTTTACTTGGCTTCAGCTACATGACTTGTGTCACTCTAGATCGCTTGACCACAGACTTGTTCTCTGAGCGCTCTCGTCTTGTCCCAAACTAGCTATAATTAGGTTTTTATTATAGTTTTGGCATTGTGGTTAGGATAGGGGGTGGCCCTTTCCGGCAAAACATAAACCATATATGGGTTATCAGTGGAAAGCTGGAATATTTAGACTACAGTAATCAAGCTGTAGTAATCCCGGAGCTTAAAAGAATTTCCAGTACAATTAAATTGTCCTAAAACTTTCACGTTTCCACTGCCCAATAATTTAACTCTACACTATGGGAGTTATTCAGAGAGATCCGAAATGTCACCGGACACTGAAATTCAGCGAACGGGGACATTTCAGGGGCCATTCGGCTATTCAGTGTGCGCAGGCAATTCGCCAAACATTGGCGAATTACCTGCAGGTACGGTGCCTGTTCGAGGGCAGTTAAATCCCCCATAGAGAAGCAATGGTCAATCTATTCAGAGACACCGAACAGCAGTGAAAAGTTGCCGAAATGCCCTGCTGTTCGGTCGTTTTATTTTGCAGGTTTATTCAGGCAAATCCCATAGGATCGAATGTTAAAAATATTGCCTTTTAAATTTTAATTCAATGTCTAATAAACCGTTTATTATTTTATTCTGCTGTAAAAAGGTCTATTTATTGATTTATATTTTAAGCATTTTTGGGGGGGCTTTCGGCAAAAAAAAATTTTTACTCACATTATCTTTTCTGTCTTCACAAAGTTTTGTAAAAAAAAAAATGTGGGTTTAAGGAGCCACTAAATTCAGAGATAAAGTGATCCTTTCCGGTGGTCAAGGAGTTTGCTCGAAGAGGTTTGTTATAACCCAGGACATACTTGAAAAGGAGAGAAATGTCAATGTATTCTTCCTGCTAAAATACTGTATAAATAAATAGAAACAAATTCTTCCCATATCAATACAAGGCACATTGTGATGAGGTTTTTTCTGCTTCCGTACAATGTTTGTGAAGTCAAATCAGGGAACTATCTGGATTAGTTAACGTGAATGTGCTTGGGTGTCCAAAGCTCTTGGCAGGAAGAAGTGATGCAAGAACAGGTTAGCGGTAGTCAGACTTGTCCTTGGAAATGTAGGCCAGCTGGCAGCAATCCCATGAGTTGGATAAATAATTATGAGCAAGCACATTAAAAAAACTGGGTGTTGAGAGACTGCCCACGATTTGGGTTGCTCAAATAATCCGCATACAATTATTAATCTTTGGGGTATTTCGGCCATTTAGACACAAAGCTGGATCAGTGGGTGCAGCTCCTGGGGTGTACCACTGTTCAAAGGGAGTGTGACGGGAACACCCATAACCAAGCAACAACACATTTTGCAACTATGCATTACTCCTTATGGGTGTGTAAACAGAATGGCACCTGATAAATAGCTGATAAACTTTAAGGCTGGTGTCGAACAAGTAACCAAGGGGTATATGGGCACCTAAATTGTGGAAGACCCTACATGCTGTTCTCCCTAGAGCCGGTTGTGGGCTCCTTCAAATGTGAGTTGAATATATTTGAGATACAATTCAACTTGAAGTTGATGTACTGCGCAACTCCGGTCTCTTTTGCTAACACCGAAAAGAAACCAATTGCTTGGGAAATGAAGATCATTGTATCCATGGACAGATAACGTGTCTATTCCAGTTTCTTGCGGACGGAGGTCTATGAGCGCTGTGTTGTGGTATTGTATTCTGGTGTCAAACAAGTGTTTTTACGAGTGGAAGGAATGTCTGTGGATGTTCCTTCCACTCTGACGCCCGTCTGGCCACCTTGCTGAGCGCAGTTAGTGCGTTCAGCGCTGTAAGGCTTGATCTTCCTATGGAGGATCTCGCTTCGCAGGCCATGACGAACGTGAGTCGTATCGCTTTGACGGCTAGGCTTTCTGAACGGACGCAGCACGCCTGCTGTACCGTGCTCAATTCGCGTGGCCCACCCCGCAGAAGCATCACAATACTGCGATGGACGCTGGGAGGCACGTCCATATAGGCGCACATAGTGTGCTCGACTGACATGGCCCTTAATGCCTTCCACAGCAGCTTATAGAATATATACATGTTACATACATATGTGTGTATTTGTGGGTTGTAGTGAATCGGATAGGGTAATTGGGTATGAGGTACCCTAGGCGCGTTCCTAAATAAAATTCCATAGCTAATAGAAGCATGACACAAAAATTTAAGGATTAGTTTTTCACAAACGTTATATGAACGTTATAAAACCAGTAATTGGTGTTTTTAAAGGAACGCTGACCACCATAACCAAATTAACTCCATTCACCCCTTGGGTGTCCATGTGGGTTTCAACAGCCTTCCAAACCAGAGTGCTTTCCTCCACTTGGAAGGCCGTCAGATTTGTTTATGCTGAATAGCTTTCTGGGGTAGTGTAAAAGCACAGGATCGACAATGACTGACTAATGCTTTCTAAAGGAGACGTCGACGGTCAGGAAAAGTGTCATGGGAGGTCCTGGCATTGGAAAGAAAGGGACTTCCTGTGCAAACTGGAAGATAAAAACAAAGTGTGTATGTGTGTGTGTTAGGGGCTCACCAACAACCCTGTCGATACACACATAGAATCCACTATTTACTCACAGTTAACACCAAGATTAAAGCGCACTCTTCATGCTTGTACAGTGTCATCTTAGGCTGGGGTCAGACGAGCGTAGTGTTCACGTCCGTGATTGCGCCTAAAAGTACGTCCGTGATAGCATGAAAGAAAGTCCATTGGAGCCTGACACATGAAGTACGTCCGCACTGAACTGCGGACGCACAACGGCCGCGGCAAACGGACGCAGGTTAGGCAAGAACGTAATACTGCTAGAACGGACGTGCGCAGTGCGCCACGTCCACAACGTCTGCATAGCTTTGTGTGTGAGTGATGGAGCATGGTCAGACGGACTGCATTTATACGTCCAGCATTTTTGAGGGACAGAATGTTTTTTCATTGTAATTTATTTTTCCCTCCTACATCCGTCAAAAATAACTTCAGTGAAAAAACGGACTGTGTGACCACTACTGCGTCATCCGTACTGACGATGTCCGTACTGCACGGACGTACAGCCCGTAGAAATCACGCTCGTCTGACCCCAGCCTTAGCCTTTGCAATGGAGATGCTATCAGAGCTACCGATGTTTAAAGAAAGGGCCTATAACAGACAGGCAATGGCGTTGCCCCACAAGTTGAGTATGACAGGTGAGCTTTAAAAAGTGCATTCACCTAGTACGACTGAGCAATTTCCTTGATGTCTACCTCTATTTTACTCTCATGAAAAATCGATGATTCAAGATTGGCAGGGCAGCACTGACGGGTTCTCCCGGCGGCTTCAGAACCTGACGGCTCTACTGTGTAAATCGGGAGTCCTTGATTTCCAGTAAAGGGGAAGATAGAGGAAATTGAGGAAATCTCTCAGCCCGATCATCTAGTATAATGGCAAAGTTGCATTTGTTTACCAGGACAAATTCAACTGAACTGTAAAGTCCTGCTGCTTGTCACCTGACTTTCGCTGGAAATGTAGCCAATAGACATTTGGAGAAACGTTTTTACCATTTCACATACTGCCTTAACCACAAATCAGGACAGCTTTATCTTCCGGGTGGCAGCCAAGATGAACCAAAAATGGATTTAAATGAAGATTGTTATTTATGACTCAACAGCTTCCCTAAACTTCGTGAATACTTTCAGGGTTATTCAGAGAAAGGTGAAAATCGTGAAAACTGTCAGGAGAAGAGAACAATCTAGACCCTCAACCAGGCCAGGTTTTAAGGATCACCTTTGGGAAATGCAGACTGAATCATGCAATCACTGAGCAGCAAATCATATCCCCTGTGCTGTGCTTCACATATCTGGAAAAAGTGGCCCGTCAGCTGGTCCTGAGCACAGGTTTGGGAAACACTGATCTAGACCAAACAGCCAATTTGGAAAGTGAGATAAATGGGAGAATTTTTCTGGTTTGGCTATTTTGACCTACGGGGTAATTCAAAGAGACTCAAAGTCACCGCACGTTTGGTGACTTTCGTTTTCTTCAATTCAGTTCCTTTTGCCGATCCCATTTCGGTGACCCTGCGGTGTATTCAGCAAACACCACAGCGTCCCCGAATTGCAGGGAAAAGCTGCCGCAAACCCGACGAAAACTAACTGCAAAACACAGCGAATGCACGCCGAAAACCCGCAAAAACATCTGGATTAACCCACCGAAAACCACGGAAAAACACGAGCAGGAGCCGATCACACGCAGCGCAGCCTCTGGAAAAAGCCGACACCTCAGACGAGGGAAGTGAATAAATTAGAAAAACAGTTTGTATGAATGTTTTTTGTTTTTTTTTTGTGAAAGGATTTTACCAGGAAGGATACATTGAGATTTCTCTCGTTTTCAAGTATGTCCTGGGTTTGAAAGTGAAACGCTCTTTGCAAAGAAACTACTGAGCGAAAATGTCTGAAATTTACATATGAGGTCCAGGGAATGATAATAAAAAGGGCTGTTACAGAAAAAAGTAAACTTAAAAAAAAAAAAAAAAATATCGGACTTTAAAAAAATAAATAAATTCTGAAAAATGCTTAAAATATCCTAAAAAATCTATAAATAAAGAGACTCTTTACTGCAGAATTTTATAATGAACGGTTTATTAGATATTGAATTAAAACCGGAATATTTTTAACATTGAAGCCTATGGGATTCCTCTGAATAAACCTGTCGAATGAAACCACCGAATGGCAGGGCATTTCGGGATCTTTTCACTGCTGGTTTGTGTTCTCGGAATAGCCGAAGCAGTGCTTTTTTTGGGGGTGTTTTCAATGCCCTCCGAACAGGAACCGTATGTGCAGGCAATTCGCCAGGATTTGGCGAATTGCCTCCTCTCTGAATAGCTGAATGGCCAAGAAAGGGAACCAAACGCTGATTTTCAGCGTTCGGTTACCTTTCTCAAGCAATTCGGATCTCTTTGAATTACCCTGCTAGAATTTTCACGTCTCCAGCCATTCTCCTGAGTTTCACCTCTCTCTGAATAACCCTGATAGACTCTGCAAAACTGTAAAGTAGGAATGAGCATCCTTGGCCCTCCAGATGTTTTGGAACTACATTTCCCTTGCAGGTTTGCCAACCTATTGCGTTGCAGAGCATTGTGGGAGATATAGTTCCAAAACATCTGGGGGGCCAAGGATGCTGAGCCTTTGTTGTATATGGACCTACCGATATTGAGCATTCCCGGCACCTGTATCATTTATCCACAAGCAAGGCTTCACTACAGTCTTGTATTTTGCATGTAGTTAATGAATACTACAAATGTGCATTTATTCCAGCTGTGATTGTTTGCTGTCAATATTGAATTATCCAGTCACTAGATGATCCTTTAGAAAATGTTTGGCACAATCGTTGCACCTCCACTTAGATTTTTTTTTACATAATTGGCTTCATGTCCCGTATAAACAGAATTCCCCTGAACGGACTCTTTAATAGAACGTTTGGATAATTGCAGAAAATCTACTTAAGAATTTTATCCACTTGTTTAAAGCTTATTATGTGTTCTTTTACACAACAGACTAGAAGTGTCACAGATTGCAACAATTGTAGCATTCAGGAAATTTGAATTATATTTTCTTGCCTTTGGACTTTGTATTCCTTATTTAAAATGAGTTTTCCGATGCACAGCAAATGTACAAAACAATCACATGACAGCCCCGTCAACTTCACATGAAAATGTTATTTGTGACTAGAATGAAGTTGTAAACACACGCAGCAGCATTTAAATAACACAGTTGATTAATTCAAGGGATATAAAAGGGTTAAGACTGGGGGGGAGGAATAAACCGTAATTCATCTTAACCCCATCAGTTTTAATCCTATAGTAATAAAAAAAAAACTCCATTGCATCCAGCGCCAGGATGCCTGAGGTCCTCCAGATGTGGTATGCTACGGCTTCATGCAAGCAACAGCAAATCAAAGGACGTCAAGGAGACTGGATGCAAGAGCAATCCTATAGCCAATCCAATGGCTTCCAACATGAGCACATTGAGAGTCACAGGCAGTAGCTGCTCCTACTTAGTTCCAGAAAAGGAATCTGTGCTTACGGATAACTTCTGGGCGGAGCGAAACCCCTGCACTCAGAGCACTTATTCTGCCCACCAAGAGCTCCCGAAATGGAAGAGGGCACTAAGACCACTTATAACATCGAGTGTTAACATGGCATAGGGCAAGGATCTCAAAGTCTGCCCCCCCAGATTTTGATGCCTACAATTCCCAGAATTCCTTTGAATGCAATAGATGGCAAGAGAATCATGGGAGTCATAGTTCAGAAACATCTGGGTAGCCCACGTTTGTGATCCCTGGCTTAGAGCGTTCATCTAAAGAAGAGACACACACACACAATATAAAGTCATAAAACGTTTCAGCTCTAGTTATTCTTGATACAGCAGCCACACTCCAGATCAGACTGAACGTTCTACTGGCGTCTCCTGTAATTCTGGTTTTGAGCCAGGCTTCCATGATGCCAAAATTCATCATTTCCTTAACTCGGGGAGTGTTGTTTATGGGTCTTTGTTTTTGTAAACTGATTAATATGTATTTATTGCTATGGTCCTTAAGGAATCTGTATCGGAGGCTCTGTTGATAATTCAGTGAAGATCCTACACTACGGGAGAGTCGCTGTGACATAGATTATAAATACTGGTTTAGTGCTTTACCACGGCCTGTATGTTACGCCAGGTAAAAGCACGAATAGTTCAATGAGCAGAATCTTCTTGGCAGCTCGTTCTGTAATCCTACGGAAGCCACCAATGAAATCGAATATCATTCCGTATTAGAACAGATTATATTATTACATTGTTCACAAAATTATAATTATTTGACTTCAGAATAGTTTTAAGTGCACTCTAAAAATAATTTATCATTTTGGCCACAGTGCAGATTCAAACCAAGTTAAAATGTCTCTGATACTTGGAGGAGAAAGCCCCAACGCAGAAACTAATCCACAACCTAGCTACCGGTCCTTAGAATGGCTGGTCAATAGGACTATCCTAAAGATAAAAGCACAAAGAAAGAATCTGAATCGCCAAAGGTCACATACACAGCGAGGGCAGTTATAGAAGCCATGGTCACAGGACTATAAAGGACAGGTCAATACACAAGCCAAAAAGGCTGCATGAGTATTCATAAACAGCCAGGAACGATCTCTGGGGAAAGTATACACCACGACAGGGCACTTTGAAAATGATGGCCAGGGTATACAGTGGCAAGAAAAAGTATGTGAACCCTTTGGGATTACGTGGCGTTTTGCATGAATCGGTCATAAAATGTGCTCTGATCTTCATCTAAGTCACAACAATTTGAAAAACACAGTCTGCTTAAAATAATACAACAAAAACATTATCAGGGTTATCCAAAGAGATTCGAAAAGTCACCGCACGTTCGGTGACTTTTCGTTCTCTTCAATTCGGTTCCTTTTGCCGATTGCATTTCGGTGACCCTGCGGTGTATTCAGCAAAGAGCACAGGGTCCCCGAATTGCAGGGAAAAGCTGCCGAAAACCTGACGAAAACTAACCGAATGCACGCTGAAAACAAGCAAAAACATCTGGATTAACCTTCGAAAAAACCGAACATGAGCCGAACAGGAGCCGAACAGGAGCCGAAAAGGAGCCGAATCACACAGAGCCGAAGCAGTTGTGACGTAGAGGATAAATTAGAAAAACCATTTGTATGAATCTGGGAAAAAGAAACGCTGTTTGCAAAGAAACTACTGAGCGAAAATGTCTGAAATTTTCACAGGAGGTCCAGGGAATGATAATAAAGAGGGCTGTTACAAAAAAAATAAGTAAACTGAAAAAAAAAAAAAAAAAAAAATCGGACTTTTTAAAAAAAATAAAAAAAAAAAAAAAATCTGAAAAATGCTTAAAGTATCCTAAAAAATCTATAAATAAAGAGACTTTTTGCTGCAGAATTTTATAATGAACGGTTTATTAGATATTGAATTAAAACGGGAATATTTTTAACATTGAAGTCTATGGGATTCTCCTGAATAAATTTGCCGAATGAAACCACCGAATGGCAGGACATTAGGGGAACCTTTCACTGCTGGTTTGTGTTCTCTGAATAGCCGAAGCAGTGCTTCTCTATGGGGATTTCACTGCCCTCGAACAGGGACCGAACAGGCACCGTATGTGCAGGCAATTCGCCAGGATTTGGTGTATTGCCTGCTCTCTGGATAGCCGAATGGCCAGGAAAGGTAACCGAATGCTGATTTTCAGCATTCGGTTACCTTTCTCAAGCAATTCGGATCTCTTTGGATAACCCTGTATATGTTTTCATGTTTTTATTGAACAGAACATGTAAACATTCACAGTACGGGGTGGAAAAAGTATGTGAACCCCTAGCCTAATGACTTCTCCAAGAGCTAGTTGGAGCCAGGAGTGAGCCAACCTTGAGTTCAATCAGTGTGATGTTATTGGATGTGTTGCTGAAAGCTGTCCTGCCCTTTAAAAACACACACCTGGCTCCAACTAGCTCTTGGAGAAGTCATTAGGCTAGGGGTTCACATACTTTTTCCACCCCGTACTGTGAATGTTTACATGTTATGTTCAATAAACACATGAAAACATATAATGTTTGTGTTGTATTATTTTAAGCAGACTGTGTTTTTCAAATTGGTGTGACTTAGATGAAGATCAGAGCACATTTTATGACCAATTCATGCAAAACTCAACGTAATCCCAAGGGTTCACATACTTTTTCTTGCCACTGTATATAGCTTTGACTTGGTTTCGTTGGCCCGCATAATTTGGTGTGAGCCAAATCGTCCGTGATCGGCACGCTGCATTAGACATTTGGCGTATGTAGAAGGAACTCTATGAAATTGACATCAACAAACAGTCCAGTGTCCTTAATGCTGCCAGATGAGAGCATCGCGGCAATACGAGGCTGCAAGCCAAAGGGTGTGCTGGAAGCCCCTACAGGGAGCAGCAGGGGGTAAGGGATGTGGAGACCGATTAGTGTAAAAAAACAACCCTTTAAGAACATAACGGTTACTGATCATTGTTATTTTTACTACAATACTTTTTTTTTTATTTTTTTTTTTAAATCCACTTGGTACGTTTTTAGAAAGGAGGGGGGGGGTGTTGCAGACTTTCAGAATTGGAATTTAAAAGTTGTATTATTGTCCAAGCCTTCGATCATATAAGGTTTGGTTGTGAGTTCAATCTACATCGATATTTTAGGCTTCTCTGCATAAGCGTCGTTACAGGACAGAGCAAGCCTGGGGAAGATTGTGTGTGTACACTCGTACGTGTGTGTGTGTGTGTGTACACACATGTAATTTTTTCCCTTGGTAACAAGTGACCTGCTGAAACTTCAGTAAGACGTTACCGCTGTGTTGTGCTTTAATTGTAGTATTCATGGAAATGTCTACTGGGATGTCCCAAAATAAAATTTCATAGATTTAGCATCCATGAATCGCATGAAAAGTTGACCTTGGCTTTTCTGCAGGCTCCAGCTTCTCAGAGCTTAAGCTTTTCCTCTCTCGCTTTTTGCTATCTGGAAAGCCGCTGCACATACTTTAAATTGAGAGCTGGGGTAAAGCGATAGAGGCTGTTTAGATTATTCGCTGGGACGGTACCTTTGGATATAAAAGGAGCTGAGTAAGCAGGACTCACCTTAAAATATATGAACTAATCTAATTGCTATGGAAATGAATTGGAGATTAAAGATTTGGCGCTTTGCAGTGTGTAATTGTGCCGCAGTGTGTAATTGTGTCACAGTGTGATTGCAATAATTGAGAGTGAGTCATAGTAAGTAGCATATATTTCTCAGGGTTACACAAGTGCAATGTGTGCTGTAAAAGCAGTATTGTGAAGATCTAACCACATGTCAAACATGGGAGAGGAGGAGAATGCCTCGTTGGACTACATGTTTAATCCCATTAAACAAGAATACTATAGAGGTTATTCAGAGATGGCCGATCTGGCCCCGAAATGTCACCGAACAGGGAATTTCCCCATACGGGGACATTAAAAATAGAAATCCTAGTATAACCTGCATGTACATATAATACATAACGATTTAGTAGGGTTCCACTCACATTTTAAAGAGCCAGAACCGGCTCTATAATATAGACCAGTGTTTCTCAAGTAGCGAGTCGCGACCCAAAAGTGGAACGTGACCAGGGGCGGACTGGGTCACGGGGCAAGTGCTCCCAGGCCTCTCTAATGCCAGGGACCCACTGATGCATCTTACCTGCGGGTCCCAGGCGGTGCGGCTACCTCTGCCTCCCTCACCAATGCTGCTTTCCCATTGGTCCAAGCTATTCCATTGCTCTCAGTGCCTCTCTGAGGCACTGAAGAGCGTAGGTTCGGGAAGTAGGCAGCGCCAAATGTGCACTGCAGTCTTCTCAATCTCTTGGCCAGCTTGAGTTTACGCGATTAGAGTAACGTTCAGCTAGGCAAATTGCGTAGGCTCAGGGAGGGCAGGCTGCTGCTGTGAAGAAATAATGTGTGCAACGGCGGGGGAGTGCGGAGCAGGTGAGTAAGTTTTTTTTATAATATTTTATTATTCATTCAGTAGTGATTTAAATTAGAGTTGCTTTGTCTACCATCACCCCAGACTTTGAGACACTTATTAAGAGCAAGAAGTTCTAATTAATTTCATATGTTTCAATTACAGTTTATTTTATTGGGTTTTTTGCTTTCATTTTCACTAGTTCTGTGATTACTGCACTATCCATTTTGGAAAGAACCCCTGTTGGTTTACTTTACAAAATTGTTTAAAAAGTGCATACATTGTAGAATATTGCACACGTTGTTTTGTGGAATAAATTATAATGTTTCAGAAATTCAATTATTTTTGGGTCGCGACTTAATGACCAAGGACAATTGTGAGTCCTGAGGGTCCACAGGTTGAGAACCAGTGATATAGACAATATATAAATAGGCGAATATTACAGAGCCGGTTCTGGCTCTTTAAAATGTGAGTGAAACCCCACTAAATCATTATGTATTATATGTACGTGCAGGTTATACTATGATTCCTATTTTTATTGAGGAATTTGTTTCTGAAGAGTGATGTGCGATTTACAAAGATTATAACAGAGTAACAGTTTTATGGTAAATACTGGACTCTACTATAATCTGGGAACACTGGGTGCACTGCACTTCTATTCTGTACTGCATAATTTAACGCGTTTCGACCGCAGTCTTTAACACTGTGCATAATATGTATAACTGTATTTATGTCCCAAAAGTCAAGACTTTGAGTCTCATCCAAACGATTACCTTACCTGTGTGGAACCAGGAAAGGAGCTGCATATTTGGGGAGGATTCTACCAGCTATGTATGTTATTGTGTGGGATGTATTCAAAGGACATCACCAGGGGGTAGATTGGAAGTCTTTTAAGATCCTTGTTTTATCTCATTCAGATGCCAGCTCTTATCTCAGGTAGCCTGGAGAACAACAGCCTCCTGCACCCTTATCTAAACATTCCTTCCTTCACACCACTGAATGTTAAATACTGTAGAAGCTAAAATACCGGAGTAAAGTAATACTTTTGCCCAGATTTTGGTAAATATTGCCTCATGGGAAAAATCCACAATATGGAGACAGGGGAAAATAACATGTTTTCCCTTCTTACATGCAATTACTTCAAACAAATATAACAAACAGCAGTACTTGTTTTATAAAGTGGTTTTGTTTGTAAGTGGTCCTTTAAATCCTGGCCACCCTTTTTGGTTTATTGCAGCCCGATTCTCATATACTGTTGTTTCCTCTGTAATGGCACCATTGGGCTAAAACTTCCTGTGAGAACACACCAGAAAGCAGGCCACAAGTGCCATTGCCCACTGTTTTTCAACAATTCAATAGTCACAGGTTGTTGAGTGTAAAGCAACAACCTGTCAACCTGATTTCCCCAATCATCCCTCCAGAATTTAGTTCAGGAATGTACAGCTTGGTACACTCCTGAGCAGCCAATGATCTCAATATGTACCACCTGTAGGGTTGCCACTTGTACGGGTTTTAGCCGGACAGTTCGGGTTTTGGGTCTTGTGTCCGGGTTTCATGGCAGCTGCCATCTGGACACACGATTCAGCATGGACGGTGTGCTGTGCAGTTCCCCAGTGTGAGTTGCAGCTCGCGTTCGTTTCTCATGGCAGAGAAGGAAGAACTACAGCTCCACAGCTTTGCACATCCGGGAGCTGTGCCCCCAAGCTCCTCCATGCACCCCTTGCTCCCATGAGCCAGGATTAGGATCACCAGCTTCTGCTATGGAATCCTGCTGGGGAATTAGAGAGCCCTCAGCCCCGGAGCTGCATAAACATGCTTTGCCTGATACCAGTATTGATACAGTATTTAAAATACTAGTTCTGAGAGCCTGGTATGACGTGATTTTGCAAAAAGCTTATTCTAAAAGACTCTACGCTCCTCTTTTGCCACACAGTGTAGAGGACTGCACAATCCATAGCCTCCTGTTTTCACTTTCATAAGGACACGGAGACTCAATACAACTGGCAACGCGCATGTGTGACTGCATACTGATCCAGCCCCAGAAGCACCATCAGAGGGTGACCTCAGTCATCCTTCATATGCAACGTGTATACAGTACATTAAAATATGCCGCACGGCACTAGAGTGTTTGGGTTTGGCTTGAAGGAATGGTGGCGACCCCAACCGCCTGCCTGCTTGGTTGCAGCGGGAAGTAATGGCGGCGCTGTCAGATCAGGAGCACTGCCACGGGAGCCTGGCACGAGAATTAAGGGTAACTAAATGACAATACAGTTTTAGAATGTGTGGGTGGGTCAAGAAGGGTTAATAATTAACATCCCCACTTTTCACCCTAGTGTCCTTTAAGGACATGCGCCCATACGGACATGCCTTCCGGCGTTCGTCGCAGAGTTGTGACGCTGCGACGGGACCTGCCACACAATGTTGCATGCGCACGAATTGCGCGCATGACAGCGGCTGGGCTACGTCCGTGCAGAAAGCCTCCCCGTCAAGCGCTAGGATGCACGTTGATGGGGCTGCAAAGCACGATCCTCCATAGGAGGATCGAACCTTCCAGTACTGAGCGCACTAACTGTGCTGAGCGAGGTGGCCAGACAGGTGTGGAAGGAACGTCCACTCTCACGGACTTTCCTTCTGCTCTTACTACTGCTCGTCTGACCCCAGCCTTAAGACCAAAATTAAGGATCGTGCCTTTCTATTTTCGTCTAACGTTACTCCGCATGGGTTAAAACCGGATCATCTGTCGCAAGGGTTTACACAACTGAAGCTGTGGTTATATCATGCAGGCCGTTAAAATGCAAGCGGTGAATGGCAATAAAACGTTTCAATTGGCTAACTAAACCTTGATCACATATAGACATGTTGGATATTTCTGGATTTATAGATATCAGGGAAACATTGGTTGTGTTCACCAAGAAACATATATACTGGTCAGGAAAGTTACTGCTCAATTCACTGCTTTGTACATTGATAAAGAAGAAGGTCTGTTTGCTTCCTCTGGCGGGACTCTATAAATACATGGTCCACATGGAGATGAAAATACCTGCATAGTTAAAAGCATATAAATAAATATTCTCCCCTGTACATTGAAACAGAAAAATGCTCGATCCACAGGCTCAATAGGATATCACGCCTAGCAGAAACATCCATCATATCTGGATACAGTGCATAAAGGGTAGAGAAAGTGATACCAGAGAATAGAGTATCTATTTAGAAATAAAAACTTATACTAAAAGCAGCAGAATCAGACTGAGCTAAACGATAATAACCTCAGATGGTGCTTCAGAGCCGACTGGAGAAGACATGCCGCTGCTTTACTCTGTATGATTTAGTTCTAGGGTTATGTTCGACATTGACAATTTGTTTTTTATTTAATTTACAACAGTAGCAGAACTAACACACAGACCTTGGGATACTGCCACTGGGTGAAGGAGCTTTACTGATGGTGTTTTATCCTTACTTGAAGTTGGAGTCCTGTGATGCCACCCTCCCTGCCTCCCTCTAACCCAGAGCTGCCATCCCTCTAGTCTGGACCCTTCCCCCAAACTCCATCCCTCCCACATCTGGTCCATCCCCACATTCAGTTTCTTCGTCAAATTAAGGACGCGCCACGCACCCTGACTATAGCTTATTAAAGTGGTCAGTCTGCATGGATCGCCTCCCCTTCTCACCCCACTTTATAATGACAACCTCATAAATCGAATAATCGATTTTCAAAAAAACTGTCAGTTGCAGCAATACGTATGTTCTACAGGGCCATATGGGGCATTAGTGGAAAGGCCAGAGTCAGCCGTATTATTTATTTATAAAGGATTTTACCAGGAAGGATACATTGAGATTTCTCTCGTTTTCAAGTACGTCCTGGGTTCAAGAAAATTAATACACATTTTATCGAAAACAAACGCCATTGTATTGGTGCAGGGAGAGGCAGGAATCCTATTGACCACTGCATCACCATTCTGTACTCCCCACAAGGTCAACTGAAGTGTCATTGAAAAGGATCTGGCCTTTCCAATGATACCAAACATGACCATATAATGTGTAAAAATAAAAAAGTGAACAGGCAAACCGTTGCAAAACGTCTTTTTTTCTGTTCTAAGGTCACTGCACTAATTCACCTTCTCATTTCCCACACTGAGCAAATTTGAAAGTGACAGCATAATGCGTTACTATGCATTATTTCATATAAAAAATGGGGGGCGCTAGGGGAGGACTTGCTCCCGGGCGCCTTATGACTTTGCTACGCCTCTGCCCTGGGGTCTAAATTAGGTCTTTTGAAATCGTCCATTTTTTTGTAGGTTGTAAAAGGAGAAGTCTAGGAGTAATATGCATAAAAGAAATAATGAGTAGTGCTTCTAATAGAGGGTTTTTTTGTAGCATATATGGCTTATGGTGTGACGGCCGAAAAGTACCAACATGCATACGCAAGAGTATCGAGGATGAAGGGCACGGGAAAATTATGTCAGGAACGAACGCATGAGGTGACTGACAGAAGTGATCATGAGTGGAACCAGCGGCAAGACGGGGATTGAAAACAGCGGATAAAGATTAAATAATTAGGACAGGATATAAATGGACGTGGAAGAGGAGGAAGAGTTTAGTCTGAACCTGCCAACTGAGGAAGTTAAATGTACTGCCGACCAAACGCGTCTTGACAAATTGGGTTTACTGATTTTACTTTTTAATATATAATTTTAATAAAGTCCATACTTTTATACCATTGTTGGAAATTTTGTTGGTGGAGTTCACCGGCTGGTGTTTGGATCGAGGAAAGGGGAAGCGGACCCCGAGAGTCCCCAAAGCGTAAACACAGGAGAGCCACTGTTACTTATAGGCTAAAAACCAAGTGAGTGCATCATTTTTCATGAGTATTAAGGAATGTTACTGGTGAGGAATTTCTGCACTATATGATTATCTCTCTATCCATGGTCCCAGAAAAGAGAAACCGAATCGGGAGAGGAGGGTCCCATCCTGGTGAAAAGAGGGCGTTTTGTGATCTACAGAGCCATCCCTATGCATAAAAGGGAGCTTAATAGAGAGTGTGAAAAACAAGTGGGACTCTGAACATATATATGTTGCACAATGAAAAAGTGTGGTGTTTTTTTTCTCTCTTAAGGCAAGAGCTAAGAAAATTTGTATCTAAGAAAAGGATATTCGAGGCACTGCACGGCCTGTGAAATCCTCTATCAATCCAAGTTGGGTTATTGTGCGCTCCACTAATTGCTGTATTTGGAATCATGTTACTTTAATTTTATGGCCATGAAATACCACCCATTTAAAGGGCTAATGCCACCAAAAAAATTAAATGTCATTATACACAAGGCAACTTGGGAAATGTCTACTGTCAAGTCTAACAGCTCAGGTCACAAGAAAAATGTAGGGACAAAGCTTGGGAGTACTAAAGGACATGTTGCCATAACAGAGGATCCAATTGTATGTCTGCATAAGAGGTTTACTTTGGGTACAGCACCAGAAGAGGAAAATAAGAGATGTGGATGGAATTATTTTCCTAAAGTTAGAGTTCAGACTTTAGGAAAATAATTCCATCCACATCTCTTATTTTCCTCTTCTGGTGCTGTACCCAAAGTAAACCTCTTATGCAGACATAAATCTGCCTCCTCTTTCCCGTGCTCACCTTATCTGCCTCCTCTTTCCCATGCTCTCTATGATCACCTTATCTGCCTCCTCTTTCCCATGCTCTCTATGATCACCTTATCTGCCTCCTCTTTCCCGTGCTCACCTTATCTGCCTCCTCTTTCCCATGCTCACTATGATCACCTTATCTGCCTCCTCTTTCCCGTGCTCACCTTATCTGCCTCCTCTTTCCCATGCTCACTATGATCACCTTATCTGCCTCCTCTTTCCCATGCTCACTATGATCACCTTATCTGCCTCCTCTTTCCCATGCTCACTATGATCACCTTATCTGCCTCCCTTTTCCCATGCTCACTATGATCACCTTATCTGCCTCCTCTTTCCCATGCTCACTATGATCACCTTATCTGCCTCCTCTTTCCCATGCTCACTATGATCACCTTATCTGCCTCCTCTTTCCCATGCTCACTATGATCACCTTATCTGCCTCCTCTTTCCCATGCTCACTATGATCACCTTATCTGCCTCCTCTTTCCCATGCTCACTATGATCACCTTATCTGCCTCCTCTTTCCCATGCTCACTATGATCACCTTATCTGCCTCCTCTTTCCCATGCTCACTATGATCACCTTATCTGCCTCCCTTTTCCCATGCTCACTATGATCACCTTATCTGCCTCCTCTTTCCCATGCTCACTATGATCACCTTATCTGCCTCCTCTTTCCCGTGCTCACCTTATCTGCCTCCTCTTTCCCATGCTCTCTATGATCACCTTATCTGCCTCCTCTTTCCCATGCTCTCTATGATCACCTTATCTGCCTCCTCTTTCCCGTGCTCACCTTATCTGCCTCCTCTTTCCCATGCTCACTATGATCACCTTATCTGCCTCCTCTTTCCCGTGCTCACCTTATCTGCCTCCTCTTTCCCATGCTCACTATGATCACCTTATCTGCCTCCTCTTTCCCATGCTCACTATGATCACCTTATCTGCCTCCTCTTTCCCATGCTCACTATGATCACCTTATCTGCCTCCCTTTTCCCATGCTCACTATGATCACCTTATCTGCCTCCTCTTTCCCATGCTCACTATGATCACCTTATCTGCCTCCTCTTTCCCATGCTCACTATGATCACCTTATCTGCCTCCTCTTTCCCATGCTCACTATGATCACCTTATCTGCCTCCTCTTTCCCATGCTCACTATGATCACCTTATCTGCCTCCTCTTTCCCATGCTCACTATGATCACCTTATCTGCCTCCTCTTTCCCATGCTCACTATGATCACCTTATCTGCCTCCTCTTTCCCATGCTCACTATGATCACCTTATCTGCCTCCCTTTTCCCATGCTCACTATGATCACCTTATCTGCCTCCTCTTTCCCATGCTCACTATGATCACCTTATCTGCCTCCCTTTTCCCATGCTCACTATGATCACCTTATCTGCCTCCTCTTTCCCATGCTCCCTATGATCACCTTATCTGCCTCCCTTTTCCCATGCTCACCTTATCTGCCTCCTCTTTCCCATGCTCACTATGATCACCTTATCTGCCTCCTCTTTCCCATGCTCACTATGATCACCTTATCTGCCTCCTCTAAATAAAAATAACAATGGATCTTTTCCATCCCCCATCATCTCGCTCACAATGCTGCATGTAAATCACTCATTTGACTTACCCGTTCGAGATCCATGATCCGGTCCTGTAAAAAACAAAATTTAAAAAAAAGGAGAGATAAGGACATAAACCAACTTCAACTACAGCGAATTACAATCAATCAGCACTGCCCAAAATTGCACTGGGCATGGAGTGTAACAGCATAATATAAAACATCCAATCCCAACAAATCTCAGTCGACCTAAAACATTTAGGATATAAGATGTATATTCTAATGTATCAAACACCTTGTACACTAAACTTGTAAAGCGCCGCAGAATATGTAGCGCTATATAAATAAAGGATAATAATAAATAACAATGTGTGTCTTCATCAAGTGACCAAATCAATCAATGAAATGGAACATGTTCCTGCTAATGGGTGTTCTTAAGGTATGTGCTTGCCTTTATTTGAATGCAATTATGCAAAACTGCGATTTTTGCTATGTCTGGCAAAGCGTGCAGGGGGGGGGGGGCTGGCAGTACAGATTACTGAATGATTTCTTTTTACCCATCCTTGAATCAGGCTCTCATTGATTCTGGTGACTTTTTTTCCTTCTCCCTAGGTTGAAGACGGTGCCTTGTTACATATACACAATTATTCCTACACATGGCCACCAGAAGAACATGTTGGCGTCTGAAACATTTTGCAGACCCTTTGTTGAAACCCATTGACAGGTATTATGCATTATTAAAGCTGGTTTGCTGGGCTTTTTTCCCTCTCTCGTCTCGTATTTCCTTTTGCACTAGTTGTGTATATGCAGTGGATTTAAGACTTTTCTTCTGCATGTGATGGAATATATAACGAGTGATTAATGTATATTGATTTTCAAGATCTTTTAAATAAACATTTTATTACGTTTGGTTTGCGCGAGTTCATTATTATGCCACGTGCGAGTAATGCGTCGCTCACATACAGTAAAGTGCCGGCCTGAATACGGAGGGGAAATGGGGAGGTTGAAATTCGCTTTGCAGTGACGTCCAGCCTCAGAAAGGAATAATTGAACTGAAGTAATGTTTTACAACCCTGATGCAAATTGGGATATATTGCTAATTTTTGTGGTTCTCTGACGCTGTGTATACAGAAAGCACCTTTAGGCTGGGGTCAGACGAGCGTACTGTTCACGTCCATGATGGCGCCTAAAAGTACGTCCGTGATAGCTGAAAGAAAGCCCATCGGAGCCCGACACACGAAGTACGTCCGCAATGAACTGCGGACACACAACGGCCGCGGCCCACGGACACAAGTTAGGCAAGAACGTACAACCCCCAGAACGGCCGCACAAAGTGCGCTGCGTCTGCAACGTCTGCATAGCTTTGTGTGGGAGTGATGGAACGTGGTCAGACGGACTGCATTTATACATCCAGCATTGTTCACGGACAAAATGGTTGTGCTTTTTAATTTATTTTCCCTCCTACATCCGTCAAAATATACATCAGTGAAAAAATGGACTGTGTGGCCACTACTGCGTCTTCCGTACTAACGTCCGTCCGTACTGTACAGACGCACAGTCCGTAGAAATCACGTTAGTCTGACCCGAGCCTTAAATGCAGCTTGCCGTTTACAAACAAAAACAAGATCAACCTCCATACAGGAGAACATTAAAAGTGGTGTCACAGAGGGTAACAATGTTGGGGGGGGGGGTCCTGATTAGTTACATTCACTGACTCAGAAATCTGTAACTTGTGTATTCGGTTGTGGAAATGTGACGGTGTTTACTTTCCCTGAGGATTCTAACACAACAAAGAAATGTCAAATTGAAAGCCAACAATGAGATGAACAGCCCGTCAGGTTTTTCCTCTAAATGGTCTGTGAGAACTTTTTAAAGTTTAGCCAAATATATTGCATTTTTTTTTCTTCCCTATTTTGACTTGAATCGACTTCCCTCACGATTCATATAACGCAGAAATACTCTTTCACAGGGCATAAATTAAACGGCAACAAAAGTTACGGTGGCTGAAAGAATACCAAGCCGATTGCACAGCCAGTGAATGCCAAGTGTTTGTAACTAAACCACATACACAAACACTCTGTTTCATGTAACACAATTTTCCTAAGTGTATCCTGCTGTGACCTACACGAGGAAATGACTGTACAACAAATAAAAAGGACATGCTCAAAATAAACACATCAATACTGCGTAAAATACTTCAGGAAATATTTTAATAGACTGCCCGAAACAAAAACAAAAAAACAAACATGAAGCAAGATTTGTTAACCCTTTGTGTTGATTTTTTTGCATTCATACAGAAGTATGGATGAATATTTTAGAAATGCGGTTTCTACACGTTCCCTCTTTTTGTTTTAACCTTTAAATAGCTTTATGTAAATAAAGGAAGTTAACGTAAACTAGACTCGTACGATTGCCCTGATTTTTGAAATATGTATTTATACCATTCCGGCTATTTTATTTTTAGGAACTGGAAGCCAATTCCAGAAGAGATTTATTGTACTGAAGCTGCCATGCTTAGTTTGTGTGCTTAGTATGATAAACGTTTCAGGTTTTGTTTCACTATAGCTTGTACAAGCTATATACTTTAGATGTACGTAGAGGCATCTGACCCGTGTCATTAACCCTTAGCACCAGTTGTGTTTTACAGACACATGCCATTGCAGCGAGTATTCTAGTACTGACGTGAATTTACATCACAAACGTCCAGGGTGTTTGTACGGGAAAACGTTAAAATTGTCGTAAGAACAAAAACCTATAAGCATTAAAATTAACAAGAAAAAAGTAGGTCATTTGCGCTTATCCCTGGGGCTTCATGCCACCTGGTTTACGCAGCTGGTCAGGTGGGAATAGTGCACAAAACCGCTTTTTGTGTATATTTCTTGTGCCTTATGACTTTATTTTTTATCTCACCGCTGGAACCTAAGGCTACATGACATTTTGGTTGAAAAAAATTGCCAAGATTCAAGGGGTTATTCAGAGAGCCGAAATGTCACCGAACAGGGAATTTCCCCGTGCGGTGCGATTTCGAAGAAGGGGTCACCAGGGTGTCATCTTCCATTGGTCTCCAGGGCCCTCTTTGCACTGCATACTGTATATTTGGCTCATATGTTTCATTAAAGTCTGTCTGTTTGTTGTATCCCTCCCTGTACAGTAGCAGAATGGCCATTCGGCCATTCAGAAAGCAGACAGTTCACCAAATTTGGCGATTTGCCAGCAAGTACGGTGCCTGTTCGGCAGCAGTGAAATCCCCCAGAGAAGCAATGGTTAATATATTCAGAGACACCGAACAGCAGTGAAAAGTTGCCGGAAGTGCCCTGCTGTCGGCAGGTCTATTTAGGTGAATCTCATAGGCTTCAATGTTAAAAATATTCACGTTTTTATTCAATATCTAATAAACAGTTTATTTTAATCTGCAGCAAAACGTCTCTTTATTTATTGATTATTTTTCCCCCCTTAGGATCTTTTAAGCATTTTTCAGCAAAATATTTTTTCATTTTTCTGTAACAGCCCTTTTTATTATCATTCATAGCATCTTATAAGTACATTCCAGGCATTTTCGTTCAGTAGTTTTTTGCAAACAGCGTTTCAGTTTTAACACTTTCAAGCGTATTGCTCTTTTTTTTTTTTTTTCCCTGTTCGTCAGCTCGTCGGCTTTTTCTGGCGGCTGTTCTGTTCAATGATCGGTGGCTTTTTCTGGTGGGTTTTCCCTGCACTCTGGGGACCCTGCGGTGAAAGGCGAATTCACCGTAGGGTGGGGGAACTTTGATTCCCCGACGTGCAGGGAACCCCCTAAATTTGGATGGAGAAAAAAATCTAAACCTAAAAAGGTCAATTAAACCCCAATCTTCCATTTGAAGGGATACCTACACAGACCATTAAACAATATAGCTTTTTACAGTGTTTATCACACTGCTTCAAAGAACACATACAGGGCTATTCAGAAAGGGGTGAAAACCTTGAGAATGACTGGAGAAGTGAAAATGTTAGGTCAAGATAGTCAAACCAGAAAAAATCTCCCATTTATCTCACTTTCCAAATTGGTCTATTTGGTCTAGATTGTTCATTCTCCTGGCAATTCTCAAGGTTTTCACTGCTCTCTGAATAACCCTGATAGTTTGTAAAGATCAGGAGTTTCCCAGAAGCCACAGCCTCTTAACTCCTGATGGAACTTGAAAGGAAAAAAAAAATCACCCATCACCCATTACCCGAACGGTCCTCAAACTACCAGTAAAGGTTAGCTGCATTGTAAACAATTAACTTACTTTTCTTTTTATAGTGACAGGGCAGACTTCATACACAAATTTCAAGTACCCGACCCACTACAATAAACTGTAACAAACTGTAACGGTTAGGCTGTCTCGATTATCACTGACATCACCATCAATCACTCTCACCTTACAGTCCTCTCCTCCTGTTTCCAACCCCAACCCTTTTAGATTGTGAGTTCCTACGGGAATAGGGCCCTCATCTCCTCCTGTACTGTTTGTCAAATGTTGTTCAATGTATTGTAACCCTGTCTATACTGTGCTTATTGTACAGCGCTGCGGAATATGCTGGCGCTTTATAAATAAAGAATAATAATAATAACAATTATAAAGCAAATTTTGGGATTTTAGGTGTTGAATAATGGTGGCAAGGACTTCTAGCGTTCATACTTTTTCAAAAGCGATTGCAATAGTGAGGCTTATGTGATGGTAGTCACTTCAGCCTTGGGGGTACATGGTCCTAGAGGTGCGGGCTTGATGTTCTGTGTTGGTGTCTTCTCCTGTGTTGGAGTCACCCTGTACCTTTTCCTCTTAATTTATGTAAGGGACGCAGAACAAAATATACTGTAACCGTAATAATGACATCACTTTCGTAATATACATCGCATGAGACTTTTTTTCCCCATTTAGACGTTTACATGGGGGGGGGGGGTTGTTCCCTAATCTATATAATGTGAAATCCATTGCCCTAATGACCAAGGCATGTTGGTGTGAAAAAAAAATAATTAAATCCAGGTTTGTATACCCCAAGCCTATTTTGGAGGGGTGCATCTTCAAATATGAAAGAAAGCCAATGTGCGTGGGCGGCTTTCTAACACCGCTCTAAGCACAGTGCAACTCCCGCAATACATTTTAAACCAAATGGTAACAGCTTTTCTAAAACACTACATTTAAGGCCCGTGTCAGACGAACGCAGTGATCACGTCCGTGTTGCCGCACAGTTTAACATCCGTCGTAGCATAGAATCATGAGCAATAGAGATCCACACACGAAGTGCGTCCGCACCGAACTGCGCATGCACAACGCACGTGGCAAACGGACGCAAGAACGTAAAACCGCTAACACGGACGCGCAGATTGCGCCACGTCCACGTAGCGTTCTGAGTGCGTGATGAGATGTCAGACGCAGCGCATTTGCGACGTCCAGCACCTTGACGCACAAAATGCCTTTTCATAAATTTTGTTTCCCATATTTCCATTTTTTTCTACATCCGTCATAAAAAATGGACTGTGTGGCGTCTACAGTATCTTCCGTCAGAACGTCCGTCCGTTGGGCACGCACGCAGACTGCGCTAGTCTGACATTAGCCTAAAAGGAACGTAGAGAACCGTGAGACACAAGCTCACCTGCAGCAGCCACATCTCCTCATCCCGTCTGCGACTTTTCTCCTGCAGATCTATAGAGGGGCAAAAAACACTGTAAACAATCATACACACAGGTATGTGTTTTCATATATATTCCAGTGCATATACTTTGTGTACACGTATGCACTGGAATGGCACTGCACATATATATATATATATTATTTTACATCACCAGCAGTCTCCCTGCATACTGATATTAGTTTATCTGACATGTTGGTATTATGTATTTATCAACCAAACTGATGGTAATCCGTAATTCTTGCCAACGTTTTGACATCCCAAAGTACATATTTTTGCAAATTGCACAGAAGCCAGCGTTTGGAGAGAAAAAAAACCCAAAAACAACAGTGTGTAAGGACATAAAACTAGTTCTAACATACGAGCCATTATACAAAATGAAATGCCCTCAGGCAACGCAGGGGTGAATGAGCATTGCAAAGAATTAAAAGATTGTTTTCTTGCAGATTTTGAACAGCACAATAAAGCTCCGTGTGTCCCAGCTCCCTGCGATTCCCACCTCCAGACCTAATCTGTGTCTTGTGTGAGGACATGCTTGTTCCCATTTCTGCAGTTCAGTGAGATTTATCTGCATTAAATTGGCTCCAGTAAAATGAGTTTGTGCGGCTCTTCCAAGGCGCGCAGGAAGCGGCTGAGATATGGAATGACTGTCAGGAAAATAATAAGCGCAATCACTGCAGGTCTTGGCACAAGTGTCACTGCAAGATACGAGGCAGGGGAGGCTTTATCTCACCAGCGAGAAAATGTTTGGCACGGGCTCCCTAATCACCTTCCGACTGGCAGTACAGAAAAAGCACTTTTCATTACTACCATCAATGTACGTTCATGTCATTAAGGAAATAACCTGCCACTACACTGTAACATAACGGTGCGGAAGCAGAATGGGTTGGGGGGCTGTCACTAATGGTCTTAACCCTTTACGGACCAAGGGTCTTGCAAGTCAATGCATTTATGACGTAACAGTTACATATTTGGTCCTTAAGGGGTTAAAACTTAAAATGCTCTTAACTAAACGTGACCGTTTCACAGACTACCTTTGTGTGATTTGTAAACTACTGGCTGTACCGTTTCTTCAGCTCTAAGCGGCTCATTACATAAATGTATGTTAATGGGGTACAGGTTGCACGGATGTGCATGTTGGAGTATCGAATGTTCTTTAGTTGACCCCTGTAACTAGGTTTTAAACAAAGCAGGAGACCAGCACTGGTGTGCGCAGCCTGTTGCGTTAGGGTTTGCACCCACGGAACATGTTTAAAGTGAAAATTTAGGTTTAGAGGATTTTGCACAAAATGCACATTTTTCAGTAGAAATTACAAGCCTGTAATTCAGAGATACAGTCAGTCTTTATGCTGTTCATCACGAACCAGATACGAAACACCTAAAATGTCAAGGATGAGGAGGAAATGCAAGGAGTAGGAGGTGAAAGAGGACCTCTTCATCCAACATTAAGGTGTGCCTGGGCACACCGCTGTCGCGGACTTATGGAGACAACGGATTCCTGATCAGAGAAGTGAGGGAGACCATGTGTCATGACTGAACTACCACAAACTCTAGGTGCCGATAATTCTTTGGTAGAACAGCAGCCGACGACTGAATACAATTAAGAAAATAAGTGTAGAACAAAATATTAAAAACCCAAATAGAAGGTCTTAACAGATTGACAAACAGCCAAATATCCTGCCAGCTACCAGATGTTGCACACAGTCAATTTGTCGCCCTTTAGTACTTAAGAGCCACGCTCTTTGAGAGGAGGGGGGGGGGGACTCTCGGATCCGTTGTTAATGGATTTTGTTTGTATCATATGTACCACTTTCTGTTTTGCCCAGTTTTTGGACCTGCGAGTCCCCTTGCCTGTTTAGCAATGTTTCTTTTCCTTCGTATTTTTGCCATTTCTTAAACAAAAATAAAAAAAAGGAGTCAGGATTAAAAAATAAATAAAAAATTAAACACCCAAATTGAGAATTATCAGTCTGGGCATTCTGATGATGTATGAAGCCCTCAAGAAACCAGGGGTGGGTTTAAGGACAAGCTGCACGCAACCTGAACATGCATTATATTATTCCTAATGGTGCTTCTGAGGCCAATAAATGAAACGTCCAAAATTCAGAACACTCCACTTTAACCCCTTCACTGCTGAGCCATTTCTCAGCCACAGGCCCTCTCTAATTAGGCGGTTATTTCATCCATCTAACGCTACGATACTCACACAAGTTATATCATGGTTGGTTTGTTTTTCATAAATAACCAAATAGTGTGATGTCACCACTGAGGATTACACAATACACAAAACGTATCTTATCGCAGACCCCCTTCGACGTTTCTTCCTTCTAACGCCACATACAGAAATATCAGTCCGAAATAGGGGATGTGCAATCTATAGAAACAAGAAAACATCTCATGGTGCAGAGGGTAGCAACTTTCTACTTTAAAAGGCCCCCGCTATCATAGCACTCACATGGCTGGGGAGCTTAACATATTTTGGCCAAGAAAACGGAACCAAAAACCTCCTTTTTTTCCATATAAAAGAGGTAGCAATAACGCGCTAGTATTTTTCTGATTGCATAAGTCTGCCACAACGTCAGTGTACACCACCAAAATAGGTCCATGCCATCCTAACCGAATGAATGCAGCAGCCATTACGTTAGGAAGGATAACAAATGCCGTGATGGGTTACGATGACTCGGTGGTAGACATATGCAATGTATGATCAGATGTTGCAACTAAATCCCCATCATTTATTCCTAAATCGAGTGTTTTTAAAATCTTTCAAACTGCGTTAAAGTGGAGTGCTCTGAATGTTGTAGTATACACATGCACACATAAACAAATATCCCCAGGTGCTCTCATGCAGCGATGAGTGGAGGTGATATATGTATCACATAATGTATAAAAGAGTAAATATAGAATAAGTTTATATAAATATACGTCAATTAAAAGTTCAGAATTATCTGGAACTATCCATGCATTCTTCACAGATTTTGTCACAATCCGTTTTAAACTCTCACCAATAATAAAACTCTTGTCATCAGGAGACACGTTCTACAGGTCGTCCACCTGCTAGCCAGGCTTTGAGCCTAGACCAGGGATGTCCAAACTCCGGCCCCGCAGACATCCCTGAACTACAACTCCCATGCTTCTCCTTCCATCTAATGAAGTCAGGGATTTCTAGGAGTTTTAGTTCAGGAACATCTGGGGGGCCGGAGTTTGGGCATCCCTGGCCTAGACGGTCCCTCTAACTAGCCACTGTAGACAACATATTAACAAACAGATCGAGTTTTGGTTTTCATCAGAATTAAGAATACCAAATAGAAGACATATATGAAGAACTGCAGAATGTGGAGCATGTTCCCTCTTCATGTGGTGGCATGCAGATCATTGTCCACCAGAGCAGAGGGTTATGGCCGTTGTCAGCTAATATGTGTTAGACCTGTTGTAAATTAATACTACTCACAGCATGTTAATAATGAAAATAGTTGTCAACTATTTTCATTATTATCAATTAATTGGTCTTTGTACAGCACACACTGTTTAGAGTCAGACTGGGTTAAAACATTATTACCCTCAGATACTACTTTGGAGAAGACGTGCCGCTGCTTTACTCTGCATGCTTTCGTTTTAGGGTTATGTCGGACATCAGTTAGTTCTGCTATTGTTGTAAACTAAATACAAACAATCACACAGACTGTAGGGCGCTGCCACTGGGTGGCTGAAGCTGTATCACTGGTGTTTTATCCTTACTTGGAGCTGGAGTTCTATGCCACCACCCCACCCTCCCCGACTACCTCTCTCCAGTCCGGGCCCTTTCCTGCAGACTTCCTCCCAAACTCCGGTCCAGTCTCTTTTCCAAACTCCATCCCTCTCATTTCCAGTCCCTTCCCCACTCAGTTTGTTCATGAAATCATTTTAAAGAGACAAGTTAAAGTGCCCAGGCTGCATGGAGTGTCGTCCCCTCACCTTCTCACTTCACTTTGCATGCTGCCATCATCCGGTCTATAAAAGAACGTTCGTTCAGGGAGAACGCAGACGTGGACTTGAGCTCCGCACACCGCATCACTCTGACCAGGCGGTTGCGTACCTTGTTTATGAAAAGTACCCAAGTTAAGCAAGATACATTAAGTATGTATGCACAAAGTTACCTACACTAACAGGGTTATTCAAAGAGATTCGAAAAGTCACCGCACAGTCGGTGACTTTTCATTCCCTGTACTTTGGGGCGATTTGGCGATCCTAGTTCGCCGACCCTGCGGTGTATTCAGCAAGCACCGCAGGGCCCCCCGGTAGTGCAGAGAAAACTTGCCGCAAACACACTGAACACTCACCGCAAACCCGGCGAACACTCACCGAAAATTGTAGTAACAGCTGGATTAATCACGTCTGAGAAACCCGACTAGCCGCCAATCACAGCGCAGAGCAGCCACGGACAAAGCCGACACGCAGACGAACGAGGTGAAAAAACAAAACCGTACGCTTGAAAGTTTGAAACGCGGTTTGCAAAAAAAATAAAAAATACTGAATGAAAATGTCTGAAATTTACATATAAGATCCTAGGAATGGTAATAAAAAGGGCTGTTACAGAAAAAAAAAGGGAAAAAAGTTTGCCAAAAATTTACCATAAAATGCCTAAAAGAGGTTTTAAAAAAATAAATCTATAAAGACTTTTTACTGCAGAATATAATAATAAACGTCTTCTTAGATATTGGATTAAAACAGGAATATTTTTAACATTGAAGCCTATGGGATTCGCCTGAATAAACCTGTCGAATGAAACCACCGAACAGCAGGGCAATTCGGCAACTTTTCCTGCTGTTTTGTGTTCTCTGAATAGACGAAGCATTGCTTCTCTAGGGGGGATTTCACTGCCCTCGAACAGGCACTTCGCCAACCTTTTGCGAACTGCCTGCTCTCTGAATAGCCGAATGACCAGGAAAGGTAACCGTACGCTGAATTTCAGTGTCCGGTTACATTTTGGGGCCAGATCGGCTCTCTTTGAATAACCCTGCTAGTATATTGCAAAACACAAAAAATTATTATCCGATGAAGCGCTTATTTTTTCGATTAATCGGACAACTAGATCGATTATTTTCATAATCGTTAGTTGCAATCCTAAACAGATTCAGATTAAAGACCTGAGCAGTATATCTTGCACCGGCTCGAACTGTCAATGTAGAGGCAAAAGAGATGCCCTGGCACACATCTGTCACTTTGTTTCTTATATAGGTCCAATCCACTGTATAACCGAAGAACACTATATCCTTCTCACAATGAGGAACATTAATGATTATTTTTTTTTATTCATATTGGAGGCGTCCAATGTGGGTCTTCACTTTAAATATCGGTTTTCTTTCATTTCGTTGAAAATTGGATTAACATGCATTCCACCTGTGAGTAACCAGTGGATGGTTCTAAGGGGATGAGGGCTAAATCCACAGTATAATAATAATAATACAGAACTGATCACAACAACCTCACACTCGCAGACGGCTAATACCCAACATGTGCCCAAAAAGAAAACTGGTGTTGGTTCTGAAGCCATTGCACAGATGTTTGAAGAGCGCATTCATAACCCACATCTCTGCAAGATCAATATTAAGCCACCTGCTTTTACAATTCAAGGCCCCATCCATATGTAACAGGTTAGCCTTTAGATAGGCTCGTTGTGTCTGGGAATTCATTTTCCCCCGTTCCATGTGTGAGCAGGCTCCAATATTATTCTCACAGTGTTTCCTGCTGGCAGCCGGGGGAATGTAAATCCAGTCTCTGATTCCTGAGGCCCCTTCACATTGAGGAAGCTGGGACTTCAAGGGGAGCTCGGAGAATTTTTTGGATTAACCGCGGGACAGTTTATACAGGTGGTTAGAGGGTAGCAGGAAATTAAACCAAAGAGCGGCTTCTGTTTGGTTTTGCTTCCTTGCCAACACGCAGCCCCCCCCTCCCCACCTTCACACTGCAAGGCTCCAAATGATGTATTGTCAGCACAATATCTGGCCATTGAGGCCACTGGGATGGAATTAATGCGTTTAGGTTGGAAAGGTCAGGTTTTGTGGACCATTATTTATTGCCCTTACAACCATTAAATTGCCCTTTGTACTCCTTGATTTATTCTATGGGACACCCTAACTGTGCGGCTTCACGGGCACGCAATGTGCATGCCAAGTGCAAAGCCCATTCTACCAATGGGAGAAAGCTAGGGTCCGACCCCCGGTCAATACCATGAAGATTTACATACAAGACACTAAAAAGCAGTTGATCAGAGACAAAACACAATTACAGAAAGGGCAGATCAGACATCTCTTTGTTACATATAGTAAAATGCGTAAGTGCCATGTTCTATTACGCCAACCAAGACCTATTACCACAACATGTGTTTAAGGTCTTCATCATACATTGTTCACAAGCTTCTGCACATAAAAATAATCCAGGGCAAGAGTCCCCAGTATCCATTAAATAACCTGGATAGGATTTCCACATAAAACCGAACAGCATAAGCGGTGGGGTCTGCTATGAGCAGTGAGAATGCCTAGGTCCCTCAAAGACACGCGATATGATCATAAACCCAACCACGGCCATAAAACCAGAAGGCGGTGAGAATCTACGACGGGGAAAGGGGGCATGATCGGGTCAGGCTGACACAGGATGAGTTCAGGCTAGGAGCACTGGAGAGTTTTAAGAGAGCAGAGTAACATATATTCTGTCTAGTCAGCATATTTCGGTCTGGATTTACGAGGCTGACACTAACCAGGCCTCCTTTCTGAGAAGCCGCCAGTCCTTCATCTTGCTGCAACTGCAATTCCTGCCAATGGACAGCTCCGAGACTACGCGGAGAGCCAAGTTGCACTGCCCATACATCAAAAACGACTCCAACTCCATGACAAGGAATGGGCACAGCCTTCGACACACATGGTTGGTCCTCAAGCAAATACACAGCTTGCCATTTTAAATGGAACTTGAGCACAGTAATTCAGGGGGGGTGGAACAAGGGACATAATGGTATCTTCTCATCACAACCCAATGCCTGTTCGGATTTCTTTTATAGGTATGTTTCCCAGTATCCCAAGTAGTGTGTGACTTCCTGACAGGGCAGAAAGCATCTCCGATATATCCATTCCACAAAGGGCTTTATTTGTGAAGGTCTGAGTTGGCACCAGTCAATTCTGCTGTGATAGCCGAATCGTGCTTAGCCTCAGCTCGAGCAGCTGCTTAAGGAAATATTGCCCAAGTCGGAAGCGTTAGCGATTACCCAATCAATAAGTGCAACGCCAACATCACAGCTCAACTGCACTAGTCGGCAGCAACTCAGGCCTTCGTTAATAACCGGCACATATAGTATATAATGCCCGTATAAAAGCATCACAAACAAGATACAGGAAACCAGGCACTTTGATCCAAAAATGGCTATTAGGAAATCTCAAATGTGGACAACGTTTCAGCTGTATTACCAGCTTTTGTCAAGCATGACACCGTTCAAAGTGATAATTGTAACTGGGGGAGCATACCGGTGTCTAGGTTTTATAATAAACATTATTACACCTGGATTATTAATGGATGTATTTTTGAAAAGATCGTTTATATAGAGCATTTACAAGTAGGTTGCTGCAGGGCGACATTCTGCTGAAAGTCTCTTGTTCACATTAAGAAAATGAAAATGTCCGGTGTGTACGATATTTAATCAGGATGCTGTGCAGGAAAGGGCAAGGAAAACAGAGTGCAAAACACCGAATTCCATTGGATTTCACCCATTCAGCACATAAGGTTATGATCGCACGTAGAATTCATCGCAGGAATAGGTCCTTGATCTAAACCCCGGGTTTAAACAGGTGTTGGGGCAGGAGGCAAAGAAAACAAGCCCAACAGCAATGAGAACTCGAATGTATGAAGATGGGCCAAGAAAGCAGGAACCAGCACACAAGGCCGTGTCCTCAGCATCCATCCAATCTTCAATAAACTAAATGCATTGCTCAACAATGCCGTCTATGATGTCCATTACCAGAGTCACAAAATAAACAGTATAAAATGAGTAACAAAACACACATTGCGTATTTCCCTTCTGAGAACAACATTCCAATACAGTATACTCAGAGACATAAGTTTGCGCATGGGGTGTTCCTGTTGTGCCCAGCCACTCCCCAACGTTGGGTAAAAAGTCATTTTTCACCCCCTAACTTGACATGTTAGATGTCCCTTATCTGGTTCACGATGAATGACTTGAAAAGGGATTGTATCTCTGATTCCAGACTTGTTATTGCTAAAGAAAAATGTGCATTTTGCGCAAAATCTTCTAAACATAATTTTTCAACTAATAAACGCCCTGTGGGTGCACACCTCAATACACCGGGCTGCGCACGCCAGCGCTCAGAGAGGACAAAGTACCAAAATGTATTTACATCTGAACATTTCTAACCAAGAGAATCCCAATGGATCCTGGCACAGAAGTTGGTTCCAAAACAGGGCTCCATCAGGTCAGAAAGTTACAGTATGTTCTTCAGGCAAATATCCACATTAAATTGCTACATGCTGTGGACAAGTCTCAAATCTACATGGGATCGAAAAGTCAACCTTTAATTGTATCAATGGAACGATGGAATAAAATATCCTTTTTATTCAGCGACAAGGTTAAAGTGAGTGCCAGGAAGAGAGATAGATATATCTCTACTAGCTACTAGCCAGGCCTTAAGAGTTACTCGCCACTACTTGCCCCACCTAACCCTTATCCTGCCCTGCCTGCATCTGCATTTACACTCGCCCTCATGTAATTTACACTCGCCAAATGCGAGCAGGCGAGTGGAAATATTGAGGCCTGTATACACACACAATATACATATATATATAACATGATCGAATCAGGTTTGTGCTATAAAGTCACAATACCTTGAAGACACACTGAAGTACAGACTTCTATAACAGCATGGGAAAATACACGGCTTCTCCTTGGCAATCCACTCACATGCCGTTGTCTCACTTTGTTAATGGAGCGTATAGAGCTCACAAGATTTACTAGTTTGGACTAAATAATTGATCATTGCGCCTCATCAGTGGCTAATCAATGCAACAGAGTCAGGTCTAATTAACTACGGAGCAGCAGGTCCATCCCATGGGTCCATTACGAACGCAATTGTTGGCCTCTGTGGGCTCATTTTGCTCAATTACCAGAAAAATTATCAATGAATTAGAAATGACTGCGTATGGTTAACATGACTTTTAGGACCACATGACCCCCTATGCCGGGGCTGTCAAACTCACAACCCTACAGATGTCGGTGCCTACAATTCCCAGAATTCTTAGATAGCCAGGGAATCATAGGAGGTGTAGTTCATGAACATCTGGGAGGCTGGAGTTTGACAGCCGTGCTCATGCAGAGCAGGTTTACTTCTGGTGGGGAACGAGCGACAAATACAGTATACACTAAAGCAAAGGGTCCTGAATGATTTGGAATAGGCAGGACCCACAGTAAACTGCTCCAAATTCTATAATGCCAAGGTACAGAATTAACCCAGCTAGAAAAGCCATGCTTAGCGATTCCCTTCCTGCAGGATATGAATTATACATGTTACAGGGCAGGGCGTTCCCTGCACACTAACTTATCAATGTAGAGCACCCAGTATCTGGAAGATCTGAAAAACCCGAACTTTCCCAGACATAATTCTTATTCGCCATGGGTTCTTCTCAGGACTGCCATCAGAAATCTTGAGGCCCCTTATGGAAACTCTGGTCGGACCCCCCCCCCTCCTGTCAGCTACGGATTTCAATAAAATAATTAAAATACAACATTTTACCTGCTCTTCTGCTTGCCTTGTTTTACAGGGAGTGCGCTAAAATCCCTGGTGGTCCATCAACGGGATAAATTGTTCCCTGGTGAGAGCGCATTCACTCGTCACCTCTACCTGGTGGCCAATGATACTAATCACACCCTCAGTGAGGCGTTAAAGTTCTTTTACCAGCCAAAGGTGCCATGGCCCACCCGGAAATTTGTTGGCATCTTGGTGGGCCAGTCCTGGGTGGCACAGAGGAACCCTTACATCTTTTGCACTTAGACAAGCTGCACTAGGTTTGGGAATAGCCAGGAACCCCTGGTGCCACTGGGCCCCTGAACATGTTGAGAGCTGTCATCCCCCAATGCCTTCCCTGGTTCTTCTACACGCTGGTGCTCCTACATGAGCTGCAGCATCTTCGGGAGACACATTGGACCACACTGTACAGCTCCATCATGGGACATGCTGCACAGAGCCAGTGAGATACACGCTGGCTATGCACAGTATGTCCCTCAAAGGACTGGGCAGAGTCTATCTTACTGGTGCTGCTGCTACAGCAAGAGGTTTGAACTCCCCTGCTTCGTCCCCTCTCGACTCCGGCTTTAGAATCCAACCCAGATTCTAAAAGCTGGACGAATATGAAAGCTGCAATGCTCGGGGTCTCAGACATTCCAGATGAGATGAGCTCAACTTGTAATCTGTGGCCAGGAAAACATGGCTGATCCAGCAATACAAGTGCCAAGAAGGCTATGAATAATATCTAGGGAGATGAGCTAAATAATGGTGGTCTTCTTCATCCACTTTCAGGATTTGTGTTCAATCACGCGGGCGATTCAGTGCTTTCTATTCATCCACAGAGCGTGTTAGTGTCAGTTTTACATGGGAAAGTTTAATAATCCTGAAAGGTAATTTGGCGTGCACAAAAACAAAGCCCATTTCTAATTTGACCCTTGTGTGGAAAAACATTGTAACAATTCACTGAGCGCATTCCCCACGGAAGGCGAAGGGCCAGGTAACGCTGTAGGGGCACACATAGTAATTAAACTTACATAAAGAGGCAAATAATCACGGCCACAGAGCGGATGGCTCCGACATACCTGTCACTGCCTCTTCAAGACATAATGGCACCTGCAGTTTTATAATCAATGCTTATGTGCAGAATCATTCAACAGATTAAAGCATATGATATGCGATGAAGCACATAGAACACAGCAGGGAGCGCGCGGCATATAAAGAAAGCAGAGAATGCCGCAACATACAAACCTTCAACATGCCGTGTAGGAACCATGAAGCTACATCAGCTAATGCCAAAAATCCAGAGGATCAATATAGTCTATAGCCAACAGTTTGCACAGCATATTACAATACAGAGTGGACACGGCTGCCATCAGAAATCTGGGGGCCCCCTTACTGAACCACTGGTCGGGCCCCTCTTTTCTCAGCTGGCCATTTCCATAGACCAATTAAAACCAAACCTTTTGTCTCCTCTTCGGTTTACCTTCTTGTACAAGGATTGGGCTAAATCCCTGGTGGATAAAATGCGTTTCCTGGTGTAGACCATACGAATCACTCCCTCAGAGATGAGTCACAGTGATTTTACCGGCCCCAGATGCTGCGGCTCATCGGGTGATTACTTGGTATCCCGATAGGCCAATCCAAGGTGGCATGTAGGGACTCTTACATCTGAGGCACTTCGTCAAGTTACACAGCGTTTGGTTAAGGGCCCCCCATGCGCCACTGATAGATAAAATGACATGACTGTATGGAGAAGCAGCGGGAGGACGTGAGTTTGCCGTCTGCCCTGAAGAAAGCTCCTATTTGGAGCTGAAACGTCGACCCTTTGTGACTTTTAATGGAGCAATAAAGTATTTTTGTTTTCAGTCCTGGAGTGCCGCCACGTTTGTATATTGATTTAAACCCAACACATTGCATGCACTCTCTCAATACAACACCACAAGATACCCAAACACACAAAAACTACCAGCCCCTGGGGGTAGGACTGTTGAAATTCAAATCACTTAAAAAGTGAAACGGTCTTCAATAGGTCAAGGAGACCCATCATGGCTATTCAAAACAAGGTGAAAACCTTGAGAATGACTGGAGAATTGAAAATTCTAGGTCAAAATAGTCAAACCAGAAAAATTCTCCCGTATATCTCACTTTCCAAATTAGCTATTTGGTCTAGATTGGTCATTCTCCTGCCAATTCTCAAGGTTTTCACCGCTCTCTGAATAACCCTGTAGGTGATTGCTCCTTCCTTAAGAAAATACTGAATGGACTTGAACAGAACTGGTGCTGAGCGCCGCCATCTCCTCTTTGGGCAGAGCTGTAAAGGGGCAATGCTGCAGCACTGTGTGATTGCACCCTAGCAGTGACATTGGCACACTCACTTGTCAGAACGCCAGCCTGCAATTGTCTTCAAAGGTTGAGCAAAGGGTCCTGAAGAACCATTTCTGACGCAGAGCTGTCTCTCATCCTGGTAGCATGCCGCTGGATTGGTTAGAAAGCAGTTTTTGTGGAGATATGGAATCACGTTTTTACTATATATGCACTTTCTAAATTAAAAAATGCTGACGGGTATCGGAAGTGACTGCATGTTAAAGGAGACCCATGTATGTTAGACATGGCAGGTGCGCTTTAAAAAGTGTGCACGTGGTGTAGTCTACAATAGCGATGGCACCATATAACAAGAGGCCGTTATCCCAGCCAGAAGCACAGTTGAAGGAAGAGAAGCCGAATGCAAGGTTGGAGATTCAGTCCTGAAGCGGAGTTATCCATTGACACAAAAGGTCCACGTCTCCTTCAGGTCAGTTAAAGTCCTGTTCGATGCTCAGTGTCCGCAGACGCGTTCCTCCACTGCGGATTAATTACTGAGAGGAGGGACCTCTGTCCTCTAACAGCAATCTGAACAGGAGCCAAGAGATTAAAATCTGCAAAGAACAAGGAGGTGCCCCAGTGTCCCCAATCCAGGAGCCAGGTGCACCTGGGCAGGGCTCAGCTGGAGAAGATCCAGCAAGAGTATTTGCACAATCGCATTAGAAGTATTTTGGCACAAGACGTTCTGTACACACGGATACCCTCTGGAAAAGAAAAATTACACACTTATCCTTTTAAGGTTTATTTTTAAAATCAGGAAAGGTGAAAACAGGTTTTTCTTTGTAGCTGCTACTAATAGTTGAAACACAAACAAGGGATTATGATAGGACTCTGTTCCTGATCTAATCTGCTCTGTGCCAATGGAGGGCAAAGTTGCACACCATCGCCTGCCACGGTGCCACCCTACCACATTCAAGCACACTGTGAGATTTGGAACAAGCTCCATCCTTCAAAGTGTATTATTTATTTGTATTTTTAAATCACACCTCCCTAATTACACTTTGTCCAAGACCAGCTTGATCCCGAGAACCATCTGAAAAACATACTATCCCAGAAACTGACATCACGGATCAGCACCGGTGGGGTGTCGGCCATGGTGGACATGAGCGCGTTATGCGGTTGATCTTGCTGACTGGGAGTGATGAGAGACACAGTGAGACTGAAGTACACAGAAAGGTATCAGACACCGGAATGCAGGAGGATTTACCAGGAGGATTGAAGTGTAGCAGATCTTCAGGTGGTACCAGGGTGTGAAGCAGAGCGGGGGTCTAGGAGAGGGGTACTGCGATCTTGGAAGGACACACGGGTCCCGGAGAGGGTACTAAAGGAGGAATAGGCTGAGGAAATAGGTAGGTCTTCAGGAGCAGGTTATACACGTCTTGACAGAGCAGGAGAGCTACGTGGAGCAATGTCAGGAGGGAGGCGTGGTGCCTTTATTCATGGGTGTGTCATGTGACCTGTGGTGTGCGCTACTAACCCTTTCATGCACAGAATACTGGTGCTGAGCAGGAGGACAGCACTTTTCATGCAGCTGCAATATGCAGGCACAGATCCTGACAACCTCGCACATGGTTTAGAAACCTGGTGAATTTTACAGGTCCTGATCGTGGGTGGGTATGCTTAGGTCTGAAACCTAAAAGTGCACATAACTATTTTCTAATAGCAACCGGTACACGAAACCGACATGTTATCCTCCATTTAATGGTTAACCATGCATCCTGTGCTTCGAATAAATTAAGAATTTTTTTTTTCTTTGTCGCTTGTTTGGTAGTGAAGAGCCCTTAGGGATATTCTTTTATTGCTCAATTGTAGCATAAATATATTGTATATACTACCAATTGCTTTATAAGAAAAACATAAATAAATCTTGCAGCTAATGCTTCTTGTGTGTTTTACATTGGATTATCTATATGGATCATGAATCTGAGCGTGCACACTACACGGAGCACGAATCTGAGAGTGCACACTACACGGAGCACGAATCTGAGAGTGCACACTATATGGAGCATGAATCTGAGGTATGCTGAAAAAATAACGAAAAGGAGAAGGACTGCGTGGGCAGATTAGAAGTAAATAAAAAAGACGAAGGGCCATATTCCACAATTGACAAGATAACTAAAGAGATGGTATACAATACATGACAGTTATCTTAAACTCCCTGGCGAACCGATTCGGACATATTTTAGGTGTCAGAATCTGTACCATTTATTCGGCCCCCTGGTGGTATTAGAGTGTGGCTTGGGGTTAAATTTCACTGCTGAAAGTGGTAACCCCAAGCCACACTCAGGCTGGAAACATACCTGTACCTGCGCTCCCTCAATGTCCCCCACTGTCACTTCGGTGCGATCGTGGCGTCCTGCTTCCCTTCGAGAGAAGGGAACCAGGATGCTGCAATCGCACAGAGGAGAATGCGATTGCGGGAGGTCAGCGAGGGAGCACAGGTAAAGGTATGTATCCAGCCGAGAGTGGCCGGGGTTACCGCTTTCAGCAGTGAAATTTAACTTCGAGCCACACTCTGGAAAACAGCCAGGGAGGTTAAAAGGGACACGACCACTTACATGAGCTGTAACTAGATCTCGCTAGAACGAGCTTGCGCAGAGCTCGTGGATGGGACACGCAGGGCTCCATGGGGTTCAATTGACTCCAGAAGCTGATACTCTCTGCTGGTATCAGGTACCTCTGTGTTTCATTCCAGGACTAGCCGCTAACCAAGTGCCCACACAGGAATAGGTAAAACCAAGAGGGTAACGGAAAAAACCGAGAGGGTAACGGAAAAAAACGAGAGGGTAACGGAAAAAAACGAGAGGGTAACGGAAAAAAACGAGAGGGTAACGGAAAAAGCCGAGAGGGTAACGGAAAAAGCCGAGAGGGTAACGGAAAAAACCGAGAGGGTAGCGGAAAAAACCGAGAGGGTAAAAAATCTGCAGGCACAGAGTTCGTTACTTGCCGCCTCCGTTTTAGTGACAACTGTGAAATAGCACTAGGGTTCCCACCTGTCCGGTTTTGACCCAGACTGTCCGGTTTTGGGGTCATGTGTCTGGGTTTGACAACCTCTGCCACCCGGACACATGACTCCAAGCCAGGACCGGTACCTCCGCCCCATACTTACATTTATGCGCGCCCCCGTGGCCACGATCCTCTCTTCCTCTATTCAGCCGAGACTGCACCGCCCACTGTCAGTGATGCGAAGGCGCAGCGGCTCACGTGACATTTGCATGCGTGTGGGCCGGCTTCAGTCAGTCCCGACGAGAGTGACAGAGAGGCGTGCGTGCCGCCCGTGCTTCACTGGAACTAGTACCGTCTTCAAATTGTGCCGGTGCTGCCTGCCTGTCCTGTCCACCGTCCAGACTAATCTCCACCACCGAATCCAGCAACAGAAACTCAGTGTGAGTGAGCGCAGCATCAGCCATATTACCAGTCTGCCATGTGTTCTACATATGTGCCAGCCATAATACCAGTCTGCCATGCCTATTACCTATGTGCCAGCCATAATACCAGTTTGCCATGCCTATTACCCATGTGCCAGCCATATTACCAGCCTGTCATGTGTTCTACCTATGTGCCAGCCATACCAGTCTGCCATGCCTATTACCTATGTGCCAGCCATAATACCAGTCTGCCATGCCTTACCTATGTGCCAGCCATAATACCAGTCTGCCATGCGTATTACCTACGTGCCAGCCATAATACCAGTCTGCCATGCGTACTGCCTATGTGCCAGCCATACCAGTCTGCCATGCCTACTACCTATGTGCCAGCCATAATACCCGTCTACCATACATACCAGTGTGCCATGCATAATACCAATCTGCCAACCATAATACCTGTGTGCCATAATGTATACGCTACAAAGAAAATGGCCGCCGAACCCAACACTAGAGTGTTCGGGTTTGGCTTGAAGGAAAGGTAGCAACCCTAAATAGCACCCTAAATGTGGGATATAAAGATTATAAACTGACAGGTAAGAATGTCTACTCTAACCGCAGGCAGTTTTAAAGACCCTATTCCAAGCCTGGCCTAAACTTAACCAGAGCTGTTGTAAAAGTAGACAATCTCCCCTTGCGAGATCCGGCAGGTCAGTGTAGTGATTCGCAGAGTGAGACTGGGGGACTTTTTCCCACTCAATCACACTCTCTGCTCCCAGCAACAAGGAGGATGGAGCCGCCGTTCTCGCCGCGGGATGAAAAGAGAGTATTTGTTTTTTGAGTCTTCTATCAACTGGTACTGACTGATTCTGCAGAAGCAGAATCCGTTAACCACAGCTAGGACCTGGTGCTAACGTTTGAGTTAAGCACAGTGGGACGGTAATTAGTGTTAGGACTTTGTAATCCTAACGCTAATTAATATAACAAGGAAAAAGAGTGTCATCTGCGCTCGTTTCTATGTGTTCCATGTACAACAAAAATGGAGGTTTTTGTTTGTTTCAATGGCCATTGCAACGTAAGCCCACTCGCCACTTCAAGGCACCTCTTTAGAGTGGGTACCTAACAATTGTAACCAAAAGGACGCTCTACTGAGAAGCTCCAAGCCCCTCCAGCTGCTTTTCAGCAAAGGAGAGGCAAAGATGGTGGCTTTTATTTATACACGCACCAAACACTTCCCATTTGGGATCAAAAACAAAAACATGGAAAAAGGAACAGCTGCAGAACGACGGACTGGTGTTACAAGCATTATATACATAAATACAGAAAAAATGGCGTTGCGCTCATACTCACTTATTTTCGGAGCGGCAGCAACTGCCAGGAGTAACAGCCCAGTCAATGCATAAACATAACAAGGAAAAAGAGTGTCATCTGCGCTCGTTTCTATGTGTTCCATGTACAACAAAAATGGAGGTTTTTGTTTGTTTCAATGGCCATTGCAACGTAAGCCCACTCGCCACTTCAAGGCACCTCTTTAGAGTGGGTACCTAACAATTGTAACCAAAAGGCCGCTCTACTGAGCAGCTCCAAGCCCCTCCAGCTGCTTTTCAGCGAAGGAGAGGCAAAGATGGTGGCTTTTATTTATACACGCACCAAACACTTCCCATTTGGGATCAAAAACATGGAAAAAGGAACAGCTGCAGAACGACGGACTGGTGTTACAAGCATGATATACATAAATATATTGTTATGTTTAGGCATTGACTGGGCTGTTACTCCTGGCAGTTGCTGCCGCTCCGAAAATAAGTGAGTATGAGCGCGACGCCATTTTTTCTGTATTTATGTATATCATGCTTGTAACACCAGTCCGTCGTTCTGCAGCTGTTCCTTTTTCCATGTTTTTGTTTTTGATCCCAAATGGGAAGTGTTTGGTGCGTGTATAAATAAAAGCCACCATCTTTGCCTCTCCTTCGCTGAAAAGCAGCTGGAGGGGCTTGGAGCTGCTCAGTAGAGCGGCCTTTTGGTTACAATTGTTAGGTACCCACTCTAAAGAGGTGCCTTGAAGTGGCGAGTAGGCTTACGTTGCAATGGCCATTGAAACAAACAAAAACCTCCATTTTTGTTGTACATGGAACACATAGAAACGAGCGCAGATGACACTCTTTTTCCTTGTTATGTTTATGCATTGACTGGGCTGTTACTCCTGGCAGTTGCTGCCGCTCCGAAAATAAGTGAGTATGAGCGCGACGCCATTTTTTCTGTATTTATGTATATAACGCTAATTAATGCTTTGCGCTCCCCATGTTAAGCATAGGGAGCGCAAAGTACAGTATCCTCGCGTTGAAAAGCGCAAGATCCGAATAGCGAACAGTTTTTTTTTAACCCATTAGCGGTCGGATTGTAATATGGTGCGCCCACGCTAGGGCCACCAAAGCGAACGTTAACCCTCACACGGCTGAGCGCTAACATTAGCGTGATGTATGTAATAGGGCCCATTGTGTTTATCTTCGATTTGGTAAACAGCACTTTAGTTCTATCCTCGTGAATTCTCACATGTTCAATCACTTTTCTTTTACCTTTGCAGAATAATTGTTACGGAAACAATGATTTATTTATTTTTTAATGTGTCACCTCCCCCCCTTTTAATTTTAAAGGTAAAATAAATTTGAAATAGAGTGAAATCGGCTTGATGATCAGGGAAATGCAGAAACAGGATTTGTGCCAGTGGCTGCTCCTTCAATAACCCCTGCTTCTCCTACCTCCATTAGCCTCAAGCGTTCCCCCTTTATTCATACAATAGCCACCTTTGATGTGGCTCTACCGGAGGATCCATTATCCCCAATAGCGGATGACAGGGCAGATTCATACATGTATTGTTCACTGTGGATATCGCTCATTACACCGTTAAGCCTCACATAGCTGTACGATCACCGGGAGCAAATAACAACTCACTATGTCCTATATGTCCACTATATCAGGACACAAAGAGCCCGCGTTACATTCCGTCCATTGATTGGGCATCAACCCACCACCTTAACGTCTAATAACCACACGCAGAGCACTGAAAAGGGCCCAATATATTTCTAAAACATTACTTTTAATGATCTGAGAAAGCATCCTATATGCGAAACGCGTTTTGGTGTTTTATGTAAGTGTATTTTACAAATAGATAGTTTTAACCTGATATTCTGTCCCTGGCATATTTGCAAGTGGAGACATCCAAGATTGATGGGAGGTTCGGTGCTCCCATTAATTCACCGGGTGCCTTTATAGTGGTGTCGTGGTCTAAGGCACCATAAAATGTGAGTACCGTAATCCCTTTTTTTAGCAATATTTATTCTTTGCTCAAAGATTGCTGCACTATGTTTATGTTATTTGAGGATAACTAGAAGACCAGCCCTAGAAGGGAGATCATCTTCCAGGGAAGTTCTTCAACACAGATATTGAAAGAAGCGCTGATTTCACAATATTTTCTTGGAAGATTGCTTTGAAAGACCATATTAAAAGTCATTTCATAAACATATTAAAAGTAAAAAAAATAGAATCGAATCGTCCGAGTACTCTTCCAAAAAAAATAAAAAAATCCAAAACAAATATCTAATAAATATGTCCTTTTCCCTAGAAGTTCTGCTGCTATTTACTTAGCATATGGGTTATTCGTTAATTAGGCTTCTATTTTCCTAGCCAATATAGTGTTACCCCAAAATGGATATTTATTACCCCAATAAGATAAGCATTTTGCTACATTTAGCAAATGAACTGTCTGGGTGCCACTCCAGTGTATGCAGAAATGTAACTTTCTTGGGATCAGATGCTCAGACAGTGGGTGAATAGAGGTTGATACAATGGTATCTAGAATATGCATGCTGAGGTTTGGGTTGCATTATGGTGCTTTGGTGAAATGTTTTTCGAGTCCAATATAGGGGGTTCATCAATATTTATTAGACACGTTTTAGTAGGGATAGGCTGTTCTTTTTTCAGAGCCGGTTTTAGAGCCGGTATGACCATCAAGAGCTGTTCCATGTGGATAGCGGTGCTGATCATTCTGACTCTTCAAAATCTAGGCTCCTCTCCCACCTTGTGGCCTGCACGGAGGATGTGGCAGCTGCATTATTATAGGTATCCCCCCAATAGCTCTCCATTGCTCAATTTCTATTTGCCAACAGTAAATGCAGACTTTGAACCCTTAGGCTAGGGTCAGACTGAGGCAGTGCGAACGCGCGTTCTGGCGCACATAATCACGGCCGCACTAGCAGCAGATGACGGGCAATGACAGCCAATATACGATGTACGGCCGCACAAAAGTCCGGCCGCGCAACGCAAGTGGAAAATGAACGCATTTTTTCGAGAACGTTAAACCGCTGGTACTGACGTACAGAGTGCGCTGCGGCCGCATAGCAGCGTGTGTGCGTGATTAGGAGATGTCAGACGCTGCTAGTGTGCGGCCAACATAACGTTCAAACAGCCGGATTTCCCTAGACTTCTTTTTACCCCATCGTCATGAAATATTGCGCATCGTCTGACCACTTAAGCGTATTCCGTGAAAAAATGCGTGCGCACGCATCGACGTACATTTTGACGGTGGCCGCAGAAAATGCGCTCATCTGTCCCTAGCCTTATTGGCAAAAAAAGTGCACACAAATCTATTTATTTAAACGGGTAGCGCCATTAATGCTGGAATAGCCAGGCTTCAAAACAGGTAAAGAGATTCCATTATCAAGTGGATGATCAGAAACAAATATTTTCGATGCAAAGTGATAGAGCTGTGTTTACACGCCAATAAGGCCACAGTGTTGCGAGTCACCAATTTTCCCAAAATTCAAATTCCAGACCACAACATTCGTAGGAATATGTAGGAAACCTGGTTACACCCTCTCACCTTACGTCAAGTCGATAGCAAAAAAAACATTGATTGGAAAGAAATATAAAAGCCTGATGTGTAAAAATATAGAAAATTATAGATATCAGTAAATTCCTGTCATGTGACATGAACCAGCATTGTTATCTTTACAGTATGGTGATGGTCTTAGAGGAGAGTGTCAGATAAACCATCACCGAGCACCAGATTCACTGTGACGAGTGTCACTTTGAGTACATGGGCCTAGAGATGCATTTGGGATGTGCAGACATCCTAATGTTCTATATTATGTCCCTGCCATCATTTTTTGTTGGAGTCACCCTGTACCTGTATTGTGCAAGGTGTTTGTGTAATCTGTGTTATGTAGTAATAATGTTATTGTCTGTATCATTATGGTCTAGGTGTATCTGTTATTATCTGCTGATATGGTTAGTGGGTGTGTTGTCTTGACCTTTTCCAGCTTCCCCTTGGAATGTGAATTATCTGTTGTATAATTAATACAACAAAACTTGGGTAGGTCAGATATATGATACAGTCGGAAATCACGAAGGCTAATGTCAGATGAACACAGTCTGAGCGCACTCTGTATGCGTGCATAACGGACAGACGTACTGACGGAAGATACTGTAGACACCACGCGGCCCGTTTTTTTGACGGATGTAGAGAAAAAAAGGGAAATATGGGAAAATTAATTATAATTAAAATACAGGTACAGTCAGCCAGACCATAAAAACCTCTGAGCGTCAACGTTATGGACGTCCCAAATGCGCTGCATCTGACGTCGCAGCATAACGCACACAGGCCGCTACGCGGACGTGGCGCACTCTGAGCGTCCGTCTTAGCGGTTTTACATTCTTGCCCAACTTGCGTCCATTTGCCACGTGCGTTGTGCGTAAGGTACAATGTGCAAAAAACCTTATCAATGAATGAAATTGGTCATTTGACTTCAGCAGCCAGGTGATGAAGCCACTGATATACTATCGCAAGGTGAAACGCGTTCTGGCTACGTTTTTCTTTTACTGGTTTATTGTTTTATTAAAGTTTTTAGACCATAATCACTGTATTCCATTCATTGGTAAGATTTTTTTGGATGTTGTACCAAACAACTCCTGGGCTCTACACCTGCGGACCTGGGATCGGTCCCACGCTATGCGCACAGATCTCATATTTATGCCTTTTTAGTTACCATTCCAGTCTGCACTATGGTTCCCACCTTTTATATTCAAGGTCTTTAAAGGGACTCAAGATCGGGAGGGGCATTTGGGTGGCCAGATAAAAGCCCAGAAGCGGACCACCTTGAGCCAGGAGGGCTCGGTTTCATGTGAGTGGGATTATCTGTAGATATGCTCACTGATGTATTTCATGGGTCACACTATGATGTATTTCTTCTATTTCCTTTGAGGGTATCGGAAAGCAAAGATTGACAGATGTACCTCTGGAATAGTGACCCGTGATTTGGCAATAGGAACACTGATCGCTACACCATTTTTTTATGTTATTTTATCTGTTGTATTTTTGAGTGGTCCTTTTGTTGACCTGTCTTGTCTAGAAATGTTGAGCACTGTTACCCCATTGTCTGTAACAAGTCTGATGCTCAGGCTGTGATTACATGGCACCCTATTGTTTCAGGTCTGGACATGTCTGTTTCACATGGAGGGGGGTGCCAGGATTAAATTTCCCATTTGTCTCTAGGTCCACCTGGGACTGTATATAGTCAACGCAATAAAGGCGTTCAGTGTTGTTGCGGTTCTAAAACTCCCAGATCTACACGTCATCTTATTTCTGGGCGATGCTAGCAAGGCTCTTTAGGTGTACCCGTCCTTAAGCTTTGTCTAAAGGACTGGAGAAAGGCATGAATGCCTGCTGGTGAGAGAACGGTGGTCTGGCAAGGAACGACATTGACCGATGTGACCCAGTCGGGGTACTGAGATTGGCTACTCATTGAATGAGTCACTCCAAACCAGGAGGGTTTACCTCCCCATTGTACGTCCCTGGCCAAAAAAGTGTGGTTGTCCACTCAATTTCTTCAAGTCTCCTGTCCCTCACGTAAGTTGGGACCCCATTATATAGGCCCGTTTATTGTTGAGAAACATGTCAATACTGTAGCTGTTCGTCTTCGTCTTCGTCTTCCACCCCGATATTCGTTTCATTCTGTGGTTCATGTTTCCCTCCTTAAACCCTACTACGCTAACCCTTTTCCTGGCAGGTCGATCACACCCCCTCCTCCTGTTCTTGTTGATGGCGTCGAGGAATATGTGGTTGAGGCTATCCTCGACTCTCGTTGGCGTCGTGGGGTGCTCGAATATCTCGTCCACTGGAAGGGTTATGGGCCTGATGAGGACTCCTGGGAACCCTCTTTGGGGGTCCACGCCCCCCGTCTTGTCCGGTTGTTTCATTACTCCTTCCCTGCCAAGGCGGGGGGTGGGTTCTGTCACGGCGCCCCACTCCCCGGACTGCATTGAGGGCGGCTGCGGGTGCTCGGCGTGGCCTCGGGGCCCCGGCTCGGACACCCTTAGGAGATCCTCCTGGGCCTTGCGGGTTGCCTCCGCGTCGTCCGGGGGGTAGAGGGAGCCGGGATGCTCGGGTTGCCGCGCGGACTCGGCGGTCTCAACGCGCTCTGGCGTTACTTGCGGCCTGTCAGGGGCGGGGCTTGCTGGTAGGCGCGCGCGGTCGGGATCTGACTTTAAAAGGTACAGATACCAGATCCATCCCAGACACAAATGAAACACCTGTTAGAGGGCAGCCCCAGAGCACTGACATCCCTATAAAAGCTCAGTCTGGGTACCTATCCCTTGCTGGATAGTTGAGTGTTTTCTGGCTAGTTATATATTTCCCTTCTATGTGTATACCTGTTTACCGACCATTGGCTTCCGCACCCGACCATTCTACCTTCTAGTATCCTGAGCGGGTGGTGGATACATGGAACAGCCTTCCAGTAGAAGTGGTAGAGGCCAAAACAGTAATTGAATTTAAGCAGGCATGGGATAGGCATAAGGCTATCCTAAACAAAAGATACATCCAGGTCAAGTATCCATGTAATTGGGCAGACTAGATGGGCCGAAAGGTTCTTATCTGCCGACATTTTCTATGTTTCTATGTTTCTGACCATTGGCTTCCGCACCCGACCATTCTACCTTCTAGTATCCTGACCATTGGCTTCCGCACCCGACCATTCTATCTTCGAATATCCTGACCTACGTTGCTTTTCCCTCTGACTTCCCATCTCCGCATCCTGAGGTCCAGTCTCCTCCAGATACCGTGACAGGTCTGATGTCTGGGTATTAATGTTATTTTTGTAACTTTATTCTAAATAAAACCTTTAACAGTGTAATTTCATAAGATAATTTAAGGGGGTGTGTTTAAGGCAGAGTTAATGGGTGGGTAGGGATTAGGTGGAGCAACTGGTGGCGAGTAACGCTTATGGCCTGGTTAGTAGCTTGGGACTTGAAATTTTGAGCCCTGACAATAGGATACCCCCACCTTATAACAACCAGATTTTCTGATTTCATCACACTGGCACATACATAAAGGAGCAGAATCTGCACCAGGATACTGAAGGTACCTGGCTTATTCTCTGGCAGCAATGCCAAGTGAGCACAGTTTGTTGTGTTACACCTCGCCAGCCGTCTCTCGCTCTCTCTAGAAAAAAGAAAATAAATTATTTTTACCTGTCAACACCCGAATTGCACTGCAGCCACCTTATGTGCCACATAGATTCTCAGGACGACACTTGCATTCTTGGAATCTGTGTTCAGGGTCACAGTGCAATGGTTCCTAGGATTTTACTGGTTTCTAACGTATTTGTTTACTGAACAAACACCAATGAATGCCAAAACACAAAACGGGTAAAGGCCAATGCGCCGGTTATAAAACTTGGCAGCGCAGAGATGCTACTGCTGTGATAAACATAGAAAGACTGATGCGATTGTCAAGTGACCCCCCGATTCCCGCTGCTAAACTCTCCCAGAACACGTTAAATGCCAGGATCTCTGCACATCTCATTAACCGTTTCGGTGGAACGCTGCCCGTGTCATTTTACCCTTTATTCTGGATGAGATTTACCCAGGGTTCTGTGCTTTGGCACCAAAAACACGCTGCTACGCTCAGCCGAGATCAAAAAGCGAGGCTCACATCCAAGGAGACTGTACAGATGGGTTTAAAAGAAGACAACGTTTTCTTCTGACATCAGGAACATTCCTTGTTAATTATTTTTATAACAAATAATAAATCTAGCCGCAACGGCTTTGTGCAATCCACGTTAGGTTTGTTTTTCAGTATTTTTACATGCATCAATCATAAGATGCATATTTATGTATGCAGAGGTCGTGTTCGACGATGACATGTCCTTGGCACCAGACTGTCAAGAAATCAAAAAAGAGATTTAAAAAAATTGCTTGGGTTTCATTCATTTCAAAAGGGGAGACAGGCTCGTACTGCACTCATTCCCATCCATACTTTTCTATAGATTGAGGGGAACAAAGATGGTATTTTCACGTAGCATATCAGAAACACAGGCAGCATGGAATGAGTTAACATTGAGAATCGCACAGAATCTAGAATGAGCAAAGTGACATAATAATAAAGCAGGAGACTGCAGCGACAAGGATACGCAACGCAGGACCGTATCAGAATGCAGCGCCGTCACAGAGTAAAAAGATCCGTACTAACAGAAAACGTGGATACAGGACACATCGCCCACCTTCTCAATAGGGGAAACGAAAAGGTGAGGATTGTTATTTCAACATAGACTCTACAGAATTAAAAATTTTAAAAAGACCTTGGTGTTCACGTCAACTAAGGTCCGTGTCAGACGAGCACATTGATCACGTCCGTGTTGCCGCACATTTGTACGTCCGTTATAGCATATAATTATGACCAATGGAGCCCCACACACAAAGTACGTCCGCACCGAAATGCAGACGCATAAATGTACACGACAAACGGACGCAGGTTAGGCAAGAACGTAAATCCGCCAGAACGGACGCACAGAGTGCGCCACGTCCGCAACACTTTGTGTGTGAGTGATGGAGCGAAGTCAGACGGACTGCATTTTTGACATCCAGCATTTTTGACGGACAAAATGGTTTTTCATATAAATTTTATTTCCCATCTACAGCAGTAAAAAAAAAGTCAGTCGCAAAAACGGACCGTGTGGCCACTACCTTGTCGTCAGTCAGAAAGTACTTCCGTTGTGCACAGACGCACAGTCCGCACAGAATGGGTTTGTCTGACATTAGCCTAACTTGCAAATAAGGGGCACCCTACCACACCAATAAAATCTTATTTTATTCATATGTTTGTAGCCTTTATCAGGATAAAAAATAATAAAGCATAACATTGTCACTCAATAGAGAAGGTATCAAGCAATAACTGCTGGGAGAGGCTTCTATAGCGGCGTTCGTTGAGTGACCAGAGAAATAAAGTCATAGAAAAGGCAAAGCATGGGCTTCTTGTTTGTGGAATTCCAACAGTGTAGATAGATATGATATTCTGAGAATACCATTTCTTCCGGGAAAGCCCCAAGGAACAACTAGAGAGCACAGATTCTTGTCTTCTCCAGTCAAAGGGACGGCTTTGTGGTTCCCTTGCACTGAGCTGCCTCTCAGAACTGCTCAGTAAGGGTATCCACATGAATGAACAGGGGCGCAATGGTTATATCTGCTGCCGGAAATCGCAAGGTGTCAAGTTAACCTGTAACCCTACTCACAGAGAGCAAAAAATAAATAAAAAAAAAAAAAAAAAAAAATCGAGGAAAATCCAAAAACCGGTCCTTAAAATGGCCAGACTAAAGTGAGGTACTAAAAGGAAGAGACAAAGGATTGGTCAACGACATGGTCGAAATTAGTACAGAAGCCAGAAGAATGAGGAGACAAGCCGGGTCAAGGGTAACTAACAATCAGAAAAAGCTGGGTCAAAAAGCTAACATTTAACAGCAACAAGGAACACGCTGAAGAGTTAGAGAGAGACAGGGCAAAGCCCACAGGTCAGGGCCAGATATAAAGAGCCAAAGTGATCCCTGTTGGAAGGGGTCATTCCTTTGTTCCAAAGTGCAACCTGCATCCTTCTCATGACAACTCCGGAATAGTATAAGATACCGTGGAGTAAGGGGAAGGGGGTGGGTCCTAGTGGCGCAATCTCTTTTGAGGGTGGTCAATTGGGGTCTCGAGGCATATGATACAAATTGTGCCTACATAAACGAAGGTAAAAGCGGTGTTCCCAGTTGGGAAGTGCACGGTCAAAAAGACCACTAGGTGCAAGCGTGAGAGGTGTAGAAGTAATTGCGTACACTTCAGAAAAAAAACACAGTTGAAGTCCAATGCAAGTAAAGTGCATACAAAGTCACATAAAGTGCAAATGCAAATATAAGTGCATAAAATGTGTTTAAAGTGCATGTGAAAGTCTTTATAGCGGTTGCTATAACAAAGTCCTACTTTCCGAATGAAAAGTGAAAAAAGAGGGGGAAAACAGTCCAACCGTCCATATGTTCTATAATGGAGATATGGGAGAATCCGATCCGGTCACCACGTAGATATTAAAATTTTTGCGTGAAGTCCTGATGTGGTGTCTTCGTCTAATTCCTATGTGGACTCACAGTTCCCAAAATGGGAAAAAGGAGGGGAAAAAGGAGAGAGATGATAGATGCCTATAGACAAGGGAACACTTACGCTTTTTAGAGCCTCGTTTACCGGCTCTAGTGTGAAGTGCCTTGGGCCTGGTTGAGGGTAGCCTCTGCCCTTCTTTATAATTTGCTTGATTGTCTTAGGTGCAGGGAGGTAGAAGAAGAGAGAGACATCCTCATAGTGTAGCTTATAGCCAAATGCTTAGATGAGTAAGGTGAAAAAAATAGACAAACTCACCGATGGTGGAGCCTTAGAATTTCAGGCTCAACTTGTTAGCGTGTGGTACTTCCTATTCGGTGGGTACCTTCACCTCTCTTGTCTGCAGGCAATCTTTTTCTCTTGTATGGATAGTGAGCGGGGATAAAAAGTGGAATATGTAGGACATGCACTGTTTAAAGAGAGTCTTAAACAGAAGTGGTGAAAGAAATTTAAAAGGGTTTATTAGAACAAATAAAATTAGGTACCTAATTTTATTTGTTCTAATTATTTGTTCTAATAAACCCTTTTAAATTTCTTTCACCACTTCTGTTTAAGACTCTTTTTAGTCACATTAGTCACACATTATGACCCAGAGTGTCAGGAGAAGCGTCAAGAGGGTTGTGTGACACAAGGTGAAAAGTGCAGGGTTACATCCCCATAGCTCCTGCTCAAGAAGTCACTACTAACAGAGTGGACCAAGAGGCGACAGAAGGAAAATAAAGTGTGGGTAAGAGGATGTCTTTGTATTATTTTATGTGTATGAGGCGTCTATAGTTACACAACAATCCAGAGTGTGCGTGTAAGTGGATAAGTATATATGTATTTGAAAATCTATTGAAGGTATAGCCTTGTAAAGTGAGGCCATATTCATATAAACATGATAACGCAGGCGTACATAATTCAGAGTGGTGTGCAGTACATAAATATTTTGAGGTTCTTTATCATGAACTTGGTAGAGCATCCAACATGTGCACCTTTGGATTTAAATAGTGGACAAGGAAGACCACTCAATCCATAAACAGACAGAACCACATTTCTACACTCTGCTGTAACACCCACCCTTCCCATCCACCCCCCCCCACCAAGGCCTAGTCCATAAATCCAGGTCTCCTTTCCAGCCATTTCCACTTCTCTCGCTTATTACGCTTACTAAGCCCAAGCTTCTGGTCCTTCCCATGCAAGCCCTGCTATATTCTTTCTGGCCACCAGCTTCACCGTCCCTCTGCTTCCATTTGATTCACTTACCCCGTCCCTTAGATTGTAAACTCACGGGATGCCTGGCTGAGCACTTGGGCAAAGTGCTGCATTGCCTGGACAGTTATCCTATGGGCAAGACTGTCTTTTCGTCATTTATCATGTACACAGTACACCTCAGGTTTGTGCTCCCCCATCGTAAAGTGCTATGAAATATGCTGGCGCTGTATTAATGCCTGTAACTGCACCCTACTGTACAAATTCAATGTTCTTTAAACCAGGACAAGGACATACTTGAAAACAAGAGAAATCTCAATGTATCTTTCCTGGTGAAATACTTTATAAATAAATAAATATGATAATGGTGAAGTCCAGCATTTGTGAGAGATCATGCCTTTGACAGAATAAGGCTTAAGTGTATATTTATAAGCACTTTATGACCATCGTATATAGCATCTATATTTCTTACAAGGAAGGTGTGTCTAGTGTACATTTTTCTTTCAGTAAATGTTATCATTCCGTCACCGTAACAGACTCACACATTACTTTTCCCTCACATAAAGAAGTAAATTTCCCACGATACCCACAAACGCAACTTCAATAACCAAGCTTTAAACATTCTATGTTGTATGATCCAGAACCCATAATTACAGAAGGACATTGGATAATAATGTGTACAAGTATTAAAGGCTACTGACCAGAAATAAAAAATACCAAACCCCAAAAACTGGCAAATTGTTTATTTTTACTTTTTACAGTTTTACCTGATCCTACTTTTGCAGGTGTTACACTTCACAGGTCCCATGTTCTAGTAGCATTTCATTTATCTCTAATCGACATGGAGTCACTGAATGCTATGACTAGAATATTTTCGCCAAAACCGCCAACTCCCATAACCGCACACCGAAGTAGAGATTGATGGAGGAAATAGAACATTTTATTGGACTTGTTCAAAGCCTGTGTGTGATTTGGATTGCTCAGTAGGGGGAAAAAAAACAATACAGAAAGCATACACAGAATTGTGCGCAGTTCACAGAACAGCTGCCAGTGGCTGCAACAAAATTCTGGACAGAATGCACGAGCCGTCACATAGTAACCCAATTGGAATCGGCTATGTTCGAGGTCAGAGCCTGCATTCTTTGCCAAGATGGCAGAGTCGTCCGAAAAAGATAGGTCTGGTCTAGAAGCTTGGAGCAAAACCCAGGTTCCAACATACAGTAACTGTCCACTTTGCCTCCTTTAAGGATCAGCAGTCAATACATAAAGGGATATTCTAATAGAATAGATCTAGGATACCATTAAATTCTATCCAATACCAACTGCAGCGCGATCTGCTTTTATCTTTGATAAAGTTTAAATGGGAAAAAAAATAGAGCAGCTGATGAAACATTTGTATTCTACAGCGGAGCTTTTTGTCTCTCCAAACTAAACGAAGATGAATGCGCCCTAAACCTACACAAGAGCAGAATCTCCCTCCCCTAACTGTGAACAAGGAAGAGAAGGAGCAGAGCCTGCAGTATCATGGACACTTCTGAATAAATAACAATTACTCCCCAACAATGAAGAGATTAAACATACAGGGTTATTCAAAGAGCATCGAAAAGTCACTGCACGTTCGGTGACTTTTCGTTCCATGCAATTCGGCGATCCTAGTTCGCCGACCCTGCGGTGTATTCGGCAAGCACCACAGGGCTGCCGTACTGCAGGGAAAACCTGCCGCAAACCCGCTGAACACTCACTGCAAAATCCGCCAAACACTCACCGAACACTCACTGAAACCCGCAGAAACGGCTGGATTAACCGCACCGAACACGCCGGATAAACCCAACTAGCCACCGATCACAGCGCAGAGCACCCGCCGGAAAAACCTGACATGCAGACGAATGAGGTGAAAAATCCCCCAAAAAACACAGTATGCTTGAAAGTTTGAAATGCTGTTTGCAGGACTGAGTAAGATGGAGAAACAAGCAGGAATGGTGGAAACGGACGATGAGATACAGAAACTGCCCAACGCTGGTCCTTGTAAAAAATAAAAACAATCCCGCATACCCTCTACCTGAGAATTACCTACAGTTGTGTTCAAAATTATTCAACCCCCACTGAAATTGAGTGTTTTGGCCAGTTTGACATTCATTTTGATCATTCAGTCATCTTGCTTACAATTAAATCAAAGAGGCACGTGTAGGTCAGACAAATATAACATAACATTCATAATGAAATAACCACAAATGTCTTTTCTGTGCTCACATCATTATCAGTTTTATTCAACCCCCAAGTGACATTCAATCTTAGTACTTCGTACAACATCCTTTTACAGTTATAACAGCTTTTAAACGTGAAGCATAGCTTGACACAAGTGTCTTGCAGCGATCTACGGGTATCGTCGCCCATTCGTCATGGGCAAAAGCCTCCAGTTCAGTCACATTCTTAGGCTTGCACACTGCAACTGCTTTCTTTAAGTCCCACCAGAGGTTCTCAATCGGATTTAAGTCAGGTGACTGCGATGGCCACTCCAAAATGTTCCAGCCTTTCATCTGCAACCATGCTCTAGTGGACTTGGAGGTATGCTTGGGATCATTGTCCTGTTGAAAGGTCCAACGTCTCCCAAGCCTCAGGTTTGTGACGGACTGCATCACATTGTCACCCAATATCTCCTGGTACTGAAGAGAATTCATGGTACCTTCTTGCACACGCTGAAGCTTCCCTGTACCTGCAGAAGCAAAACAGCCCCAAAGCATGATTGACCCCCCGCCATACTTCACAGTAGGCAAGGTGTTCTTTTCTTCATAGGCCTTGTTCTTCCTCCTCCAAACATAGCGTTGATCCATGGGCCCAAACAGTTCTAATTTTGTTTCATCAGTCCACAGAACACTATCCCAAAACTTCTGTGGTTTGTCCACATGACTTTTGGCATACTGCAGTCGACTCTTCTTATTCTTTGGAGACAGCAAGGGGGTGCGCCTGGGAGTTCTGGCATGGAGGCCTTCATTACGCAGTGTGCGCCGTATTGTCTGAGCTGAAACTTCAGTACCCACATCTGACAAATCTTTTCTCAGTTCCTCAGCAGTCACACGGGGACTTTTCTCCACTCTACGCTTCAGGTAGCGCACAGCAGTCGAAGTCAGCATCTTCTTTCTGCCACGACCAGGTAGCGTTTCAACAGTGCCCTTTGCCTTGAATTTGCGAATGATGCTTCCTATGGTCTCTCTTGGTATGTTTAACCTCTTTGCAATCTTCTTATAGCCATTGCCCTTCCTGTGAAGAGTAATCACCTCTTCTCTTGTCTTCCTGGACCATTCGCTTGACTTCACCATGTTTGTAACCACACCAGTAAATGTCTAGAAGGAGCTGAGTATCACAGTCATTTTAAAGCTGCCTAATTGGTGCTTATTATGCTTTATTGCTGCTCCGTCACATCCACAGGTGTTTTCAATACCTGATTGAAAACACTTGAATGAACCTCTGTTCTTCAGAGTGATAGTCTTTAAGGGGTTGAATAATTGTGTCAATGAAGAATTCACAAAAGAAACATTTACTACTGTATTACAAAACCAATTGATGTCATTTTAGTTGCATATGGTTCTTTAAAAAGTCCTTGTAGGATTTGATTCTGAATACAATTACAAATGTACACTAAATTCCCTAAAACCCTTTACAGCATTGGGGGTTGAATAATTTTGAACACAACTGTATTTATTCGCCGATCTTTAGGACGCATTACCTGGGTGAGAGTTACCATTCTGTTCTTTACGGTGTGTACCACTGGTTTTTAGATCTTAAGTTTCTATGTCTTCTCTTTGAACAAATACAGTTTGAATACAAAAAAAAGCAACATTAGAAATACAAATTTACACTAAAATACTGCTTATTCACAAATATTTAAAGCTTACAAGACTAACAAAATAAATAAAGCGGTTCGGCGCACACACACCAAGTCATCTGCATAACATGACGCCCTCCATAATGGATCACAACATAGACTCAACAACACAAGGTTTAGTAAGACAATCAGATTATTTATTAAGTGCCTCAGAGTTATAAATACTAAAATACGCAATAGACATACAGCGAAAGAATATGTCAAAATAGTTCTGTCAAATGGAAAGCATATGGCTTAGAGAAAAGAGACAAAGCAGTGCTCTCATTTACAGAAGAAAAATAATCCAAAGAAGCATCAACAGGTTTAGGGATAAAATAGATTACCGACCAAATGTGTACAACGAGAATTGGAGACCTCTAGTCAGCATAACCACTTAAAGGGACATGCATGCTTTGTCAATGTGCCTTTAACCCCTTACTGCTTCAGGAAGTGCTATGCCGTCCTGGAGACGGGAGGGCTTTGAGGATGCAGAGCGTACAGGTACGGCACTGCTGTCTTCAATGGGGCCGCCTCAGCCCCTCCCCGACGTGCATCATTAGCTGCACAGGGACGGCCTAAACTCGGACAGTCCCCCTGCAGCCAATGACGCACGTCGGCTGCAGGGTGCAATCTGCGCCTCATGGTGGCACCTGTCGGCGTGGCGTACCTATATGCCCTTCTTCCCTCCACTCCGATCTATCTCAGCGGCCACAAGAAAAAGCTCTCCAGGTGTTGATGCCTACAATTCCCAGAATGCTTTCAATGAGGTAGATGGCAAGGGAATCATGGGAGTTGTAGTTCAGAAACACCCATGGGTCCCAGAGTTTGACAGCCCTGGTCTAGACATTGTGTGGAACCTAACCTCACCTGTAAATTTAATACACAGCCTTTATCTGCACGATCTAGTTCGGATTTACAATGCAGCACAAAAGTATTTGGAAAGGCACACATGTTCTGTCGTCTTGGCTGTACATGAGGTTTTGTTTTTGGCTTTTTTCATGAAGAGGATAAAGTGCAGATTGTGAAGACAGACTATTTATAACTATACAGGCTGTACAGTACAAGACCTACAGTATTTATTCTTTGTGTACAGTGCATTCTTTTTCAGGAGAACCAAAAGTAAATGGTTTAGCTTTGCTTTAGCGTATTGTTCATGGTGTTCCTTTTATTTTTTATTAGACTATGTTTGGAACAGAGCATAGAACGGATGCCAACATACAAAAGGAATTCACCGTTCTGTAGTGATTCCCATATCCAAGATGATTAGGAACATGCAGTTCCAATGACTTTCCACATTTCAGTCACTCAATGTACAATTCTTTGTAACAAACTATAGTTCATAGTATAGAGATAGAGAGATTATATATTTTATTCGTTCAGAGAGCCAGCACTCTGTTTTTTTTAAAAAAAACAAAAACATAATAATGAGTGACCAAATCAACGTCTTGGCTCCTGCAAGGAGCTTTCGTCAGGACCCGGTGAAAGCTCCTTGCAGGAGCTGAAACGTTGACTTGGTCACTATGATTATTATTATTATTTTTTTTTTAAAGACCCAAGAGTGCTGGCTCTCCATTGCCTTTTGTATCTTTCGTCAAGCCAAGCACCAGGCATTTTAAAATTGTGTCAGTCCAGGAGTTTTGGTGATCGATAGATAATATTGCTCAGTATAACTCCAGACCTGAAGAAGAGAGGAATCCTCCCGAAAGCTTGTCATTTAAATGTAATGTTAGTCCAATCAAAAATGTGTCACTATGTACTGCTATACTCATAATTTTTAATAAATATATAACACCAGGGAGAGAGCACTCCAGTCAACTAGGGCTGCAACTAACGATTATTCTCATAATCGATTAATCGATTCATCAGATAATTTTTTTTTTAAAAAAAATCATTTTAAGTATGCAAATTTTATGTAAAAATAAATAACCACAACCCCTCCCCTTTTTTCATAAGCAATTTGCATAGTGTATGCAACTTTCGTACGTACATATGCAAATTGCGTATCTTGCATACTTTTCACACAAGGTATGCGAGTGCTTGGTCAGAGGGATGGGTTGAAGCTGCATGCGCAGCTTAAGCCCATGTTTGCTTTCCCAAATGAACGCGGCTACAAGCACTTGGTCATAGATGATGATGTCAGCATGAAATCGGGATTAATAAACTAAAGTGGTCAGGGTGCGTAGAGTGTCCCTTTTTAAATAATTTTGTGAACAAACGGAGTGGGAGGAGGGACTTGAGGTGGAAAGGGAGTGACTTTGCTCAAGTGACTTGACCTGAGTGTGAGAGGGAGTGGATATGGACAAAAGACCAGATCTGAGTGTGGGCGGTAGTATGGGGAAAGGGACCAGGCAAAAAGGGAGGGAATGGCAGTTCCCAACCAAAGAGGGTGTGGCAAAGAGGGTGGGGTGGTGGCACAGGACTCCAGCTTCAAGTAAGGATTAATCACGGGCATACAGCTCCTTCACCCAGTGGCAGTATCCTATGTTTTGTGTTAGAGTTCTGCTACTGTTGGAATAAAAACAAACTTGTTGTGTCTGACATAACCCTAGAACTAAATCATACCGAGTAAAGCAGCTCGTCTTCTCCAATCAGCTCCGAAGCTGAGGTTATTTACATTTAACTCCATCTGAATCTAAACAGTGTGTGCTGTACACAGGACGATTAATCGACAGCCGATTAATCGATAATGGAAATAGTTGACAACTATTTTAATCATCGATTAGTTGTCGATTAAATCGATTAGTTGTTTCAGCCCTACAGTCAACACATGTGAATGTGTTGACTGGAGTGCGCGCTCCCAGGTTTTTTGTATTATTTTGTTTTGAGACGCACCCGCACCGAAATATATATATATATATGAATGACCTGGTTCTCTATGCTGCTGCACATCTGCAACAATCTGAACATTAAAAAGTCCTGTATCTCTAATAATAAATGTACATACTACATTGCTGTTCATTTTTAATACAAGTTGCATGAAAGGTTTTTCTACTATAGCATTAAAGGGAAGCTACAGTGTTAGAACAAGAGGGTGAAGGAAATCAACAGGGTTATTCAGAGAGCGGTGAAAAGCAGGAGAATGACTGGAGAATTCTAGGTCAAAATAGCTGATTTGGAAAGTGAGATGAATGGGAGAATTTTTCTGGTTTGGCCATTTTGACCTAGAATTTTCCGTTCCCCAGTCATTCTTCTGCTTTTCGCCGCTCTCTGAATAACCCTGAAAGTGCTAAATAACATCTCCTGACACCCTCTACACTGGCCCCTTGAGTTTTATACCTTTAGTTTCCTTTAAAAACTCCTGGATCCAGCGCTGGGCTCCCTCTGATCTCTGCAGAATATGCTTTTAGCTCTGTACCGCCAATGCTCCAGCCAATCCGGTGGCTCTCAATACAGGAAGGCTTTGATAACATTGGCCAGGGCTGGTATCCAAAGTCTTTCAAGCCTAGGAAACCTGAGCCGAGGTTTTGGGCAGTAACAAGCCACTGCTTTTGGGTGGTTGAATCAGCCCTCCAAGCCCGCCTTCTGGGGGGGGGGCACACTTTTAAGTTGTCACTCTATGTAGACTGCACTTTTAACTCCTGCAATTTCATTTCACAATTTTTTTTATTATTATTTCGAACCAAACCAGTTAAATTTCTGTTTAAGATACGCTCTGGAAGAAATGACAATGATGTGACAGGAGTCAGGGTGCAGCTCTTAATTTACTGAGCAAAAGCTGACAGAGTGACCACAACGCCATCTATAGGGAGACTGATGAATTAAAAGTGGTTTCAATATTATTAGCTTAAAAGAGGGCCAGAGGGCACCAAATTCTAAAAATATTACTTGGTGGAGAGATCTAAAGAGAGGTCCTCAAGGACCCACGAGATCCAATGCCGGCGACTTATTCATGATGCTATCGAAGAGCAACGAAGGAACATTAATAGGAGGGTAAGTATTCTTCCAGGAAAATCCACATGTATCAGAAGAATTGTAGCATTAAGGAAAAAGAAAAAGTAATTTAAATCCAAGTAACGGTTTCTTTAATACTTTTTCTATGTGGTGGAAGCAGGAAGAGGAAGGTGTTACTGGCAGTCTGTTTGTCATTCTATAACACTCAGTACTCCCAACCTCTGGAGTACAGTAACCTCAGCTCACCCCTTCCAGCTCGGAGCCGTTTCTGTTTCCCACCATTATAGGAGAGGAGAACAGTATATTGGATTCCCAGGCTGTGCTCCCGGCCCCGGACACTGTTGTCTTAATCAAGCACACGTGAGGGAAGGAACAAAACCAAGCGGAGGGAAATGAAGACTGGGGAGCCGTGGAATGCGCCTGTCTGAGCCAGGCAGCGAGTGGCCGCTATGCAGGCTGGTTGACTGGAAGCCAGGGTGCTTGCCTTGCAGCTGGGTTGCCAGGATAATAAAAGAGAATAAACTGTACATTTCCACGCAGCATGGATTCACGTTAACTGCACCCCAGCCAATTCCCCATACATTCTCTGAGGTTTTGGCTTCGGCAGCTCCAAGTCCTCTCCACAGCTGTATAGAACGTGCAGGACACTATTTATTAAACTGCCATGGCACATCGGGGGGTCACGAATATAGATAAAAACCCAGCTAAAAGTAAAAATCCACGGAATGCAGAGCTTACTGGGAGTAAAACCAGATCATAAATGCAAGGTATACCTCTTATGGATGAGCCCTACAACCGGTTTACTTTCAAACAACATTGAGATCTGTTCAGGTCATGGATCGCCCGAGTAGTAAAAGTTGACCTATACGCTGTGCAAGCGGTGGGAGAGGGGTCCTGCTTCATGAAAGCACAAGTGGTGGAAGTTTGTATAGCCGCGCCACAACAGAACTTTTTACAATTCTTAACAAGAAAAAAAGATTGGTCATTTGCGCTCACCACTGTAGCTCCATGTGAAACAAAACAGAGGTTTTAGTTGACTTGAATGGCCATTAAAGTGTAAGCTCACCTGCCACAATTGTGTTTTGTTTCGCATGGAGCTACAGTGGTGAGCGCAAATGACAAATCCTTTTTCTTGTTATGTTTTATACATTGAGCAGGCAGGATTCTTCTGGTCCACGCAGCCACCCTGTTCTTACTCTCAAGCCTATGCAATAACTAGGCTCCACTCTCTGCTCCTGACGCTGGTTTATACCAGGGAAACGCGTTGAGCCAATAGAGATGTTCATTTAGTTCTTTGTTTTAGGGACCCTTTAATCCTTGCTCTGGAAACTGTATTTTTTCTGGCTTGATAGAAATATTCCTTACCTACTGGGAGCGCTCCCAATTTAGGCATCTAGCTCAGTTTCAATGCACTGAGGCCAGGTTGGTTTTTTTTTCCCAAGCCTGTATTGTTTGTTCCTGATAGGGCTCTCCATAAAGGCTGTGTGTTTTCTCATACTTTCCTATACCCACAGACCCTCGAAGGCCTATTTCCATTCATTAGATTTAATACTTGCAATGTTTCCACACTGCCTTTTATTCCCTATATATCAGTTTCCAGGGAGGGTCCAGTATTGTGCTAGTATCTCCAATCTAGCATACTCCCAAGCTTGCTTTATGGCCTCTTTTTTGTAGTGGCCTTTATTTTACTTTTCTCCTAGGTAAGAACTGTGTCCGTCTGCCTGTCGCAATATAGCTTTGAAAGCATTCTTTTACTGCATTCCTGATTTATTTTATTCTTTGGCTCCACTATCTTTTTCAATTCGAGATTGTAAATTCCCACGGGATTAGGGCCCTCATGTCCTCCTGTATCTGCAGGCAGGAAAACGGAGCTGCCTCTGTATGTATTGTAAAATTGTCTTGTCTTCACCCATTGTACCTTTGCACAGCGCTGCGGAATGTGTTGGCAATTCTAGGAAACGATTATTCTCATTTATTAAGCGCCATGTGAATGAGGTAGCATTAACAGATTGATATTTCAGGTCTGATCCTCTCAGCCCTGAAACGTGGCTGACATAAGAGGCCATTACTGGACAGGGCCACAATCTTCAGCGTATAATAGGGTAACGCACTCTAGAAATGAAGGTCAATATCCAAGACAGGTGCTCCGTGCCAGAAAACGCCACAGATCTTAAATTACAACAAAAAGATAAACCTGGCACCCCAGTCCATTGAGAAGACCATTTTAACGGGTCCTAGGCAGCAACACGTCGATGTTACAAACCGGCTTGAGAGACATTGCTACCATGTAGCCATTAAAATGGTCCTCTCAATGGATTGGAGTGCCGGGTTCCTCTTTTTGTTGTAAAATAGGCCCATGCTCTTGTCCAGGGCAGTATTTGATTCTCAGGAGCCTGTAGGGACAGAAATGTGGAGCGCCCCTACCCACCCAAAAAAAAAAAAAAAAAAAAAGGCCAAAATTACTTCTTAGATTTTCATTTTTGGGTTAAACTAAAAAAAATATAAACATTTTAAACAACTGAAAAACAATTTCTGAGCTCAAATGAAAAAAAGGAAAAAAGGGGCAGAATCTGTTGTCTTGAGTTAGTGCAGTGGCATTGTTTGTTTTATATGTAAAAGCATGTATTGCCGCTGCCGTAGAAGAAAAAAAAATTGCATTTACTTTTTTACACATTAGAATGATACCAAACATGACCATGTAAAGATCTTTCCAGTGACACCTCACTTAACCTTGCACAGTGTACAATTCAGATGCAGGTTCCAAAGTCCCCCTGTCTCTCCTCAATGCAGTGCCACAGTCTAGGTTGTAGATGAAACAATGAGTTGGATCATCAGCTAAACACTTGCTGGTAGTTTGGGAAATGAGGCGAGTTAGCACAGCATCACTAATCACTTAATTATAAACTGAATAACAGTATTTTATTTTGTACATCAATCTAACCTGGTTAGGTTTGATATCACTGGAAAGGCCATAATCTGGCCTTTCCAATGATACCTCATATGTCCCTCTAGCCCATAGGGCTCCAGAGATACAGTGGTCTAAATGGATTGTAAATTTTAAACAGATTTTACAGAGCAAGGTGTCCCCTTGTGGCAGGTGCCTGTAGGCACATGCCTAGGCTGCTTAGTTATTATTATTATACTTTATTTATAAAGCGCCATCATATTCCGCAGCGCTGAACAATGGGTATGATACAGACAGGGTTACAATACATTGAACAACATTTGATAAACTGATACATGAGTAAACGAGGGCCCTATTCCTGTGGGAATTCACAATCTAGAAGGGTTGGGGTGGAAACAAGAGGAGAGGACTGCAATGTGAGAGTGATGGACTGGTTGGGGCAGTGATGTGTATTAGTGAGTTGGGTGGCAGACTTCCCTGTATGGGAAGGTCTTAAACGAGCGGGAGAGATGAAAATAGTGGAGGGGTTGGTGGTACAGAGGCAGGAGTTCCATTTTAGGATGAATGCAGAGTAAAAGAGTAGAAGAGACAGGGAGCGCATTGTGCAGCAGTATGTGGACCTTGCAGTTCCAATTCCAGCACGGGAAAGGGGAGCTGATGGCCAGAAAACCACTGCAGTGCTTGCATGGGAGAGACCAGAAGCCTGGTATTAGTAATAGTAATTAGAGAGAAGTGGAGACAGCTGGAAAGGATGCCTGAAATTAGAGGCCGGTCCTGGGTGGGGGGCTGGATGGGGAGGGGGGGTGGGACTGATCAGTGTTGGAATGAAACTTTTGCTGTGCGTTTCTGTGTTTCTGGCTTGTGAATGCAGCCCTGCTCGTCATATGGGTTCTACAGAGCTCGGAAATAGAAAGAATGAAGACATGATGTGGCGTTTTAAAACAAGCGTATTAAACTTAAAATAGCGTGCGTGCCTCTGATATTCAGGTAAAATTTAAGCAAGCATAACTAGGACACAACCAGATGTAGTAAGAGATGGAATTCAGCCTCTAGTATATTCATCCCAACATGTTGACATCTCAGCCATAAATCCTGCAACAAGAACTTAGTCCATCAGGTGTTTTGTCTGAGTAGAAATATACCGTACATCACATTTTCTTGTTGACTAAAGCCTGGAGAAGCAAATATTACAGAACAGAATAGCAGTTATGTGTTTTCGAGTAACGAGAACCCAAAACGGTCTGTAAATCAAGGAAAGAAAAAAATTGAATACTAATATTTTAAAAGTTTTAGGAGTCACATTTTTTTTCCCCCTTTGGTCACCATACATTCAATCCTAGGTTTGTGCTAGGGCTGTGCAATATTGACAAAATAATCCTATTGCGATTTCTTGAATGAATATTGCGATTGCAATTTTATTTGCGATTTAGCCAATTGTCTTTGCTTTATCAAACATGCTACATACATTCTAAATGTATTCAGTATTCAGCACATGGATATTGCCCCCAGCACGTGGATATACTGCCCCAGCTCGTGGATATACTGCCCCAGCTCATGGATACTGCGCCGCAGCTCACCTCTGTGCGCCGCGTGTTTGGCTCCCTGTTAACTTCCGGCGGCACATGGCGCTTGGGGGAACCATGTGACGAGCCGTAAGAACGCGGCTCGTCACTTGGTTCCCCCTGCGAGCGCCCAAAGCACCATGCCGCCGCTGGAAGTTAACAGCCGAAAATCGCAGCCTTATGCGATTTAGAAATCGCAGGGTCGGAAATCGCGATTCGATTGCGATTGCAATTAATTGCACAGCCCTAGTTTGTGCTAAATTAAGGTCTACCTCTTTTGTACGCTATTCCCAATCTATGCTCAATAGATTGTAAACCCACACGCTTATGGTCAACCACACAGTCAATCCCACCCCACCCCCCCATAAAATAATTTAAAATACAGTATAGCACTGGAGAAAATATTTAAGAAAGCAACAAAATTTCGGTCCTTTCTCGTCCAGCATTTTCAGCTTGCCGACCCTGCGGTGAAGTCAGCATTCACCGCAGGGTCCCCAAATGGGATCCGCGGCACGCCACTGATCAGAAACAGAATGCCCCCTTAAAAAGCTGATCAGCCGTCGAACGGATAAAAAAACAAAATAGCAAACACTGAACATTATTTTAAAAAAGGTGTTTAAAACAAAAAAATGCAAGGAAATTATAAAATTAAAAAAATAAAATTATCGGTTATGGAATAATTTTTATTTTTAAAAAATGGAAATCAAAAATGTCACGAACAAAAAATCCCAGAAAAATAACTAAAATGCTTTTTGCTGTAAATGAAAATAGCCGTTTTAATAAAAATAACGCAAATATTTTTTTATATTAAATCCTATGGGACTCGCCTGTTTAAACTTGTCGAACTGAACCACCGAAAATCTGGGCCGTCCGTGGTTGCATACAATTATGAGCAATAGAGACCCACACACGAAGTACATCCGCACAGAAGAGCGGACGCACAACGGACGCGGCAAATGGACGCAGGTTAGGCAAGAACGTAAATCCGCTAGAACGGACGCACAGAGTGCGCTGCGTCCGCAAAGCTTTGTGTGAGAGTGATGGAATGTAGTCAGACGGTCTGCATTTTTGACATCCAGCATTTTGACGGACAAAATGTTTTTCATATTAATTTATTTTTTATCTACATCCGTCAAAAAAAACCTCAATCACAAAAACGGACTGTGTGGCCACTACCTTGTCGTCAGTCAGAAAGTACGCCCGTTGTGCACAGACGCACAGAATGTGTTCGTCTGTCCCGAGCCTAAATTCACCATTGAGTGCAATTCGGTGGCAAGTTTGGCTCTTCTTGAATAACCCTTTCATACTTTATGGATTCTGTAAAAGTTGATGATCACAGGGTGAGAAGGTGGAGTCCATTCCCCGTTGTAATGTAACGATACATTTGAAAACATACTGGTTTGGACAAGAAGTTGATCCATCTCGAACAAAAAGGACTAATGATAGTTATACAGCCCTGCACCGGACAGTCTGCGGTGAACATCAGTTTACCATCTTTTGAGAGATAAAGAAAAATTTGTTTAATCCCTTATTTGCTTTACTTGAGGCAAACAATGGTTTGTTATGGTGCAAAATGGACACGCCGGGACTAAGCTCCCCCAATGCTTTGCTGAGTTTCACTCGGCCATAAAGAACGGCTGATGGATTACTCTGGGTATCCCGGTGTGGTTTATTGTTCACAAGCCACTGGTCCTCTTATTGCATTATCTATACTGCTATTGGAATGCCTTGCCGTGCTGGAAAAAAAAACACAGGAAATTATCCTCACATATCAAAAGTGACAGGTGCGGCAGATTGTGTCTTCCCACAGCGGAAACCCACCTCAGAGCAGCTCAGCAAAATGCCCTAAATAAAGACAAGGAATACAGGGGGAATAAATCAGCGGCCTGAGCGCCATGTATAACTGCCAAAAATGTAATTACACTGTACAGAGCCAACGCCACTTCGCAGTGTTAACCCTAGTGCCCTGGCAGTATTAAAAACAAAACAAACTATTAAAAAGAATAATAACCGACAACACAGAAACCGTATTATTACAATGAGGCGACAGTACTTATTGGGGAACAGCACATTCCTAGTACTTTCAGCATCAGCGAGCGAGCCTTGAATGCTTTGAACAGCCACTACAAAAAGGAAACGTCCTTATTATCTCATTGTATTGCGTGGGATGTATTCAAAGGACATCACCGGGGGGGGGGGTTGATTAGAATTTTTTAAAGCTAACCGTTATATCTAATTCAGCTGCCATCTCTCATCTCCTGTAGCCTGAACAATAGCCCCCTGCAGCCTTATCTAGAAATTCCCTCCATCGCGTTGAACTGTTAAATACTGTAGATTAGATAAGCCACAGAGGTAACAAAAGACTTTTGGTAAATGTTGCCTCAGGTGTGGTTAAAGAAAAAAAAAATTAAAACAAAATGGTAGGGAGATATATATATATAGAATAAAAAATATGTATATGTAATTTTATTTTTCCTTTTTCATGAAATTACTTCAAACAAAAAGTAAAACAGCAGCATGCGTTTTAGAAGGTGTTTTTTGTATAATGCACAAGTAATCTAGTTACAGTTTATGTACGTGTCCCTTTCAGAGAGTCTAGATTATTTTCTAATCTTCATCCTGCCAGAAGATTTCTTTTGCAAAGAAGGAATTGCCAGGGCCCGCGCCAAAAGCAGGTCGGGTGAGCTGAGAGAAGCAGATTGTGTAAACCAGCTCCCTTTTGAGTAGACCCAATCCAAGGTAAAACGCGTAGTGGACATCACAATGTAGTCTTGTATCGAACGGATGATGACCATGTTAGATCAGATGCTGGCAAACTACGGCTACTGAAGGAGGAGGTAGGAAGATGAGCCAAGTTCCTTGAAGAACTTGCAGATCAGCATAACCGTGCTCGCCAAATTTGACACTTCGGTCTGGGACTAAAAAACAAACAAAAAAACCCGCCATGTTCTTTTTAAGTCACTCCGGAACCTTCCCCTTTCACAGTCCACAGCAGATCAATTGAGAGTGGAGTTTTGGCTAGCAGTCCAGCCGAGTGGCTGATCCATCAAACCCATAATTTTCTTTGGCTTAGGAGAGTGTACTGTAGGAGCGCAGACTGCCAAGAGTGGTTTGTGGGACTTGAAGGGACACACACAGGTATTACAATTTATGCAAACTTTACAGATAATGATAAACGGTCGTCTGCTGTCCCAGTCTCTCGCCCAATCAGATACAGTTTACAAACAAAGCTCTGCATCTGAAAGGCATCTTCATATAAACACATTCAACAAAGGAAACCATTGCTGTCGGTCACAAGGGGAATCACATCCGTTTATAGCTTCAGTAGTTATTACCCTACAGTCTTTGAACACCAACATGCAACCCGGGGAGGGGGGGGTCTGCCCTCTGCAAGAAACCAGATTAGAATGGTTTCCACACCCTCAATGATCATCCCTTACGGCCCAAACCAAGACTGCATGAAGAGGTCTTCACATTTAAAGGGCCGCTACCACCAAAAAATGGGGAAAAATAGTTCTCAATGTTCTTCTGCTTATCCCTCCGTCACCTGGCTGGATCTCGCTCTTTCATCTTCATGGAGTGCTATCTGGCGTCCTCTCCCTGCGGCTTCAGGACTCAAGCTGCTGGCAAAGCAGTCGGGTCATAATACATAAAGGGCTCTATTACGTTGTCCGCGCAAATTCGTACACGCAGCGGAATTTTTTTGCGCGCAGTGTTAAACGTTAACGCGTAAATTAACGCAGGTATTACGATACGAGCGCATTTTTCATCCGTCAAAAAAAATTGCGCGTAAAAAAATGCGCAAAAACGCGGGTTCATTAACGTTGCGCGCAGAAATCGGTGGGCAGACTGTTTTTTCACGCGATTCAGCCAATCCGAATTAAGAACCACAATTGTCTCCCGTTCAGTTCTAGCGCTTGTCAAAATCAATCTGTGTATATATGCTGCAGCAATAATAAAACCACGCACAACCTCTCTATTTTATTGTTTGGGTATGTGTAGAATGTGTAACTATACTGTGCTGCATTTTTTTTTCCGTGCTGGTGTATTTCGTTTCGGTCAGGACGTTCGGATTTGCAGTTTCCACCAGCTTTTCAAAGACGTTAAAATTATGAGCGCAAACGTCGTTCGTAAAAAGTTGCGCATCGATTGTAATACCATACGCATACCAGCGCACGAACGCATTTGCGCTCACAATGTTAAGTATGGGATGCGTGCACGAACTTGCGTTCGCGCAGGTTCACTCGCGTTAGACGTTAACACGCATCGTATGCGCGAACGTCGGAATACGACGTTCAGCGAGAAGGGTTTTGCCCCTCACGTTAATGCGTTTTTGCGCACATTTTTGCACGAACCGTGTAATAGAGCCCAATATCTTTTTCCATTTGCGTCTCATCTTTAACGTCCAGGTTGTGTTCAGGCCCTAGGTGTCCAAAAGTATGCAGACACCTCTGTTTATTATTGAGTTCAGACACTTTGACGACGCCGTCGGCAAATCAGGATCGTCCACTGGAAGAGTCTGAACGACCTAGGATGGACAGGCCGCCAAACAAAAATAAAAACAATGTAGGAGAGAAACCCCCCCCCCCGAAACCCCGTTTCAGCACCAAGGACAGCCTCGTCCAGCACGACCAGAGCAGAAAATAATAATAAGGAGAATTTAAAAAAACATTGCCGAAGGCAGCGGGGGGGGGGGGGGGGTATGGTAAACGCATGTCCCTTGTGGGATCCCCGAGTTTCAAAAATAAAAAATGATCCAGAAATCCTTAAAAATTTAATAACTAAAAATGCTTTTTTCTACGGATGGAAAAAAAAATAGTTCAATTAAAAAAAAAAAAAAAAAAAAAAGGAATCGAAAATATTTTTTTACATTGAATCCTATGGGCTGTCGAACTGAATCACTTCTCTAGGAGACAATTTCACTGCTGCAGCACAGCGGTTTAACTATACAATTCATCTTTTTCATGTAACTTGTACCAGATCGTCCGATAAATCCCATTTGAAATGGTAAAGATCGCTAGTTTGTTGTAGTCGCAAAAAATCATCTGAAGTCTGATGGAAGTCGGGGGCAGTGAATGGGGGCTGATTCGCCTGCTTGTTGTGGGATCGGTCGGACGACTTCAGACGATATCAGATGATCGCACCATCGCAGGAATACCGACCCAGTGGATGGCCAGCCAAAAGCACCATCAACCACTAACAGGTGCATAACATGCATAACACAGCCATGTACACCTCCGCAGAAGAACATAGCAGTACAATGTGTGATAATGAAGAACACATGAGCACAGGGCGTTCTACAATTCTCGTCTGTGGTAACAGTTTGTCATTTTGTCAGTTTAATTCTCCATAGTCAACATATAAAAGGATAATGAAAATCTCCTGATGAACCTGGTATTGCTGCAGGATTCCACCTTTTGAGCTGGTGAAAATCTTCGTTCGGCTAGATCTTTCCCAAAAAGCGACATGATTAAGAGGCAGAAGCATCTAGGAGAGACCAGACCAGAACAGGGCAACAAAGAGGTAGCCCACACAACCTCATAGCAGTAGTCCTGCTCAGTGTTGAAACATAATGGTCTATCATTCGTTGCATCACACACTACAGAGCTCCAAAACTGCTCCTGGAAACTAGATCATAGGATCTGTACATCAGGAACTTCTTGAGTTTCAACAGTCAAGCTGTAGCCATACACAAACACCAAATGAACATGCACGCAATGCAGAGCATCACCTGGATTGGTGTACAGCACGCAACAAACATTGCTTGATGATCCTAGGAGAAATCTGTCTGGTTTTATGGAATCAAGAGCTGGGCTTCACTTGGCATCTAATCAAAGAATCTGGGAGCGATGGATGCCAGGAGAATGCTACCAATAGAATGCCCAATGCAACATTTGGTGGTGACTGGGGGTGGGGGGTATAATGGGTTTGTAGCGGGTTTTTTTTAGAGTGGGACTCTGGGTCAAAGTGGGTCACCTCAATATGAAACACACCGACTGTAACAGATCTCTGTGCCCGGACAGGGTCACATCTGCCAAATGCTGCTTCCTCGCTGGGCACCCAGTTTCTCTTCGTGACTCTCACACCTTTCTCTAGCACCTTAGCCGCAGCTTAAGGCCCGGTGCATGTAGAAAGTCTGGCTAGCACCCCCAGAAATAAGCCAAAGCTGTAGACATGGAGCCTTTCCTTGGCACAGCGGGCAGAAGATTCCTGGTACCCCAAATCATGAGCCATGACTTCAAGCTTGGTCAGAATAGAACTGGTTTATTATTACAAAGGCACAAAGATACACTCAACCACCAACTCCATTTGCATACAATCAAGCAGATCTCTGCACAGATCAGATAACTACACAGGACCTTCAAACAATGGAGAATGGGGGAAGGAGAAAGCAGGGTAAACCAAAGGAATTTCTTACAGAGAGAACTTACACAATAGAGAGCAGGTATTAATACAGAGATCACACTATACAGAGAAAAGGTACCAAGAAACACGAACACTCTGCATCTAGAATTGTAGATACAGGGTGAATTTAACAAAAGAAAAAGCAGGAAAACAATATAAAACATCAGGCCCGCACCTCCCAAATACATTTCTAAGCCCATGTACTTCAAGTCGAAAGTGACGCACATCACACCGACATTTTAGTATAATTGTCACCTCCAAGTTTGTGATGACAGTTTGGGGAAGTCCCTCTCGTGGTCCAGCACGAGTGTGCCCATTTGCACAAATTGAGGGCAATGAAGGAATGGTTTGAAGAGTTTGGTGTGGAGGAACATGAGTGGCTCCCACAGAGCCCTGACGCATTTGAAAACATTCAGAAAGAATTGGAATGCAGATTGCGAGCCAGATCTTCTCGTCCAACATCAGTGCCTGACCTCACAAATGCTCTTTTGGCTGAATGGACACAAAACTTTACACAAAAGAAATCTTTTCTGACAAGAGAGCCATTGAACAAAGTTTGAATGACAGAAAACGTTACGTTGCCAAAAGCCTGCATTGTATCCACTGAATGTATGCGAGCTGGCAGGAGGCACAATGTAGTAAATACCTATAGTATACATTATTTTATTTATTTGGAGGCAAATTTGTGAATGGAAGCTTGTTTTGTGTTCTGTTATAGTCCCCCATATCACTGGCCAAGTCAAAATCTGCAAGATTCAAAGCTCTAAAATTTGATATCCATTTGTTTCCTCTTGAAGACAGCGCGTTGGCAACGCCCAATAAGAAGGCCAATCTCAGAGACCCTCGCTAAGATTCTTAGAGCATACAAAGCATCAGAAAATTCCAGATCTCCAGAGATAGACAAAGACATGAGGGGCTATTCACAAAGCACAGTTTCACCGAAGTTCGCCATCACCCCTGACGCAAGTATAGCGGGCTTAAGGCTAGGGTCAGACGAACGCAGTATTAACATGCGTTTAGCCGTACTTAATCACGGCCGTGCTAGCAGCAAATGACGTCCAATGCCGGGCAACATACGACGAACGGCCGCGCAACGCAAGTGGCAAACTAACGCATTTTTTCGAGAACATCAAACCGCTAGCACTGACGTACAGAGTGCGCTGCGTCCGCTAGCTGCATGTGTGCGTGACTAGGAGACGTCAAACGCTGCTCATGTCCGGCCAACATAACGTCCATACACCCAAAGTTTCCTGGTTTGGATCCGTAAAAAATCACGGCTGTAATTGCCCATCGTATGACCGCTATCGCGTATTCCGTGAAAAAATAAATCCATTCGTTCGGACGCACTTTTTGACGGTCGACGCGAAAAATGCGTTCGTCTGACCCTAGCCTTAGCTACCCAGAGAAGCCAAAATCAACAACAGCAGGCGAGGTTGTTTCAAACAAGACTGAACAATGGTACCCATGAAAAGATGGCAGCATGCAGCGCCACTCCATGTAGCAGTCAGCGGCTGAAAAACATCTTGGCTCGAGCTGCTGATACATCAGCCCGGACGGAGCTCACAGTTTGCGGCTCTTCATTAATGGCCAGGTTGTGATCTCATATCTGAGAAGCGGCAAGCGTCAACACATTTAATGCACATAAAAAGGATCCCCCCCCCTAGACTTCCATTAAAATCTAACTTTAGCAGGTCTGTTCCTGATGATCGTCTATGGAAAATATGATGCTAGACACTTAACAAAAGAAAAAAAAACTTACAATGGAACAGCCATATAAAAATGTTAGCTGCAACTCAGCCAGCAACGTAATGTAGAGCCTTTGATTAAGCCCTTGATTTATTTTTCTGGTTTTAATAGCCGTAATCAGCATTTTCCATGGAAACACCAGGAGAACTGTGCTTTTACTCTGCATAGTAGTGGATCTGTAACAATACGGTCATATACAGCGAGACAGAGACCTGAAAATTATCATAAAGAGCGATGCAGGATTTCTAGGAATTAATACAAATTTTGTCTCTTCCATCTGCAATTTTTTTTTATCCTACTTTTGATTGCCTGTGACTTTTCCAGATACATTTTTATCCACACCCATTAAGTGGTGACTTTCCATTTGTGAACCCCAAAGGAGCAATGGGGGTATTTCAACGGGGTTTACGATGGGCTGTTTGTCACCTTGTGGGCAACAATAGTAATGATTTGGATTTAAAGTAGTCCGAATTTAGAAGACGTTGGAAAAAAAGTCAGGCTCGATTCCAATTAGGACGTTCATTTAGGATCTGGAGCAGTTCGCTGGCAAGACATGCAGGGACGCCTCGCCAACAGGTGCCGTCGTGTGGCACTAATTGTGGCCCTCCAGGCAGCCGACGCGTGTCATTGGCTGCTGGGGGGGTGGCTTGAGTTCAGGCTGTCCCTATGCAGCCAATGACGCACGCCGCGAGTCGGCATGCGCAGGCTGTAAGGAGGGGCCGAGGCAGCCCCATTGAAGAAAGCGGGGCATATATGTAAGCCCTGCATCTTCAAAGCCCGCCACCAGGACAGCATGGAACGTCCTGCAGTGAGAAGGCGTTAAAAACATCCCGAGCACTCACAAGCAAGATGCTGAGAGGATACTTGCGGCGGTGCTGCGCACGGCTGTTCGTATCTACCTTCATCTCCCTGTTACTTCGAGTCCAGCTGCACAAAGCTCGGCTGGGTCAGAATATCATTGGTATTGGTAAATCTCCCTCCCAGTTTGCACCCCAGATTCGTTTATTTATAAAGGATTTTACCAGGAAGGATACATTGAGATTTCTCTCGTTTTCAAGTATGTCCTGGGTTCAAGAACAGATGGCAACAGGCTTGTCATTTTTAATTTAAAACTACGCATCGTTTTGTCACACAAGTAGGATGCAGAACTACTCTAGCTTTAGGGTTGGGGTTAGAACAATTTCGCTACAATTCTATCATTCTTGCTTCATTTAAGGGCAACAGATTCTGTTCCTTTTGATGTGTGCGTAGTGAGGTATTACAGGGCGCCCTGGAAAAGTAGCGGTGGTAATACAGTGCAAACTCTAAATGCAGAAGACGGTATAGTGCATGCTGAAAAAAAAATGATGCTGTGCCATGCATGACCACCTAAACGAATGGGAGGAATTACAGAATGCACTGTAAAAGTAGTGGAGGCAATACTGCGTGCCCTATAAAAGCAGTGGAAGGATTACGGAGCGCACAAAAAAACCAAAAAAAACAGGATGTATTCTAGAGTGTACAGTAAATGCAGGGGAGGTATTACAGGATGCAAAGTAAAAGCAGAGAGGAATTACAGGGTGCACCGTAAAAGCAGGGGATGTATTACTGGGCACACAGGAAAGCAGTGGAGGGTGGCATTACAGGATGCACAGTAAATGCAGGGGAGGTATTACAGGGTGCACAGAAAAGCAGGGGAGGTATTACAGGGTGCACAGAAAAGCAGGGTTGGTATTACAAGGTGCACAGTAAAAGCAGGGGAGGTATTACAGGGTGCACATTAAAAGCAGTGGCATTACAGGGTGCACAGTAAAAACAGGGTATTACAGGGTGCATAGTAAAAGCAGGGTATTACAGGGTGCACAGTAAAAGCAGGGGGTATTACAGGGTGCACAAAAAAGCAGAGGAGGTATTACAGGGTGCACAGAAAAGCAGGGTTGGTATTACAAGGTGCACAGTAAAAGCAGGGGAGGCATAACAGGGTGCACAGTAAAAGCAGTGGTATTACAGGGTGCACAGTAAAAACAGGGTATTACAGGGTGCACAGTAAAAGCAGGGGGTATTACAGGGTGCACAGTAAAAGCAGGGGGTATTACAAGGTGCACAGTAAAAGCAGGGGGTATTACAGGGTGCACAGTAAAAGCAGGGGGTATTACAAGGTTCACAGTAAAAGCAGGGGGTATTACAGGGTGCACAGTAAAAGCAGGGGGTATTACAGGGTGCACAGTAAAAGCAGGAGGTATTACAGGGTGCACAGTAAAAGCAGGGGGTATTACAGGGTGCACAGTAAAAGCAGGGGGTATTACAGGGTGCACAGTAAAAGCAGGGGGTATTACAGGGTGCACAGTAAAAGCAGGGGGTATTACAAGGTGCACAGTAAAAGCAGGGGGTATTACAGGGTGCACAGTAAAAGCAGGGGGTATTACAGGGTGCACAGTAAAAGCAGGGGGTATTACAGGGTGCACAGTAAAAGCAGGGGGTATTACAGGGTGCACAGTAAAAGCAGGGGGTATTACAGGGTGCACAGTAAAAGCAGGGGAGGTTTTAAAAAAGGTGCACGTAGAATAGGAGGAATTAACACAGATGTCATTAAAGTAGCAGAGGGATTGCTAGATGTACCCTGGAACTTGAGAATCTCATGGTACGCCCGATAGATGTAGAATAACGGGGTGCATTGTGTTATCACAAACTGTCTTTTACAAGCAAATGTGGTGGTAATGGGAAGAACAGGTTTGACAACCCCGACCTCCTAGCTTGCATTATTGCCATGGAGCAACATCCAAATCTGAAAACCTCAGGAGAAACAAGATGACTCGGTATGTTTGGGCTTTGCACCAGCCATAAACTAGAGATGGGATCATTGGGATCACAGCAGGTCACACAGGGAAAATCAGGCCAATCTTACATGCTGCCTCCATCCAAGTTTACAAACTTTCTGCACATCCGTCCCCGGCTTCCAAACATGGGACGCTGCCGGGGGGTTCGGTTCACTGAGTCATTTCAAAAACCACAGCTTTCCCTGCAAACAGAATCACGTTAACCTCTTGCCTGCCGGAGGAGCTGCGTTTTGATGGAAATAATAGGTGGCCGGCCTTTAGGCACACAAGGGGTTCCCCTTGACAGACATCCGAAGGGATCAGATGTACTTTTACAACATTTAATGCAAGGCAGACATGACTGGCATCTTGGTTCCTAGCCTGTACCCTTCCCAAAATCTAAACACCTCAGCAGGAGCAGCTGGTTCCAAAATGTGGCTCATTACTGCAGTGGAAAACCATATAGGAGGGTGTAAGGGGGGGGGTAAAATATAGAAAAACGAAACAGTCATAAAGCAGAAAGCTCGCTAACGAGTCTAAAAATTACCAATGCCGCCAGCTGCGAGGTGGAGAGAAGGCAAATTGCACTTTGTCATGAACAGATTTTATAAAGCCCCGAGGCCACGATTTAAAAAAATCTGTGACTTTCTCACAAGTTATACGATGCTCTGCGCAAATTACAAAGAGATCTAAACCTTTGCTCGGCCTCACAATGTCCGGAGCAGAGCAACGAGCGAAGCAGTCACAACCTTATGTCAACTTCGAAAGCTAGGGGGTCCTGTGCGTCAGCTTACTTACTGGCATGGGAAGGGGCTTCAGAAACCGCCGTCTGTTACCGATGTTGCAAACAAGCAAAAATCACTGGTGACCACCGTTGGCACTTCACGAAAGAAAAATCCGAATATGTCAAGGGGACACTTCTGCTGCAGCTGTTCGGATTTTTCTTTTGTGAAACACTGGCGTTTGCCACCGCTTTCCCCAGTCTGCAACATCAACAAACAACGGCACTTTCTGAATAACCCCCACAGTGTGCAGGAGAAGCAGCAGAAGGCACTGAGAGTTAGTAAACCAGGCGAGGCCGGTGACGTCCATGGACTCTTCTTTCAAATACGTATAGTATGTAAATGGTGGTAATGGATGTAAATTAGGCATACACTTTTGGCTCTATCCCATAGTTGACGTAAACGTTGGCGCCTCGATATGCAAACGGTAGCGCCAGGATAAGCATTTTTAATGCAGGCTACCCATTTTACATTTCTGACGCCACCCCCATTAGCGCATTGTTTATTCCTATACTTACTTACTTTACTTCCTATACTTAAAGGAACACTCCACTCAAAAATCACCCCCCCCCCCCCGTTTTTCTATCCTAATCTATCCCTATTCCCTTAATTAATCATTAGGGTGTTATTTTTTTTGTGATATATACTCACCTCCCTCCTCTTCCGCCCCCGTCCTTCTTGCATTGTTCTTGCCTTCTGGTTTACGTGAGAAGCGCGCATGCGCGCCTCTCACGTAAGCCAGCCAATCGGCAGGCTTCCTCCCGGCTCCCTCTGAGGATTAGTGTTGCGCGCAAGAGGATGCGCGCAACACTAACCCTCAGCCGCTGCCGCCAGCTACTGCGGCGAGTTGGAGACGTCATCGCGCTGAAAGCAAAGTCGGCAAAAGGGGGAAATCTGAATTACGCTCTGCTGACTGACAGCTGGGAGGGCGGAGTAAACTCCTCCGCCTCTCTCAGCTGTTTTCAGCTTTTTCAGCTGAACTGCTGAGCGGAGGGAGGGGGGACAGAGGGCGGCATACTCCGGGCATCATGACCACCTAAAAAAGCTTAGGTGGTCATGTTGCCTAGAGTATCCCTTTAATATGGGGAGTGCAATCAATAAAGGTATTACAAAGTACTAGCGCTAATTATCGCAGGGATGTGGACAGCCAAATGTTAGCACCTTCAAAAAGCTGGCGCTACATGATTCTGCATTTGCATTTGCAGAATCATGTAGCACCCCCTAAAACCCCTCCAATACATCTGCTATTCACCTCTCATCCGGCAGCGAGAACGGTGGCCAGAACAAATGGGAACAAATAGCGGTTAGCACTGCGTTCCGGGGACAAGTGCCGATGTAGCGCCTACCCCAGAATATCGCACTAATATGAGGATGCTATGGGGAAATCTGCAGGCGCATATTTACCCTGTTAGCGTCCCCATGTTAGCGCAAAATAGGGAATACGGACCTCTGTTGGCAAAGGATTTATGGAACGCTCAAAAACCACTAGATTGTCCCTTTGAGTAATTTGTGAACAACCCTTGGCCCTCCACAGGCCAGATCACATCTAGGGCATTAAACGCAGAGCTTGAGCCATACACCAAATTTTAACACTTCCAAATCCATCCAAGACACAAGTTGTGGTTGCGTCTCAGATGTTGCGTCTGCTTCCTGTACATTAACAACTCCTTTACTTTGTATGGGAGATGTTAATGTGCAGGTAGAAGATGAACGAGCTATTCCAACCAGCTGGATCTTAATCTGTGCCTGACGTTATTCAGAAATGAATGTTTTTCAAAGGCTGGTGTTAAGTGAATGCGATTCAGCACAATCACTTAACACAGTAAGGTAACCCTACAAAAAAAAAATCCCATACTCACCTTCGAACCCTCGGAGAGAGTAACATGATCCACTGCTTCATCGCTCCCCAGAGAGCTGAACACTGGGAACAAATAGTTTCCAGTGTTCGTTCACAAATCCTTCCGCCATCCTGGCCAGACCTCACTCATGCAAGCTCGCGTTTGTCTCCATGGAGTCCTATGGACTCCTGGAGCTGATAATAGAGGGACGCATAGCGCTGCTGGTGTTATCTTGCTGCTCAAAAGTATTACGACTCGAGCTGCTGAGAAAAACGTCTCGGTCGGAATAGAAATGTTAGGTGAGCCGCAAATAGAAAACAGCTGATGCACAAGTTTCCGTTTGCATCTGGCCTTTAATGTCTCTGTTGCGATCTGGTCCAAGAGGTTTTGGAATTATACCTCCCATGCAGCTCTGCCAACCAAATGAGTTGCTGAGCATCAAGGGAGATGTAGTTCCAAAATATCTGGAAGGCCAATGTTGCTGACCCCTGTAAGGCTTGGCTAAAACATGTGCTTTTCCGTAGTATTTCCAACTTTTCAGGTGTACAGGAATACCTACCCAACTTTTTTTTTTAAGTCATTGATTGACATACCACAGGTTTTAATCTGTTTCTTCTCCGTGAAGAAGATAACTCAAAAGTATAGTAACAAATACAGGAGTCTCGAAAATCATGAACACTAGCAACCATAGGTAGACACAGGATTATGTGGCAGGGTGGCTGATCACGCATGTGCATGGCTTTGGCTCTAGATGAGTGTTACCTACAGCTCTGAAATGCACAAAAAGGAGTCCAGCAAGGATTGCCAGAACTTTACCATCCACTGAATTCACACATTAGGGGCCCTATTCCAAGGTTGTTACAAACTTAACCAGAGCAGTTATAGACCTAACAACTCCATTGACTATAATGTCTCTGGTAAGTTTACAACAGCTCTGGTTAAGTTAACACCAACCTTGAAATAGGGCCTTCGATTTCCTACCATATTATCCAAGCAGAGGACCAGAGCCTTATTGTTGCAAACACAGCGGGCACTATTGCATTGTGCCCGCTAAAACGGGGACGCTAAGGTGGAAAACCTGCGCCTGCACGTTTCCCCATACCATCCCCGTTTTAGCTTCATATATTACTGGGCAGGCAAAGATTCAGCAACCTGCCCCGTAATGCAGCGCTAAGCCCTTGGATAATCAAGGCAGCGCTAACACCACGGCGTGAGTATCCCCTCCTGGAGTCCATAGGACTCCATGGAGGAGTTTGCTGCAGGATCTGGCCACTTACGCGATCCTGCAAATCCAGAGTGATCGTTGAGGGAGACTGAGGACTATTTGCCCCTGTCTCACTCTGCTCCCGTCAGCCAGAAGTAGCGGATCAGGCCGCCATTCTCGCTGCGAGATAAACAGCGATTATCAGATTTTTTTGGGGGGGGGGATTTTAAGCTGGAGATGACAGATTACACAGAAGTGAAATCAGTTTGCACCAGCTTCTAGCTGTGGTTAACGTTTCAGTAATTGCGGTAATTGCCATTAGGGCTTCGTAATCCCAACACCAATTCCTGATTGTGCTTCCCATGTTAAGCATAGGGAGCGCAAAGTACAGTAAACGTGCGGAAGCGAGCACAATCTCCGATACGCCAACAGTTTTTTTTAGCCCGTTCGGATTGTAATATGGGCGGCCTGCGCTGGGGCCTCTTAACCTACCGTTAATGCTCACACAGCTGAGCACCAACCTTAGCGTTACGATTGTAATATTGCCCAGCATTTTTCTCATGAATTTCCCTCTGTAGCTACACAGCAGTAATGGTAGTCTTCGCAGCTAGAACAGCAGATGGGTTCTGTATTCACTAAACATCAGTAGTTTGCCCCCTTCCTGCACATACATACACCTATATATATATATATTATATATAAATTAAGCAGGCTCTGGGTGGCCATCTTTGAGAAAAAGAATAGCAAATTGGCTCATGTATCAAATTATATAAAAAAAAAATATATAAAAAGGTACATTTTAGCTACTTCAAAATAAAAAATGTTGATTAGTGCAAATAATAACAATTAAAAACAAAACCGACATAATAAAATAGGTGCTTTCCTAGAAGCAGAAATCAAGTCGATGAAGGGTTAAGGAATGATCCAATCCTAATATAAATCACTCTGGCCAAATAAACTGAACCTCCGTTGTCCAAGTGATTTTACTTTATTGAAGACAAAGCTGGTTTTAATAAATAATGATGGGAAGCGAGAGAAAGAACAAAAATCAATTTGCAGGGCACAAACGTTCTCTGGGAAAGATCTGGATGGAGACGTGAGATAAAGATATGTGATAAGAGGATACATTGAAGTAGAAGAAAAACAACCATATAAAAAAAAAAAAAAAAGGTACCCGGGATATGGCGACATCAAAAGTTTGGCTCCTGAATAAGCTGAAAAGGTCACAAGCAGTGGACTCCAGATCACAAAGACTTCTCATATTGTACAATAACCCGCAGTCAGTCACCTGACCTCAGCGAAGAGACTGGCGCTACTTGTGAAATTATAGCATGCAGGAGGGGAAAAAAAAGGTTTCTGAATTGCAAGCTTCTAACATGAAAGGCGTCTTGTAGTATTATGTGAACTGGTAAAATTGCCCCTTTATGTACAAAGGAGGTCAATGGCCTGTGGCAGAGAGTAGCTGGAAACAAACCCCACAAGCCATAGAATTCTAGAAGTGTTTATGATCACATCTGAGCGCACAGAGCAAAGTAACAAGAGGACAGGTAGTTTCTGTTCCATATCACTTTATAAAAGCTCTTCTATATAAAAGCTAAAGAACAGGACAAACCGTAAAAAAAAAAAAAAAAAAAAATAAAAAGAATCCCAAGAAAAACAATCTCTCTACCTGTTCTCATTTAAATCTATATTTCTACAGGAACAACACTCTAGAAGACGATGACTGGAATATGCAGATACGTTTTTATCTATATATGCAGCATCGGATACATTTTTCAAAAAGGGCAGCCATTTTGAATCTCAACTGTGGAGGAGGAGCATGCATTTCGTGACACAGGACAAGCACAAGATGCAAAACGCTTGAGCGGTAAACGTAAGAGGAGGATTGTCATCTTCAGAATCTGCAGCTCCTAACCATGATGTGACAAACTCAAGCAACACAGAGGTTGAGCGCACACTCCGTATTGTCATGCTGCAATCATGAAGCGGGATCCAAACCATTCCGGGCATCAATCTGAAGTGGGTGACAAGGACAATATGGGGACAGACTTGAAAGGTTATGTAGGATTAAGGCCATTACGGTCGAAACTTCGCAATTTTGGGGTTTGCCACTGTGACGAAATGGCTGCTGCATTGTTTATTTTCATTTATTTTTCCTTGCGTTTCGTTCTCTTCATATAGTTTGACCTCTGTATTAATAGCCTGTCTTGTATAGCCTAACCCCCCCCCTGTAAGTAATGGATTCCTTTGTGTGGCCATGCTTGCATCACCCTCCCCCAGATCTGGCTTGAACCAGAGTTTTTAATCAGTTCCCTTTGTTAGACCATGGTGTGCCTGTATGTCTGTGTGGGGAGGTTTTGGGAGGATCAGGTATAGAGTAACGTAGGGGGTCTGGTTTTTACGTTTGAATGTGTCTGTACCTGAAAACCTGTATATAAAGTATTCTACATTTGGTGTTAAATCTGCAAAGACTTCTCTCACAGTTTATGTGTCGGCTATTCTGTGTGTGCGTACGATCACCTCCTAATTTCAGCGGAAAGGGGCACCTGGGGAACCAGGATCCTTAACATCCACCCGCCTAATAAGCAACAAGCTCTGCTCCGTTTGAGTCCTGCGGCATTCTTTTTTCATATGTACTGGTGAAATATCGACGTCTCTGTTCTCAGCAGTGATACAGCGGAGTTTCAGCTGCAGTGATCCTATTTGTCAAGGTTTGCAAGAAGGTCTGATACGTTACAGTCTGAAGCTTCAGCCGATAACATGGGACAAGGTGGAGCATGTAATACATGGGACGACAGTCGCCATCTTGAAAAATGCAGCTTCGGTTGGCATCATGTGAGGGTGTGGTAAGAGATCTTGCCCCGCTACAGACTGCAGGTCAAATCAGACTAATGTATCACATCTCTCTCCTCTTAGTGGTTCTAGTGGTGGCCTTTCCTGTACCTTCGCAATCCATTTGATGCCAGTCACTGACAGCGACTCTTAACGACCCCACTGTGAAGCGTCATTACAATGTGACATCTCCTCGATGTTCTGGCAGTTTGCGGCCATTTTCAGACGTTCTGGCGCTCTGATTTGACGCCAACCAATAATAGAAGTTCAGTCACTACTAAACCTCCATTTGCCCACTGTGCCGTGGCATGTCTTGGTTCTTTATACTTGAGATAGCTTGAGTACCGGCCTTGCCGATTCTTCACGATTTTGCTCGTTTATTGACTTCTCTTCTATGTGTCATGTCCCTTAGCTAATATTACCTGGCCATTTCAAGGACTGGTAGGTTTAGGTTGTGACTCGTTCTGTGCGTTTGGATTAGGATCTGTGACAATATCCATGGCTTGGTAGGTCCACACAGACATAGGAAGACATAGAAAACAAGACAATTTTGAACAAACCCACCTAAACAAGTTTGCCTTTTTGGTAAAGTTCAGGCACGTGTTTAAAATTATGTGATTATCAAAGCAATTATTTATAGAATATCCAACCATTTAATAACAACGATCTAATCCCGGCTGAAAAATAACAAACATTGTGCAAGATAAGAGCGTGATGTGCTCAAAATCTCTGCATATAGATTCCCTACGGCATGTGTCATATGGTTACAGAGCATCTCGCAGTGTGCGTGCTTTGGAACAAGGACCGTGAGTTTCCAGATGTTCTGGCAGCAGATCCCCCAATATTTCTATTACAACTCAGTCACTCGGAGGAGGAAAAAAAAAGAAAAAAAAAAAAAAGAAAGACATCACTAGCCACCCACAAACCTGGAATTAAAAGGAGAATAATATTATTTAACAAAAAAAAAAAAAAAGAAGCAAAGGACCCTATCTACAAAGCTTAAAGCTCTATACATCCCAGATTTGAGTCTTTAGTGTGTCTGGTAGACATGTGCACAGCACAAAATTTCGTTTTGAACTAATGCATTAGTACTAAAATGCAATTTATTTAGTTGCTAAAGAAATTCGTTTTCAGTTCTTTAGTATGAAAACTAATTTCATTCATCCGAAAACCAGTGGATACAATTACTATTGTAGTGGCTCCTCAGAGGGCTGAGATCGCTGCTTGTTACAGTATCTCTCACTCTCAGCACAATGTGGGCCATATTATATAGCTGGTGCTAACTTAACCAGAGCTGTTGTAAACTTCCGAGAGCTATTATAGCCTATGGAGGTTTTCAGTTACAACAGCTCTGGTTACGTTAGCTCCAACATTGTAATACTGCCCAGTGTCAGGCAAAGCTGTTACAGTAACTGACTGCTGCTCATCACAGCGCTCAGAGTTTCAGTAAAACTAGTAAATAATATTTTTATATATAAAGACGTTAGAACAATATTATTTCCTTGTTTTACTGAAACTCTGAGCGCTGTGATGAGCAGCAGTCAGTTACTGTAACAGCTGAGCCTGATACATTGTTCTGAGAGATAATGTAACAAGCAGCGATCTCAGCGCTCACAGCCATTGGATTTAAAGGGCTAAAAAAAAAGGCTCCTCTCTGTATAATGTTTAGAACATCCTCCTGCATTAATTAATACCCCTCTCTGTATAATGTATACAACATCCACCTGCATTAATTAATACCCCTCTCTGTATAATATATAGAACATCCTCCTGAATTAATGTCCCTCTCTGTATAGAACATCCTCCTGCATTGGCATGTTGAGGGTGCAGAACTTCGGATGTTGCGATGTTGCGCTCTTCATTGCTGGTCTCCTTCACTCATCAATATAATATCACCAATAGGACTGAAACTAAAATTTAATGCATTTTATTTTAGTTTCTTTCGTTTTTTGTACTGAGCAGTTTCGTTTCTCTTGAGTCATACTAAAACTAAATTATCCCAAAATTCGGACTAAATCGTTTTAGTACTAAAACGAATGCACATGTCTAGTGTCTGGATTCAAAGTATGTGGAGTAATTCTCCCATGACCCTCGCCACACACTTGCACTTGCTTGCAGATCCCAGGGCTTTCCTGGGTGAGCAGGCAGCACACAATCGGGACACAAAAAAGAGAGCATTGACATTTTTTAAGCTGCTTAACTTGACCGTCAGCACTGACATCAAGTTTACCGCCAAGGCATTGAGGCTCCACACTCCCCACCGAGCCAGGCGAATAAATAAAATCAGTGAGGTCACCTAACGAAGCGGGATCAGCAGGGAGTATGTATAGACAAAAAAAACTATAAAAAAAAAGCTAAACCACATACAATGCAAACCAACCGCGCGCTCTACAGAATATTAAACACACATATACAGTTCCGACTGAATTGATATTCAGCCTTTCTATTGCAGGGTAATTGGCTAGTTAAGTAGTAAAAATTAGAATTTAATTATCCAGCCAGATAAAGCAGAGTTTCTATCCAAACGCAGGGATACGCAATTGATTGGGAAGCCAACGCTTATGTGGATTATGAATGAATATACAAATCTTACATGAATCCTTACAAGAAACGCGACGGTCGGGCATGCAAGGCGAAGGTCGGGCAAGGAAAGCGAAGGTCGGGAAAGGAACGCAAAGGTCGGGAAAGGAACGCAAAGGTCGGGAAAGGAACGCAAAGGTCAGGAAAGGAACGCAAAGGTCAGGAAAGGAACGCAGAGGTCGGGAAAGGAACGCAAAGGTCGGGAAAGGAACGCAAAGGTCGGGAAAGGAACGCAAAGGTCGGGAAAGGAACGCAAAGGTCAGGAAAGGAACGCAGAGGTCGGGAAAGGAACGCAAAAGGTCGGGAAAGGAACGCAAAGGTCGGGAAAGGAACGCAAAGGTCGGGAAAGGAACGCAAAGGTCGGGAAAGGAACGCAAAGGTCGAGAAAGGAACACAAAGGTCGGGAAAGGAACGCAAAGGTCAGGAAAGTAACGCAAAGGTCGGGAAAGGAACGCAAAGGTCGGGAAAGGAACGCAAAGGTCGGAAAGGAACGCAAAGGTCGGGAAAGAAACGCAAAGGTCGGGAAAGAAACGCAAAGGTCGGGAAAGAAACGCAAAGGTCGGGAAAGGAACACAATGGAAAGGAACAGGAGGGAGAAGCTTCTGTTAGTGAGAATGAATACTTTTCAGATATTGAGGCATTTACTTTGGATACTCACAGAGCCATTGTTATGTTCCAAAGAACCATGATGGAAAACACTTTCTGTAATAGTGGTTTTGTTTCTCAAGCTTTAAAAAACTTGAGAGACTGACAAGAAAAAGAAGAGCTGCTTTGCTCTACTAAAGTGTTGTGGTGGCAATAACCTGTGTGGCATTCATGTAGGGATTAATTGGCATTCATGTAGGGAGGCAGCTGAAATTTTGTGGTTTACCAATAAGACATTTTAATGTAACACAATCGAAAAGGTGTAAAGGAACAAGGGAATGGAACATGGCCTTCGGTTGGCAAACAAAACATGTGTGGGGGGCAACCCCATTCTTACGGCACCAGGGATGATCCAGACTTTGCCACTGGAGAGGACCACAGACTCCGGATTCCGTGCAAACATGGAAATTGTGTCAATAAAGATCCCTAAAAGGACAAGGCCAGTCCATGATGTGTATGTGCAGAAGGAGACAATTCGTCATCAATTCTAGAGTAGGGTAAATCATGACCTGCTATATCAAACGGAGCAGATAAAATCCACGTTCCTTTAGTCTGGCTTCTGTCTTTTAGTCTGCGGAATCTTGGCAGTAGTAAAGAAATGATACATAGGCCGGTAATATAATGGCAGTAGCTCTGCTGTTTAGCTGTGCACACTTAAATGTATATAGGATATTCTGAAAAGCAAACACAATAGACTACGCGGGGCTATAAAATTATATGCATTTGTTAGCTTTGCACATCCTCATAGAGGTAGAGGATATGTCACATAGGGTGTTCAGTAGATTGAGGAACTGCAAGACAGTTATAATGGAGCATTCTAGCTATGGCCCGTGACCTGCAAATGTATTTCTAGGAACCAGTGTACTGGAAATAAAACTTAATGAACAGAATCCAGGGCTCCCTATGGTGTTGATCTACCAGGTTATGATCTGAGCAGTATCCCTGTATGGGTTGTCCACATGTGCCAAAATAGTAAAAAAAAAAACAAAACTAGAATAATACAGTACTGTACATGTGCACTGAAAAAGATGGATGAATTATGGATTATTGTAAGTAAAAATAACATCTTCTATTTGTTTTTATTTTAGAAAATGAAGAAATTGTCGGTTTATCATGGATTACCGGCAATCAAAAGGAAAACAGGATACACGTCTTACGTCTCGAAAGTTTTAAAATCATCCACAAACGCAAGCTTTGATTAGACATGTGTGCTAACGGTCATATGTGCCTTTAGAGGATTGCTTGATACAGACACATACCTGTAGTCAAAACCATCCAGAGAACAAGCGAACACAATATGCTGGATTCACTTACAGGCCTATTCACTAAAAAATGTGAAACTCTGAATAACCCTGGTAGAATTTTCACTTGTCCAGGAATTCTCCAGAGAAAGGTGAAACTCTGGAGATCTTTTGGAGAAGTGAAAATTCTAGGTCAAAAAATTTGGAAAGTGAGATAAATGGGAGAATTTTTCTGGTTTGGCTATTTTGACCTAGAGTTTTCGCGTCTCCAAAAGTCCTCCAGAGTGTCACCTTTCTCTGAATAACCCTGATAACCAAAAACAGAAAAATTCTTCCATTTATCTCACTTTCCAAACTCAGCTATTTGGTCTAAAATGTTCTCTTCACCTGCCAGTTATCCCGATTTTCACCTTTCTTTGAATAGACCTCTTACACTTTGTTAAAAAGGCACACTACCCCTTAGATAAGCTGTAACTAGATTACTTGTGCATTACAAATAAAAAAACTTTATAAAAACACATGCTGCTGTTTTTTTTCTTTTTCTTTGAAGTAATTGCATGCAAAAAGTAAAAATAGTGTTAGGATTTTTATCTCCCGTTTCCATTTTGTGGATATTTCCCCATGATGCAACATACAGTTACAAGCATTTATAAAGAGCCAACAAGTTCTGTAGCGCTTTACAGTGGGTGACAGTTACCAAAATCTGTGCAAAAGTTACTTTTTTGTGCTTTATCCTATACAGTATTTAACAGTTAAAGAAGTGGAGAAGGGAATGTTTAGATAAGAGCTGGCAGCCGAATGTGCTATGAATGTGAATGAATAAACCAGGGAGCTTAAAATTTATAATCTACCTCTTTGTGATGTCCTTTGAATACATCCCACACAGTAATGATATGAGTCAGTGATTGACCCATAGACTCCACTCTACGGCCAAAGCCACACAGTGAGGAGCAAGTGATGGAAAGATGCTGTGGGGGGGGGGACAGATTACAACACAAAATATCACACAATGGATGCACCCAGTGACACATAGAGGAAAATATTTTCTTAACTAAACAGAGAAAAACAAACACATGTAAGATATCAGCAACATAAAATAAACACAGTAAGGCCATTTCATTTTGTTGGTGGTAGTGGCCCTTTAAGCCTTAGAAGATGAATCAAGGAGGAACTGTTCAGATGTTAATATGCGAGATGATTACTACAGTGATCTGCTCTAGATTAATGGTGTTTTCTGGCGTATAAGACTACATTTTATACTTAAAAACATCCCCCAAAAATCGGGGGTCGTCTCATATATGCTGGGTATACAATGCTTTAGTTAGTTTGGGCCAACCTGGCTCGGGATGTCCCTGGTCTGTCGGCCCGCTGGATGTGCGACACTACTGTGCGTGCGGTGGCTTTGGCTGCATACAGTGTGCCACACGCTGGGCTGGTCAGCGATGTATTCTATTGGTGAACACAAAGCCTGCTCGGATTGGCAGAGGTTGTGACATCATTAGCCGCCAATCCGAGCAGATTTTCTATTTGGTGGAGTGCATCGCTCGCCGTGATTGGCTCCGCGCGATGTACTGTATGTGGCAGAGGCTGCCGTGCATACAGTGTTGATGCACGTCCAGCAGGCTGACAAATCGGGGAGAGGATTTTATGTACGGATAAGTCATAACCATTCTATTTTGTGAACCCATGTTAATGCAGAGGACATGCAGAATAACAAGCTATATATTTGATTGCCTAATGTGTTAGTTGCAGGGCCGGTGCTAGACTATTTTGCACCCTAGGCAAGACCAGCTACTTGCTGGGACGGGCACGGGATCGGTCTGTGCCTCTTTCTTTTCTCTGCCTCTTATTTCTTTCGTGCCTTTCTCTCTTCTGCCTTTTTTTTTCTTTAATCTGCTTCTGGTGGCTCCCGCACGTCATCTGGTGGTGCCTGCTCGTCCCAATAAGACTGCCACCTTCTGTGCCACGGGCGAGGGTCCGCGAGCCGACAATGTTGGCTTTGCGAGCCGCCACTGCCGGCTACACGAGCCACACAATGTGGCTCGGGTACAATAATGGAACCTGGGTGGGGCCAGCTGCGCCCCTAGGTGGCAATGCGCCCAAGCTGTTGCCTAGTGGAGGCAGCGGCCCTGGTTAGTTGGGCATAAAGGGCAGTCTTTTAAACACAATTTACAAACCAAAAGAATGGAAAGTATCTTGGAAATACTTTGATAGTTCACCAATCCTTCCTTGGGTCTTCTAGCATATATTTTGGCAACACTGTTATCGATTCTCTAGTACATGCACAAGAGAGGACAGTGTTGCTTGTTCTAAGATCATTAAGATACGAGGGGTGCCTAAAAGGTACGGTGAATAGCCCGGTATATCAATGGTAACATGGGTCGGATACACAGAGACACGCGGAGAAGCTCCGCCCACCATGGAGTACACGTGACTGTCAGGGTAAACCCGCTGCGGGCAGTCGAACGTAGTCATGTGATAGACCTATCAGGGTTATTCAGAGAGTGGTGAAAAGCAGGAGAATACTGGAGAATGGAAAATTCTACGTCAAAATAGCCAAACCAGAAAAATTCTCCCATTCATCTCGCTTTCTAAATCTGCTATTTAGACCTAGAATTTTCCATTCTCCAGTCATTCTCCTGCTTTTCACTGCTCTCTGAATAACCCTGTATGTTTTTGTTGCAATTGCCACCAAACAGTAATATGCTAAAACAAGCCGAACATTATGTAAACCCCAAAGGAGAAATTTGTAACACACTCTACTCACCCTGTTCACCTTTACTTTAGGTGATCAGGGAAAGATGAGCATGTCCTCCCAATCCTGCATACCCCTCCTACTGGTCCTGATCCATTGTGTAAAGTGAAGGTTTTCCCTCCACCTGCACTGCGGTCATTCAGCAGCAGCGGTTTGAAAGCCCTGCCTGACGGAACCTTTAGGAACGCAGCCTCCACGCTCTGGAACGCTCTCCCTCATACTGTCAGACTTTCCCCTAACTTCTCTTCCTTCAAACGCTCCCTTAAAACATTCCTATTTAGGGAAGCCTACCACCCAACTCACTGACGCAACCATCAATCACTCTCACCTTACAGTCCTCTCCTCCTGTTTCCAACCCCAACCCTCCCAGATTGTGAGTTCCTACGGGAATAGGGCCCTCATCTCCTCCTGTACTGTTTGTCAAATGTTGTTCAATGTATTGTAACCCTGTCTATACTGCGCTTATTGTACAGCGCTGCGGAATATGCTGGCGCTTTATAGATAAAGAATAATAATAACTAATGTTGACAGCATGCTTCACATTAATGTGTCTATGAAAGTGCTCGATGGAGCAAGCGCTTGCAGAGAATGTAGCCGCCCACTATAAAGGATGCTTTAATGCGGCCCATGGACGAATGCACGTGCAGCACTTATTCTTACCCTCTGAAGTTTCCCCTAGTACAAATACAGTGGGGCAAAAAAGTATTTAGTCAGCCACCAATTGTGCAGGTTCTCCCACTTAAAAAGATGAGAGGCCTGTAATTGTCATCATAGGTACACTTCAACTAGGAGAGACAAAATGAGGAAAAAAAAAAATCCAGAAAATCCCATTGTCTGATTTTTAAAGAATTTATTTGCAAATTATGGTGGAAAATAAGTATTTGATCAATATCCAAAGTGCATCTCAAGACTTTGTTATATATCCTTTGTTGGCAATGACAGAGGTCAAACGTTTTCTGTAAGTCTTCACAAGGTTTTCACACACTGTTGCTGGTATTTTTGCCCATTCCTCCATGCAGATCTCCTCTAGAGCAGTGATGATTTGGGGCTGTCGCTGGGCAACACGGACCTACAATTCACTCCAAAGGTTTTCTATGGGGTTGAGATCTGGAGACTGGCTAGGCCACTCCAGAACCTTGATATACTTCTTAAGAAGCCACGCCTTCGTTGCCCGGGCGGTGTGGTTGGGATCATTGTCCTGCTGAAAGACCCAGCCACGTTTCAACTTCAATGCCCTTGCTGATGGAAGGAGGTTTTCACTCAAAATCTCACGATACATGGCCCCATTCATTCCCTTTACATGGATCAGTCGTCCTGGTCCCTTTGCAGAAAAACAGCCCCAAAGCATGAGGTTTCCGCCACCACGCTTCACAGTACGTATGCTGTTCTTTGGATGCAACTCCGCATTCGCTCTCCTCCAAACACGACGAGTTGAGTTTTTACCAAAAAGTTCTACTTTGGTTTCATCTGACCATATGACATTCTCCCAATCCTTTTCTGGATCATACAAATGCTCTCTAGCAAACTTCAGACGGGCCCGGACATGTACTGGCTTAAGCAGGGGGACACGTCTGGCACTGCAGGATTTAAGTCCCTGGTGGCGTTGTGTGTTACTGATGGTAGCCTTTGTTACTTTGGTCCCAGCTCTTTGCAGGTCATTCACTAGGTCCCCCCGTGAGGTTCTGGGATTTTTGCTCACCGTTCTTGTGATCATTTTGACCCCACGGGGTGAGATCTTGCATGGAGCCCCAGATCGATTGAGATTATCAGTGGTCTTGTATGTCTTCCATTTTCTAATGATTGCTCCCACAGTTTATTTCTTCACACCAAGCTGCTTGCCTATTACAGATTCAGTCTTCCCAGCCTGGTGCAGGCAGGGCTCGAGTTGAGCGGGAACGGCGTTCTCCCACAGCGGGAATGCTGCGGGAACGCAGCGTTCCTGCTGTGGCCCGAGCCCGAAAAGCTGGAGCAGGCGGCCGCCGCACATTGCCGGCGGCCGCGTGCTGTTAGAACGGCCCGCTTACAGGAAGTGGAGCCGCTCGCCTGGCTGTTTCATCGATCCCAGGCGAGCGGCTGCACTTCCTGTCAGCGGCCGTTCTAACAGGAAGCACGCGGCCGCCGGGCGCAGAGAGGCGAGCTGGGGGCACTATCCATGAAACACTGGGGGGCATTCCATGAGACCTGTCCTGGGGGCACTATCCATGAAACGCTGGTGGGGGGCATTCCATGAGACCTGTCCTGGGGGCACTATCCATGAGAACTGTCCTGGGGGGCATTATCCATGAGACCTGGGGGGCATTATCCATGAGACCTGGGGGGCATTATCCAAGAGACCTGGGGGCATTATCCAAGAGACCTGGGGGCATTATCCAAGAGACCTGGGGGGCAATATCCATGAGACCTGGGGGCAATATCCATGAGACCTGGGGCAATATCCATGAGACCTGGGGGCAATATCCATGAGACCTGGGGCATTATCCATGAGACCTGTCCTGGGGGCATTATCCATGAGACCTGGGGGGCAATATCCATGAGACCTGTCCTGGGGGCACTATCCATGAAACGCTGGGGGGCATTCCATGAGACCTGTCCTGGGGGCACTATCCATTAAACGCTGGTGGGGGGCATTCCATGAGACCTGTCCTGGGGGCACTATCCATGAGACCTGTCCTGGGGGCACTATCCATGAAACGCTGGGGGGCATTCCATGAGACCTGTCCTGGGGGCACTATCCATTAAACGCTGGTGGGGGGCATTCCATGAGACCTGTCCTGGGGGCACTATCCATGAGACCTGTCCTGGGGGCATTATCCATGAGACCTGGGGGGCATTATCCATGAGACCTGGGGGGCATTATCCATGAGACCTGGGGGCAATATCCAAGAGACCTGGGGCAATATCCAAGAGACCTGGGGGCATTATCCATGAGACCTGGGGGCAATATCCATGAGACCTGGGGCATTATCCATGAGACCTGGGGGCAATATCCATGAGACCTGGGGCATTATCCATGAGACCTGGGGGCAATATCCATGAGACCTGGGGGCATTATCCATGAGACCCGGGGGCAATATCCATGAGACCTGGGGCATTATCCATGAGACCTGGGGGCAATATCCATGAGACCTGGGGGCATTATCCATGAGACCTGGGGGGCAATATCCATGAGACCTGGGGGCATTAACCATGAGACCTGGGGTCAATATCCATGAGACCTGGGGGCAATATCCATGAGACCTGGGGGCAATATCCATGAGACCTGGGGGCAATATCCATGAGACCTGGGGCATTATCCATGAGACCTGGGGCATTATCCATGAGACCTGGGGGCATATATCCATGAGAGCTGGGGGCATATATCCATGAGAGCTGGGGGCATTATCCATGAGAGCTGGGGGCATTATCCATGAGAGCTGGGGCAATTATATCCATGTGAACTGGGAAAATATATCCATATAACCAGTGCCGTGTATATTATTCTGGGGGTCCAGTGCTGTGTATATAATTCTGGGGGGTCTGTGCCTGGATAGATATATATATATATAGATTATATATAAAACGCGTTAGTCCAGTTGCCAAAATCGCGAGTATACCTGTACGTAGTGATACCTTTCCCTGATCAGTATAGTTTCCAGTTTACACTCTTGAAAGCTTGTCTTTAAAATGTAAAGTTAACCCAATAAAAATGGTATCACCACGTACTGCTATACTCGTGATATATATATATTTATATTTTCCTCAGGTAATAGGGGTTGTGGAATTCGTGGGTGAGTTCCCTCACTTTTTTTCCCAGGACTTGACCCCTGGGTGCAGGTCTACAATTTTGTTTCTGGTGTCCTTCGACAGCTCTTTAGTCTTGACCATAGTAAAGTTTGGAGTGTGTCTGTTTGAGGTTGTGGATAGGGATGAGCCGAACACTCCCCGAGTTCGGTTCGAGCCCGAACTTCCCATTTGTTCGGGACCGAACCCGAACCCCCATGCAAGTCAATGGGGCTGAAAATTCGGTTTTTTGGAGTGCCCTCCAAGAGGGCATATATGCTACATATTTGCCATAAAAGGTGTATGGGGGTCTGGGTAGTGCCCTGGGGGACAGGAAACAAGGACAAAAAGTTTTAAAAAAAACGTTTTTAAAGGGAAAGTGAGTTTTCCATGAAATAAGGGTTAAAAATAAAAACGAAAAATTCCTTCAAATATCATGCCTAGGAGGTCCCCATAACCTGCCCGTGAAGTGGCGGATTTCTAGGATGTATAGAAATATGTAAAAACCAAAAAATGACATTTCAAATGACGGTAAATGCTTTTCCTTTAATCTGTCCATAAACAACTGCTTGGGGCGGCAGTCTGTATGAAAAGAGGAGCCATTGTCGGACACGCAGAAAAAGTTTACTGATTTTTTGGCGGTGAAAAGCAGGAGAATGGAAACTTCTAGACCAAAAAGCCGATTTGGAAAGTGAGATAAATGGGAGAATTTTTCTGGTTCGGCTATTTTGACCTAGAATTTTCCATTCTCCAGTCATTCTCCTGAGTTTCACCTTTCTCTGAATAACCCTGTCAGGGTTATTCAGAGAGCGGTGAAGAGCAGGAGAATGACTGGAGAATGGAAAATTCTAGGCCAAAATAGCCAAACCAGAAAAATTCTCCCATTTAGGCTAGGGTCAGACTAGCGAATTTTTAACGTGCGTTTAGGCGCACTTAATCACGGCCGCACTAGCAGCAAATGACGGCCAATATACGAAGTACGGTCGCACGAAAGTCTGGCTGCGCAACGCAAGTGGAAAATGAACGCATTTTTTCGAGAACGCAGAACCGCTAGTACGGACGTACAGAGTGCGCTGCGTCCACTAGCGGCGTGTGTGCGTGATTTGGAGACGTCAGACCCTGCTCATGTCCGGCCAACATAACGTCCAGACACCCAAAGTTTCCTGGTTTGGATCCGTAAAAAAATCACGCACAAAAATGCGCATCGTATGACCGTTTTCACGCAATCCGTGAAAAAATACGGCAATGCATTCGGACGCACTTTTTGACGGTCGCTGCGAAAAATGCGTTAGTCTGACCCTAGCCTTATCTCACTTTCCTAATCGGCTATTTGGTCCAGATTGTTCTCTTTTCCTGCCATTCTCCTGGTTTTCACCTTTCTCTGAACAACCCGAGAGAGAGGTGAAAGCCAGGAGAACTGGCAAAAGAGAACAATCTAGACCAAATAGCCGATTTGGAAAGTGAGATAAATGGGAGAATTTTTCTGGTTTGGCTATTTTGACCTAGAATTTTCACTTCTCCAGTTATTCTCCTGCTTTTCACCGCTCTCTGAATAACCCTGTGAATGTTTAATCCCGAGGTGAAAAATAACATTGCTTTAGATTTTCTTCAAACACCAGTTAAATGCAGCATATTAGGATGTTTTAGGGAAATTAATTCTCAATCAGAAGCAGACACCACCCCACCCTCAGTATATTGTACAATGTATCAAATTGATTACCAGACTAAAAACACCTGGTGTTATGCCCGTTTGTGAACAGAGGTCATTTAGAGTTGATAATCTTTCCATGTACACATTAGTTTTTAATTCAATATCTAATAAACCGTTGCTTATAATATTCTGCAGTAAAGAGTCTCTTTATTTCTAAGAGTTCGAAAATTCGCGAACTTTCGAACTGCCAAAGTTCGGGTCGAACTCCGAACCGTCCGAACCCGAACAGCTCATCCCTAGTTGTGGACAAGTGTCTTTTATACCGATAACAAGTTCAAACAGGTGCCATTCATACAGGTAATGAGTGGAGGACCGAGGAGCCTCTTAAAGAATACGTTACAGGTCTGTGAGAGCCAGAAATCTTGCTTGTTTGTACTGTACTGTAGGTGACCAAATACTTATCTTCCACCATAATTTCTCATAGTTGAAGTGTACCTATGATGACACTTACAGGCCTCTCTCATCTTTTTAAGTGGGAGAACCTGCACAATTGGTGGCTGACTAAATACTTTTTTGCCCCGCTGTATCATTACATGAAAAAGAAAATGATAATAACAGTTACAAATTCAATCTGAATGTGTGCGCTTTTGAAACCCATTTCTCACATACGTATAAAAAAAGTTTCTAAATCATAATTTTATTTGTATCAAAAGAAAGCATGATCTGCACTTTAAAGAAGCGATCTATTATAAAAATGGACGCACTTATAGGGATACTCTATGTAGAAATACAAAGGGGGATATTTAAATTAATCAGTGTGCCCTTATTGGTCCTGTTCATGTATTTGAGGGGTGTGTTTTATAAATAATATGACACCAAAATGAGCCATCTGGGGTCTGTTTTTGGCCTCCTCGGCAGGCTTCCTGAATGAGCCACTTACAAATAGCCAGACAACAAAATGATTCTTCCATGGAACCATTTTCAGCAGCACCGCGCATGCACAGCGCCCTGCAATACAAGTGCACAAACACTGTACTGTTGAAGTCAGCAATACAGAACGTGCCGAGTTCAGAGCCGACCGCTTCCTATCCTAAAAAGGCAGGGAAATACAATTCCTGTCCACCGACAACTGGGAAAGAGGAGATCACTCAGCTTTGCACAGCTGTAGTTAAAATTAATTTCATATTCATATTTACCAAGACATGCAACTTAGAAGATTTCTGTATTCTCTTTCGTCCATCGCGTAAGGCGTGGCGCAGCACAGCCCTAGCTAGCGGGAGGCAATAAACACACATACACAAGCATGTGCAGAGTAATCAATCTGATGATCCATGGATTTGGCTTCATATAGCACACATACAATGGAGTAACAGTGACCAATCAGTGTACAGTTTGGGCTGACCGTGCTGGTCAACTCTAAGGCACTTTATATTACCATATATGGTTTAACATTTAACTTTTAGGTTTAGACAAAAACATTCTTTATGCCCAGAATCACGTGTCGTAGTATGGTCATAAAAAGCGGTGGGGGGAGGGGGGATTTTCAAAGTCATATCATTCCACATTCCTGAGACTTTTTACAGCAAATGGTCTGCAGTTACATTTATTAAAGAAAAGGGCTTATTAACCAAGTGGTCTAGTTGCATAACCTTTTATGGGCCATATTACATTCCTCGCGCATCGGTTTTGCGCGCACGCAAATGCGCATTTGTGCGAGGACAAAACCATTTGCGCAGAATGTCGTATTTCAATGTTCGCGCAAACACTGCGCGTTATCGTTTAACGCGGATGGACTTGCGCGAGCTTGATGAAGTGTGCGCGTCCTATACTTTATATCGTGAGCGCAAATGCGTTAAGTGGATGGTATTTCAATAGATGCGCAACTTCCTACGAACAACGTTTGCGCGCATAATTTTAATGTCTTTGGAAACCTGTTGTTAACTGCAATTCTGAACATTCTGGCCGAAACAAAAAATACACCAGCACGAAAAAAAAAAAATACAGCACAGTATAGTTACACATTCTACACATCCCCAAACAAAAAAATTGTGAATTCGTGCATATTTTTTTTATTGCTGCAGCATGTATGCTCAGATTTATTTTGACAGGCGCAAAAAGGTTAGTGAGTCAATTAAGGTGAATTGATGTCAATTAAGGTTCTTAATACTGATTGGCTGAATCTCGCGAAAATAACAATCCGCGCACTGATTTACATGCGCAACGTTACTGCGCGTGTATTACACTTCGTTTTGCGCATTTTTTTTACTAACGTTATTTTTTGACGGATGAGAAAATGCGTTCAGATCCGAATATCACGCTAATTTTCGCGCGATAACGCTGGACAATGCGCAAAAAAAATTGCACTGCGCAAGCGCATTTGCGCAGAGAATGTAATATGGCCCTATATGTATATAACAGGGAAATTATTATTTATCAGTTGTCATAGCATATAGGGGCAGGGTGGACATACTGTCCTCACCAACACCACCCAAATGAATGTGAGTGGTCATGGTGGCTAGAGTTTTAGGCCCACCTTTTGTTTTGGAACGAAATCTCCCAAGATGTTCAGCCACTGGTTAGGTTAGTGGAGACTCATGGGCAATGTAGTTCCAAAATGTTTGGAGGGCCAAGGATGGGGACCTCTGACATAGGACAAATGCTGGATTTTGTTTTGGTTCTGACGTTTGACACTTGCAATGGCCATTATGACCAAGCATTGTAATCGAGATAGAGCCACATATCATATGTAAATATAAACAGCCATTTAAAATTCTGGATTCAGCTATGTTCTCTTGTGTATGAAAAGACCCTCTTTAAAATTTACAGGTCTCAGGAAAAACTAACAATTAGCAGATGTCTAATTATGCTGTAAAATGCTTCACATTGTGTTTAAATGTGGTCAGTACTCGAAATAAATAAACAAACAAAAAAAAACATGAATCAAAACTTTTAGCCCTTATGTTCACTTACGGCCAGTTCCATGAACACGAAACATGTGTTTTGCATATACCGTAAATAAATAAATATTTTTTTTTATAAGATATATGTATTTCTGCTGATGCAGGGACAAATAAAGTATGATTCGTAGCAGCCTTTGGAACCTCACCAGCGATCAGGACACGTGTCTAACCAAAGCCATTTCTAGATTTTTATAAGGAGAGCAAAACAATAGGAGCAATAGCTTGCAGGCTGTTAAACCCCGGCATAAAAGACAAGAATCCTGTGGTGGAAAGATACAAACAATGCGATACTGGCCATTAAGCGTTGGAACAGGCTTCAAATAAAACAGATAAATGGTTCTTGCTGGCAATACCCACCACGCTGCTCCGGATGTATCCCAGAATCGGCAGCGCATTAGGAATTCATGATAGCAACGCATGTGTGAATTAGAGACCTGGAAACTGTCAAGATGTCACTGCTTAGCGAAATTACAGCGATCTTGTGATACCACAGACATGTAACCCGGGGTCAGTGACTCACTTATCATATCATGCGTGACTGGTTAACCCTGCATAATGTGAAGTGAACTCTTGGCCAGGTTTCACTGCGTGTTTTTTATTTTTAAAAAGGCAGATGTTAATTTTATTTATTTATTTATAAAAGGATTTTACCAGGAAGGATACATTGAGATTTCTCTCGTTTTCAAGTATGTCCTGGGTTCACGAACATTGTTACAGAAATACAAAGTAGTAAAATGCACACAAAACAAATATACAGATTAACAGAAAATAAATATGTAGGAAATATAGTCACTATGTTACATGTTTACAGGTGCATTCCGTATTGAGGTATGTTAATAGGGAGCTCTTAAGGGACTTTAGACTGGGGAAAGATTTGACGGCGTCTGGGAGGTTATTCCATATTTGTGGTGCTCTGTAGGAAAATGAGGACCGAGACACTTTCTTTTTGTATTGTGGTATTGCAAGTAAGGTGCTGGTCCTGGATCAGAGGTTATAGGATGAGGGAACTGCTGAGGAAAGCAGCCTATTCAGGTAGGGTGGCAGCTTCCCAGAAAAGCTCTTAAACACCAGGTTGGAAAGGTGAAGGGTGCGTCTAGATTCCATCGACGGCCAGTTTAGTTCTTTTAACATGTCACAATGGTGGGTCATGTAGTTACATTGTAGCACAAAGCGACACGACAGAATGAGTTATACAGTGTAGTAAGTTTCTGGAGGTGCGTTTGCGGGGCGGCCGCATACACTACATCCCCCTATTCAATAGCTGGCATAAGCATTTGTTGTACAATCTGCTTTCTTACCGCGGGGCTCAGGCAGGATTTGTTTCTGTACAGGGCACCTAGTTTGGGGTAAATTTTAGATGAGAGTTTTTCAATGTGGGGGCCAAAGGATAGATGTGAGTCCAGCCACATACCTAGATATTTCTTCTTTAATTGTGCACAGCAATAGAAAGGATTACTGGAAAACTTGACCAGGTTGCCTGAACGTTTGTATATTAAAATATCCGTTGCCCCAACATTGCATTCTTAACCACACGCTTGCATGGAGCCCAGACCATTTTCCTGGCTGCAGGTGATATGAAAAGGAGCAAGCTTTGTGCACAGATTGCAGCCCATGTTGCACACCGTGCATTCAGCAACGAAGTGGACTGGGCGAGCAAAAAGATCTGAAGGATGTTCATCCTACCTAGAGCAGTGGTCCCCAACCCTGGTCCTCAGGTCCCCCAACAGGCCAGGTTTGCAGGATATCTGAAGCACAGCACAGATGATGATTTGCTGCTCAGCGATTGCAGGATTCAGTCTACATTTCCCCCAAGGTGTTCTGCAAAATCTGGCCTTTTAGTGGACCCTGAGGACCAGGGTTAGGAAACACGGTCCTACAGCTCACCATGACAGAATACTCATTTTAAGTACAACAGCATTTTATTTTCTTCAGCGTGCTCAATAGACATGTGCACAGCACAAAATTTTGTTTTCAACTAATGGATTAGTTCTAAAATGCAATTTATTTAGTTGCTAAAGAAATTTGTTTTCAGTTCTTTAGTATGAAAACTAATTTCATTCATCCGAAAACCAGTGGCTCCTCAGAGGGCTGAGATCGCTGCTTCTTACAGTATCTCTCACTCTCAGCACAATGTGTCAGGCAAAGCTGTTACAGTAACTGACTGCTGCTCATCACAGTGCTCAGAGTTTCAGTCAAACTAGTAAATATAGTTTTATATATAAGAGGTTATAACAATATTATTTCCTTGTTTTACTGAAACTCTGAGCGCTGTTACAGTCAGTTACTGTAACAGCTGAGCCTGATACATTGTACTGAGAGATAATATAACCAGCAGCCGATCTCAGCGCTCACAGCCACTGGATTTAAAGGGCTAAAAAAAAAAAAAAAAAAAAGGCTTCTCTCTGTACAGTGTATATAACATCCTCCTGCATTAATATCCCTCTCTGTATAATGTATAGAACATCCTCCTGCATTAATTAATGCCCCTCTCTGTATAGAACATCCTACTGCATTGGCATGTGGAGGTTGCAGAACTTCGGAATGCAATGCTTATCCAGCACAAGAGAGGGAACTTTTACTTAAACTTTGTATCTCTGTGGGGGAGACACAGGAATATAAAAGCAGGGGAGCGGGAAAATATTAACGTAATTCGGTCTGAAATCTCGGAGAAGAGATGACTAGTGCAAATTTATTTTTATAATAAAATAAAGCACTTTAAATCCAGGGAAAACATTCAAATAAATCACACTGAAGGCTCATAAAGACAGAGTAACTGAGAGCTGGATACTAAATGTATCAGACGTAAAAAAACTTTATAACAAGCAGCACTGGGAGAGGAGAGGGACTTTATATAAAATGTGTATTATAGATGAGGAAGGGGGGATAGTGTTCTGGATAATATAAAATGTATCAGACCTAAGCCCCTATTATGCAGAGCGAGAGGGGAGAGAACACACTTTTTATAAAATCCCTCTCTTCTCCCAGCGCTGCTTGTTATAAAGGGGTTTTTACTATCCAGCCCTCCTCTGTCATTAGCTTTCAGTGTGATTTATTTGAATGTTTTCCTTCTCCAGCTGCTTTTATGATCTCGTCTGCCTCATATACATGCAAGGGTTAAGTAAAGGTTTCCTCTCCTGTGCTGACTGTCTGTGCTGCAAGTGAGTATTCTGGAGCTCTAAAACTGTCAGATTTTCGGGTAGGGGTCGGGAAGGATTACGCATACAAACCTTTTCTGTAGCTTTGCGATATTGCGCTCTTCATTGCTGATCTCCTTCACTCAAACAATGTAATATCACAAAAAGGACTGAAACTAAAATGTAGTGCATTTTATTTTAGTTTCTTTCGTTTTTTGTACTGAGCAGTTTCGTATCTCTTGAGTCATACGAAAACTAAATTATCCCAAAATTCGGACTAAATCGTTTTAGTACTAAAACGAATGCACATGTCTAGTGCTCAAGCTTTTGCCTTTTCTGTATCTAGCTGTCCCAGAAAACTAGAAGGATATTCACGAGGAGAACCCTACCGACTCATTTCCCGGTCACATCATGATGCACTTTGGAATTAATTTGACCGATTCAATGTTTCAGTAGCATCACTTTTTGGATCGGTCGAATAGTAAAAAAAAAAAAAAAGCTGTGAGTCGATCGCAAACCCCTTCCCTGTACACCGAAGAACGGCATACTCCAATAATGAACTCTGTACACTGTGCAGACATGGTATAAGCAAATCGTGAAAGTGCTACAATGCAGTATGCGCGAATTCCAAAGATGCTGTAATATTGAGAACACAGACACATGCGATGCTGAAATGACAGGGCATGACGCACAGCTCTGTGCAACCTCCAATACTGAACAGGATGCCTTATGCTCCAATAGCAGCGAGAATACAGCACGCTAACGAGGAAAATCTGTGCCTGCAGGTTTCCCTGTAGTGTCCCGTTTTAGCACCATATTGCGGGGCAGTCACTAATTCAGCAGCCTGCCACATAATGCAGCGCTAACCTCCATGATACTCGCGGTAGTGCTTCCGAGCCGACGCAAGTATCACTTTTGGAGTCCATAGGACTTTATGGAGGGTTGTGCTACCGGGCCGCGAGCCCTACGCAGTGTCACTCTTGCTAGATTGTGCAGGGCCGCGGAGTGATTCGTGGAAGATGACTGGGGATGATTTGTCTCCAGTCACACTCTTCTACTGGTGACCAGAAGTGACAGATCAGCCGACCAATCGCGCCGCTGGATGATTTATGGGGGGGGGCCGTTTCAGCAGGTGCAAAATTTTTCTGCAGAAGCAATCAGTTAGCACCAGCTTCGAGCTGTGGTTAACTTTTTCGTTACCACAATGGTGCGGTAATTCGCGTTCGGACTCTGTAATCCTAACGCGAATTACGGATTGCGCTCCCTATAACTAACATGGGGAGCGCAAAGTACAGTAAGCTAGAGCAATCACCGATGTGGTAATGGATTTTTTTGACCTGTTACAGATGCAATATTCTTAGTGGTCCCCAACCCTGGTCCTCAGGGCCCCCTAACAGGCCAGGTTTACAGGATATGTGAAGCACAGCACAGGTGATAGAATTTGCTGCTCAGTGATTGCAGGATTCAGTCTGCATTTCCCCAAGGAGATCCTTAAAATCTGGCCTGTTAGTGGGCCCTGAGGACCAGGGTTGGGGACCACCGATATAGAGGCATGCGTTACAGTCACTTAACCTAGCGTTGGCACTCGTATATCTTAGCGCTAAAGCTAGCATTACGATTGTAATAGCACCCTTTATCGTCAGCTCCTAAATTCCCAAGAACAGCTTTGCAGCCAGTTCTTATCTTTACTTTTTCCTCACATTCTTCCTTTTAAACGTTTTTATATCAGACTATAGTTACTATGACTGATCACTCTTTCCCAACGACAGGTTTTCTTCCTCCTCTTCCTTTGCATGGCCAGTCATCAGCAACCTTGGCCACTCTGGATGTTTTAGAATTACATTTCCCATGATCCTCGTCAGATTGGTGGGAACTCATGGGAAACGTAGTTTCAAAACATCTGGAGGGCCAAGGTTGCCGACCCCTGCTCTAGACCTTACGCTCATGAGTCAGGCCTTCATTTCGACATGTTCGTAATAGAACGTCTGCGCTTTATATTGTAAAATGCTGCCAAAAATGCGAATTGAACAATCGTATCTCACTCAGGAATGAGCGACTGGCTGAGATTACTCACCGTTATTTTCCCTTTGAGCCTCCTCCAGTTGTTGCTCATGTTTTTGGATCTGCTGCCGCAAGGTTTCCTGCTCAGACTCTTTGCTCAGTTTGAGTTCTTTTAGCTGTTCTCTGCACTGCTGGACGTGACCGCGCATCTTCCGCTCTCTCCCTTGTCGTTCCTTGACCTCTTGACAGAGCCACTGCAGCTTGGTCTGTCAGACGAAAAAAAAACCTTGTAAAAGGTGGCATAGAACAACACCTAGCTGCATCAAGCGGCATAAGTCTCTTCTTCGCAGGTACAACCCAATCGCCTTTAGCCCTGTGACAATGATTTAAAGCTTCTCCAAGCGTTCATACTAGCAAACAAGAAGCCATCGCTGCGGACACTGCTGGCGCTAGATCATTAGGATATTGATAAAAATATATTTTTTTTAATACAAGGCAAATCCTGAAAAAGGAATTAAAAGACATTGTTTCATGTCAGATATTATTGATTATCATTTATATAATCGCCAACAGCTTCCGCAGCGCTTTACAATAACCAAAGGGAACGAGATACAGATAAACAGACATAGGATGGAAACAAGAGGTGGAGAGGGCCCTGCTCATAGGAGCTTACAATCTAGAGGGATTGGGGTTGAGGAAGGCGAGGGGAGTTTTACTGGATGTCAGGATCATTAGTGCCAGCGGTTTGGGAATGGTGGGGGTCATAGAAGCGGCTTTAATCATGTGTGAGCAGAGGAAGGAGTTGCATCAGTGATGTGGTACACTAAGCTGAAGAGATGGGTTTTGAGGGATTTCTTGAAGGCCTGAAGATCACAAGACCACAAGACCGGTGCTGCCCTTGAAAAATCTTGGAGGTGAAAATTGGCAGCACGAGTGTAGACAGAACAGGCGGACGTCATCCGCCGACCAGAGTTGTCTAGATGGGACATGCTTGGGGAGTAACAAAGACCTGTAAGGGGGGGGTCAAGTTATTGAGCGATTTGAATGAGAGCGTCAGTATTTTAAAACATATCCTGAAATGTACAGGAAGCCAATGGAGGGACTGGCAGAGGGGGGAGTCGAGTTTTTGAGCGATCTGAACGAGAGCGTCAGTATTTTGAATTGTATCCTGAAATGTACAGGAAGTCAATGGAGGGACCGGCAGAGGGGGGAGGTACACGACGTGCGTCTGGGGAAAAGAATAAGCCTGGCACCTGCATTCATTACAGATGGCAAAGAGGCAATACGGGCTTTGGGGAGGCCAATAAAGGAGCGAATTGCAGTAACCAAGTTGTGAAATGACAAACGCATGAACCAGCACCTTTGCGGTATATTGCGTCAGAAAGGGGCAGGCGCGGGCGATGTTCTGGAGTTGAAAGTAACAGGATTTGGTCACTGAATTGCACACAAATAACAGTGATATGTTTAATAAAATAGGTATTCAGTGGAATGGCTTTAGTTGACATTGAGTAGCTTTCAATTTATGACCTGACACATTATAACTATAGAGATTGCTGGAGTAAGGAGCCATTTATCGAGCACATCACCTCCCAGATATGCATGAACATCCGATAGAACTGCATTTCTGCCTGTGGATGTCAAAGCAACATTGAGGGATTTAATTAGAGAGATCCAGGTTACAGGCAAGACAGAGAAGGCTCTAATAGTACAGAATATATTACTGGGAAGGACAGACAGACAGGCAGCGAGGGGCTCTGGGTCCCTCTGGTAACACAGAGTTTCCGGCAATACTGTAGCCAGGACCTGTGTAGAACTCACTGTGTTCCCATCCCAAGACAAGCATCTTCCTGCTCTAACTGTGAAAATATTAGTCCGCAGGTGTCCTTGGCAAATAACTACACATATGCATGTCTGGCCGCTGGCCAGTTGGCTAAAAGCAGAATAACTATTTCTAACACTGTGGCTCAGAGGCCATGAGAAGTGCTAAGAATCTAAAGTTTCACTGTGTGTGTGTGTGTGTAGCAAGGAAACTGGAGTGAAGGGGAAAAAGACGATGGATAGTGCTTCAGGCAATGCCGTTTACCTATGACATACCTTATGAACACATCAGTGTAGGTACTGAACCTGCTTATTACATGGTTTGTGCACCAATGGCGCCCCCATTACGTGTGGTGTACCCCAAGGCTCGATACTTGGCCCCCTGCTATTCACAATATTCATAAACGATCTGCCCAATGTCTGCAAAGCTTCAACTGTACACATGTACGCAGACGACACTGTAATCTATACCAGCAAACCAAATCTCCCGCAGCTGGAGGCTGTGCTGCAAGAACAATTCACAGGGGTAGAAAAGTGGATCGCAGATAACAAACTTTTTCTAAATACTGACAAAACTGTTACAATGCTCTTTGGAACCGCACCTAAACTACACAAATTGCAAACACCCCATCTATGTGTGGGGACAAAATCAAATGGCACGCTGACCACAGTCACTTCACTCAAATACCTAGGTATGTGGTTAGACCCAAATCTATCTTTTGGCCCCCACATCGAAAAACTCTCATCTAAACTCTACCCCAAACTAGGTGCCCTGTACAGAAACAAATCCTGCCTGAGCCCCGCGGTAAGAAAGCAGATTGTACAACAAATGCTTATGCCAGCCATTGAATACGGAGATGTAGTGTATGCAGCCGCCCCACAAACACACCTCCAGAAACTTACTACATTGTATAACTCATTCTGTCGCTTTGTGCTACAATGTAACTACATGACCCACCATTGTGACATGTTAAAAGAACTAAACTGGCCATCACTGGACTCTAGACGCACCCTTCACCTTTCCAAGCTGGTGTTTAAGAGCTTTTCTGGGAAGCTACCACCCTACCTGAATATGCTGCTTCCCCCGGCAGTTCCCTCATCCTATAACCTCAGATCCAGGACCAGCACCTTACTTACAATACCGCAATACAAAAAGAAAATGGCTCGATCCTCATTTTCCTACAGAGCACCGCAAATATGGAGTAACCTCCCAGACACCGTCAAATCTTCCCCCAGTCTAAAGTCCCTTAAGACTTCCCTATTAACATACCTCAATACAAAATGCACCTGTAAACATGTAACATAATGACTTTATTTCCTCCATATTTATTTTTCTGTTAATCTGTATATTTGGTCTTGTGTTAATATCTTGCATTTTGCTATTTTGTATTTCTATAACCACTCAATGTTCTCGAACCCAGGACATACTTGAAAACGAGAGAAATCTCAATGTATCCTTCCTGGTAAAATCCTTTATAAATAAATAAAAATAAATAAATTACACTATCTGTACACAAGCCAATGTACATAATCTGTATGATTTACTTACTTGAAAACAAAAGAAATCTCAATGTATCCTTACTGGTAAAAAAAACTTTATAAATACTGCTGTAATTACACACGGAAAATACCGTAAAAATAAACTATACATAATATGTTCCCTCAAACAAAATATTTATATATAATAAAAGTGCTGACCTAAGCTAAAAATGAGAGGATTGGTACATTTGTCGCTGCGATTTACTTTTTATAAAATAAAGACCTTTATGGGATGGCTGATTAATCAACACCATGCAGGACCATTGAGGTGCACAAGGGGCAACCGATATGTCCGTAGCAGTATGTGCTGGAGCTGAAAACAGAGAAGTATGGATAATGGGGGGGGGGGGGGAATAGAACAAGAAAGAAGTGAGAAAGAAGAAGGAAGAAGTCTGGAGGGAAAAGAAAAAAGCGGAGTGGAATGATAGCCTGAGCCTCTCCAGCTGTTTCTTTCTGTGTGGCCAGCTCAGCAAACAGCTGGGAGATTCAGGCAAATGCATCTTCGAGCTGGGACATTTCCACATTGTGTCCAGTTCTGGGATGAACCCAATATGGAGCGTATGATCTCAAGCTTCTTAAAGCGGCAAGGCGAAGCAACCGTGGAGGACACCCAAACTGCCAGAGTTCCCAAGGTTTCCGAAATACGTTCTTCAAACACTTGCGTGCAAATAGCACTTAAAAGCACACAGATTTGGCGGACTACGTGGTCTTCATTATGTAGTGTACCTGTCACGACCCCTGCCAGACACCCCCTAGGAATCGCAGAACGAACCGTGCCCACACCCGACATGGCAGCGGCGTTCCTGCAATTACCCTCCCTGACAAGCAGAAAAGGCGAGTCACGTCTGAACCACAATGTTCCTGCTTAGCTCAGTGTTCTGCCTGTCTGCAAGAAAGCTAGAAGCTTGCTTTCCTTATCTGATTCCAGTTTACCAGACCCTTGGCTTTCTCGTTGAACTTTGCTTGCATTCTGCCCCCAACCTAGTCTGCCCTTGGAGTTCGCTTCACCGTGTTCCTGCTCTGCTGCCCACAGTGTTCCTGCTGCCCACCATGCTCCTGCCTACAGAGTCCCCAGTATGTCCTTGGTCTTACTTTTCCTGTGTTGCCTATATGGTGTTTTCTGGGAGTTCCTTCTGTACTTTTCTAGCGCTCTTTCGACCTTGCCTCAGTGTTTCTGTCCCGTGTTCTGTGCTCATCCCTTTTCCTGTCCTGCCTCTCTCCGTTACATAGGCTGAAAAAAACGTGCGTCCATCGAGTTCATCCTTCCACATATCACCTACTGCTGTTGATCCAAAAGAAGGCAAAAAACCCAGTCTGAAATGCTCGCCAATATGCAACATACTGGGAAAACTACCTTCTTGACCCCAGATGGCGTCAGATATCTCCTTGGATCAAGAAGCTTTTACCCACATATTAAATATTATAACCCTTAATATTCTGTGTCTGCAGGAAGTCATCCAGCTCTTGTTTAAAAGTCTGTACAGTTTCTGACCCAACCACCTCAACAGGCAGAGAATTCCACAGCTTTAATGTCCTCGCCGTAAAATAACCCTTCCTATGCTTTAGGCTGAATTTTCTTTCGTCCAGTCTAAAATGGGTGACCGCGTGTCCTGTGAATGGTCCTACCCAGCAGCATCCATAGTCCGCTCCATTCCTGCCTCGCCCATCACACCTGAGTGTTTATCAAATAAACCCATTTATTTACCGCATCTACACCTCCCGTGTGTGTGTGTCACTGCATCCTGAGTTCGTACCCTCACCCTCCTTGGTTTGCCTGAACCGTGACAGTACCCGAGTGTCCAAAAGTCCTTACCTTGGTCTCTGCCAGCCAGTAATGGGGGTCATTCCTCAAGTGGGAAGCAACAGACATGGCCTTTAATAAGAAGAGAAAGACACAAGGTTATACAACATCTCTCGCTCACACCAATTAACATTTATAATGAACGGACACATGGCTATGCAAAATCAGTCCAAGGTAGAAATGGTGTAGGAGGTGCAGAGAAAGAGAGATTACTTTGAATTTCTCCATGAAGTCCATAGAAAGGAGCTGGCAGGCAGAATTTATTTCCAATTCTATGGCACCCAGGATGGTCTCCTGCTCAGTCTCTAGAGAGCTCAGCCGGTCCTGAAGACTCTGATTGGTTTCTCGCAGTCTATTTAAGGTTTGTTCCGCAGAGGTCGCCCGCTTCTCCTGAAATCATATAAAGGGAAATGTATTGGTTTAGTTCATACGCATCGGAGGAAAAAAGCAACGTCGAGCACTAGGCGAGGCCTTGATTTGGCTTGCAAGTCATTTGAGGCCAGTGCGATATAAATGTTCCTCAACAAGTAGTGTGAACACATTAGGAGCTTTCCTCGCAAACAGTATCTTCTTCCCAAATTAGATTCCTGGCGCACATCTGGATCTTGAAGAGATGCCTGCAGGGTAACCTCCCGCTGCGAGTCTGGACTGGGTTACTATCGTCAGGCTGGCAGGGGGCATTAAAAGGACATGTTGTACACGCATCTGATCGAGAAGCACAACATTGTCTGATGCAGGGAGAAAGAACAAAGGATCAGAGATACACACAGGGCCTTTCATGTGTGTGTCAGATGTGCCTCGAACACCATTTTCCTGATGTCACTGTTCCTCCTACATGAACCAGCATTGTGCAATCGTCACAGAGCAACTTCTCCCAAAAAAGCAGCAACAAAAGGGTTCCCTTAAGTTCAACGGAAACTCTGTTCAGGACAGTCTCACTCAGATAAACCATGTTGTGTTCGAATAAGGAAATGTCAAACACACGCATCGAATACAAAGCAAAATTATAAAACCCAACTTTAACAAAAACAAAAGAAATAAACTTTAATAGGAACTTTTTTCCCATACGAAGAGTCGTACTTTACTAAAAACTCAAAAATTGTCATCTAGAGCAAGTACCTCTAACAGGCCGGGTTTGCAGATATCTGAAGCAAAGCACAAGTGATATGATTTGCTGCTCAGTGATTGCAGGATTCAGTCTGCATTTTCCCCAAGGCAATCCCTAAAAAGTGGCCTGTTAAGGGGACTTGACGACTAGGGTTGGGAACCATTGCTCTAGAGCAGGGTTTCTCAACTTCTTTCCTCAAGTCCCCCTAAATAGACCAGATTTCCCTGATATCTGCAGCACAGCAGTGATATTATTATTATTACACTTTATATAGCGCCAGCATATTGCGCAGCACTGAACAATGGGTACAATATAGACGGGGTTACAATACATTGAGACTGAACAACATTTTGACAAACCAGTACAGGAGGAATCGAGGGCCCTATTCCCGTGGGAATTTACAATCTAGAAGGGTTGGAGTGGAAACAGAAGGAGGGGATTGCAAGGTGAGCGAGATGGGCTGCAAGGTGAGCGAGATGGGCTGCAAGGTGAGCGAGATGGGCTGCAAGGTGAGAGTGATGGGCTGCAAGGTGAGAGTGATGGGCTGGTTGGGGCAGTGAGGTGTATCAGTGAGTCGGGTGGTAGGCTTGCCTGAATAGAAACATCTTAAGGGAGAGTTCGAATGAGGGGAAACTAGGGGAAAGTCTGACCGTACGAGGGAGAGTGTTCCAGAGGATGGGAGCTGCGCGTGGGAAATCCTGTAGTCTATCATGGGAAAAGGTGATGCGGGGAGAAGCTAGGCGTAGGTCACTGTTTGACCTTAGGGAGCGGCTGGGGTGTATTTGGTGATTAGTGAGGACAGGTAGTGGGGAGCTGAGTTAGTGAGAGCTTTGTAGGTCAGGGTAAGGATTTTGAATTTAATTCTGCAGTGGATGGGGAGCCAGTGAAGGGACTCGCAGAGAGGAGCGGCAGAGACAGTGGCGGGTGAGGTGGATGAGCCTGGCAGAGGCATTCAGAATGGATGTGGGGGGGGGGGGAGAGGCGGAAGGCCAGTTAGAAGATTATTACAATAGACAAATCGGGAGATTACAAATGCTGGATAGGATTTGCTGCTCAGCGACTGCAGGATTCAGTCTACACTTCCCCAAAGTAATCCTTAAAATCTGGTCTGTTAGAGGTACTTGACGACCGGAGTTCAGAATCACTGGTCTAGAGGAACACTCTAGATTAACAGGCAGTTGAAACCCCATGGGGTGATACCAATCATGGTACGATTTGAACTGTGGATATCACCCTCCAATCTATGATGAACCTTCATGATGAATCTTCAGAAAAGACAATACACATTCACATGTAGAATGGCTGCACTCAACTTGAACGTGCATTTTTCATAAGGGTACTTCTGAGGCCAATGAACACCACAAAGAAAATTCAATTCTGAAAAAATGCCTGTTCAGGTTGATTGCAGCCCTCCTGCTCTCAGTGCTCTCTTGTTCCCCGCACTTTGGGGAGTCAAACTCCCCGGCCCTGCAGAGAATACAGCATTCACCACAGGGTCCCCAGAGTACAGGGAACGGACCCGAAAATCTGCTGCAAAACCGCCAAAAAAGCAACAAAAAACGCCAGTGAAACGATCCGAAATATCGAATAAGTTCAAAGTGCCCCAAAAAAAAAAAAAAAAAAAACGCCGAACACGTCTGAAAAAAGCAGGGTAAAAACAGATGAATAAAAATTGAAAGTTTCAAAATTGAATCACTGTATGCAAAAAAACTACTGGACAAAAATGTCTGAAATTAACATATAAAAAGGTAAAAAGGACTGTTACAAAGAAAGAAGAAAAAAGGGTGAAAAAAAAATCCCAAAAAATACCTAAGATACAAAAAAAAATAATCAATAACTAAACAGACTTTTTTGCTGCAGATTAAAAGAATAAACAGTTTAATAGATGTTGAATAAAAACGGGAATATTTTAACATTGAAACCTATAGAATTCGCCTGAATAAACCTAAAAAATGAAACCACCGTACATCAGGGCTGCTATTTGGTGTTCTCCGAATAGATTATTGCTTCTCTATGTGGACATTCACTGCCATTAAACAGGCACCGTATTTTGCTGGCAATTTGCCAAAATTTGGCAAACTGCCTGCTCTGTGAACAGCCGAATGGCCTCAAAAATCCACCGTACGGGGGAAATTCACTGTTTGTTGCATTTTCGGGGTAAGTTCGGATCTCTGAGAATAACCCTGTGTGTTTTAAGTGTGCCCAAAGCGTGCTTATTGAACATCGTTTCATCTTCTGATGGCTACTTCCAGCAGGATAATGCACCCTGTCACAAAGCTCAAATCATCTCAAACGGCTTTCTTAAACATGACAAGGAGTTCACTGTGCTCCAACGGCCTCCACAGTCCCCAGATCTCAATCCAATAGAGCACTTTTGGGATGTGGTGGAACGGGAGATTCGCATCATGGATGAGCAGTCGACAAATCTGCAGCAAATGCGTGATGCCAACATGGACCAAAATCTCTGAGGAATGTTTCAATCACCTTGTTGAATCTGTGCCACGAAGAATTACTGCAATTCTGAAATCAAAAGGGTGTCCAACCCGTTACTAGCAAGGTGTACCTAATAAAGTGGCCGGAGAGCGTATATATCATTAAAAGGTTAAAGGGAAAGCACAAACAAATTACTTGCGTTATAAATGTTATATCCAAAGTTCTTTACTTCGGGGTTTACGTAGAAATACAAAAGAAACCTGTCAACTATTCTCAAGTACAGAAATAGGTTTGATTAGAAGCATTTTTATTAATTAGAATCAATGTTAATTTGAAAAAGAAATTCTTTTCTTTATCACCACCTTAATTAGCACACGGTCCGGGTACAGTGAAAATGGAAGCCAGCATAGGGTAACTTTCTGTAATACTACATGAAATTAAGATGAGGTTGCAGATTCGGCAGGACAATGGACCAAATATTGTGAAGCGTCCCATATGTCTAGGCGGGTTTCTTCCAATACTAAACTGACTCCTATTGGAGACGGTGAAAACTGCAGCTCCGTTTACAATGAAAAGAAAGGAGCAAGGCCCCGTTCACACTCTGCGATTTATCGCACGGATTTTGCCACGATGTCGCAGCAAAATCCGCGCAACGTCGCACTATGTAGCTTCTCCAATGCATTTCAATGGAGCTGTTCACATCATGCCGCGCCATGTCGCGCGTCGCAGAAGCATGTCACTGGTACATGACCCTTTTTTTGCGATTTGTCATTTGCGATTTGTATTGGTGGTGCTTTGCAAAGAAAAAAAAAAAAAATCGCACAAAACAGCAATGTCGCGCCACATTATCGCACCATGTCGCGAATATGAAAATCGTACAGAAAGTCGCGCGACTTTCAAATCGCACAGTGTGAACGGGGCCTAAGAGAAATCCCCTTTTCGGTGGAAGCAATCATTTGTAACAAACGAAAAATCCCAAAAGGAAGCCCTCACTCACCTTTTCATCAGCGTCCTGTACAGCCAGTTGGTATTTAGAACGGAGTGTCGTGTTCTCCTCTCTCCAGTGAGACGCTTCCTCCGAAAGCTTGTCGCATTCCACCTTCATTTTTTCTACACGTTGGCGTTCGGATTTCACCAATGACTTGTTGTCCAGAAGTTCAGCCTGAAATGACCAAAAGGAAGAGATAAGGATGCCACATTAAGATTTAAAAGCAGAAAAAAACAACACACACACACTAAAAAAAAAACAACAACGACACACAAACTCGCATAGATTCATTTACAGTAAATTGAAGAGGCTGACAAGTGTTGCAATACCAGTAGGTGTTAGATATAAATCGAGATATATATATCTAAGCATTTAAGTTGTGTTGGAGGGCAAAAAAGTGAGATAAAAAGCCTCCACGCTGCAAATAATAAAGTTTATAGTTACAGAGGACAGAGGTGTATAATAAACTTTAACACACTGACAGAGTGTTTGGGTTGGGTAACAGAATGTCTGGGAGAGTAATTGAGGGAAGATGTTTAGGACCCAGGATCCTGCATGGCCTCTTTCCTCCTCGCACTCTTGCTTAATGAATTAATTGGCAACAACAGGTAAATTCTCAAGCTGCTGAGTCCTGGCCAGACGTGTTTACTCAGACTGCTGAGAGCAGGGCAGGGAGCAGTAACAAGTCTAAGAAATGCTGTGATTTTCTTTTGGCTTATTAGATCGTGTTACCTGGATAGTTTATTTATTTATTTATAAAGTATTTTACCAGAAAGGATACATTGAGATTTCTCTCGTTTTCAAGTATGTCCTGGATAGTCAGGATTGCTGTATATTTAGTAAGTGCTCTAATTGAGCTAGGATTTGGTTTATAGTTTTTTAGTTTAATCACCTACAATAGTGATTCACAGCCAAGTGTGGCCTTAGTTCATTATGGAATAAAAATTTGCACAACTTCAAGTCTGCGGCTGTTTATACCCTAGAACAGTGGTTCCCAACAGCGGTCCTCAAGTACCCCTAAAAGGCCAGGTTTGCCAGATATCTGAAGCACAGCACAGGTGATATGATTTTCTGCCCAGTGATTGCAAGATTCAGTCTGCATTCCCCCAAGGTAATCCTTAAACCCTGGCCTGTTAGCGGTACCCGAGGACCGCGGTTGGAACCACTGCCCTAGAGGACTGTGTTGTTTGGCTGCAACCAAGTATCCTAAGTGGTTGCGGTTTCACAATATATATTATTTATTTTTAAGGTCTCTAATGTTGGTAGATGGAAGTCTTGTAAATTCAATACAAATTTTCAAAAATGCTGTAATATTGAAAGGATTTCAGGCAAATCACTTGCTGCCAGTATAACAAGTCTCAATGGACACTCCAGAAAACCTCCCGTCATATACGTGAAAATAATTCCTTATGTATTGTGTGTGTGTGCAACAAATATGTCCTTTGGTGTTTCTCGCTTGTAGCCCTGTACATGGCATCAGTCTTGCGTACAAGCACTGGATTGCGAGAAGTCATGGTGAGAAACAATCAAACCAACAGTAGAGGGCCTTCAAGTTGAAGAAAAAAAATTTGATTTATGATAGGTGTAACAATGTTTAGAACTTTTAAATCACAGATCCCAGGTTTTGGCATTTCTAGAAGTTGAAACCTAGATCAGTAATTTGTCACTTTAGCTCGTCTCCTTTATGCAGAATATAAAATAATGGTGCCTGGAAGGGTTGCATTCTGGCGAGCAGAACTATCTAAATATCTAAATAGTTCTAAGCAGTCTGCTTTGCTGCAGATAGACGGTTACATTTCAGCCTTACAGCCACAAGCTCGGCAATGTTACAATGTTGTCACCTTTAATGCCTGGATATGATTCTCCAGCTCCTCTCTCTCCTGCCTGAAATGTGCCAGCATCTCCTGTACGCTGCGTTCATGCTTGCTCTTTGCACTCTGGGCTGCTAAACGCAGATCTGCCAGCTCTCGCTGGTGCACATCCCTCTCCATCTTTAGCTGTCTTCCAGCTGAAGTCAGCTCTTCACGGGCAAATTCTGCCTGCTTCTGGGCCTCACATAGGTTCTTCCTGAGTTCTTTGTTGGCCTTCTCTTCCTGTGTCAGACGGCTGCTCAGCTCGGCACATTCTACGCTTCTTTGTCTGCCATCTTCTTGAAGTTCCACAATTCTTTCCTGGGTTTTCTCCTGTGCACGACGGGTAGTGAGAATGTCCTCCTGAAGTCGCTCCCGGTCTTCTTGCAGCTGTTGCTGGATCTCAGCCTGTCTCTGGAGTTCTCCTGTAATTTAGCAACATAGAAACCAATGAATGCAACAACCATCTAAAACAAGCAATAGCAAATCAGCCTTCCAAGGAGGGTTGCCACCTACCTATGGGTTTGACCCAGACACTCCGGGTTTTGAGTCATGTGTTCGGGTTTCAGATCCCCTGTCTTCCGGACACATGATTGAGCCCGGGCTGTGCTCAGCACAGCTCTCATGGCAGAGAATGAAGAACTGCAGCTCCACCGTTCAGCACATCCAGGAACCCTGGCCCAAGCTCCTCCATATACCCCAATGTACAGAGCATGCTCCCTTAGGAGCAGCAGAATCCTTCTGGGGAATTGCAGATCCCTCAGCCCAGGAGCTGCATAAACACCCCTGCCTCCTTCCCTCCTCCCAGACACCAGGTATATAGGATGAAGGGCTTTAATACTAGTAAGTGTAGGTAGGCTAGGGCCTGGGCCTGTATAATAAGTGTAGGTAGGCTGGGGGGCTGTATAGCAAGTGTAGGTATGATGAGGAGGTGTATAGAATGTGTAGGTAGGATGATGGGATGGGCATGTATTACATAAGCCAAAATAAAAAAAACGAGCATCCATTGAGTTTAGTCTGTCACCCATCACCTACTGCTGTTGATCCAAAAGGCAGCAATAAACCCAGTCGGAAAAGCTCGAAAAAAAAAAACATACTGTGGGGAAAAAAAATCCTTCTTGACCCCAAATGGTGGCCAGATTTCTCCTTGGATCAAGAAGCTTTTACCCACATATTAAATATTATGACCCTTAATAGTCTGTGTCTGCAGGAAGTCATCCAGTCTTTGTTTAAAAGTCTGTACAGACGCTGACCCAACCACCTCAACAGGCAGAGAATTCCACAGCTTTATTGTTCTCACTGTAAAATAACCCTTCCTATGTTTTAGGCTGAATTTCCTTTCGTCCAGTCTAAATGGGTGACCTCGTGTCCTGAGTATAGACCTGTTAATGAATAGGTTTCCAGACAATGGTTTATAATGGCCCTGTGTATATTTATATAAAGTTATCTATCAGTTCCCCTCTAAGGCTGGGGTCAGATGAATGCAGTGCAAACGCACGTGCAGCCGCACTTTATTACGGCTGTAGTAGCAGCAAATGATGTCCAATGACAGCCAATATACAAAGTACAGCCGCACAAAAGTTTGGCCGCGCAACGCAAGTGGCAAATGAACGCATTTTTTCGAGAACATTGAACCGCTTGTACTGACGTACAGAGTGCGCTGCGCCGGCATAGCGGCGTGTGTGTGTGATTAGGAGACAGACGCTGCTCATGTCCGGCCAACATAACGTCCAAATTGATTTGGTTACTCATATTTCTCGTTTTATTCAAGATCCGTAAAAAATCACGCATGAAAATGCGCATCGTATGACCGCTTTCGCACCTTTCCATTAAAAAAAATATGTCAATGTGTTCGGAGGCACTTTTTACTGACGATGCGAAAAATGCGTTCGTTTGACCCTAGCCTTAGGCGCTGTTTCTCTAAACTAAACAGGTTTAAGCTTGTTAGCCTTTCCTCATAACTTAACCCTTCCATTCCCCTTATTAATTTAGTCGCCCGTCTCTGCACTTTTTCTAGCGCTATAACATCCTTTCTTAAGACAGGTGCCCAAAATCACGCGGAATATTCAAGGTGCGTCTTATCATTGATTTATAAAGCGGTAAAAATTATGTTTTCATCCCGAGAGTGAATTCCCATTTTAATGCCAATACCTTGCTGGCCTTGGTGGCTGCCGTTTGACATTGCACATTGTTACTTAGTTTGAAGTCTGATTATTCCCAAATCCTTCTCCTGCTTTGATTTCCCTAACTAAGTACCATTTAGGGTATAAGTTGCTTGTGTGTTCTTTACTCTAAAGTGCATAACTTTGCATTTATCTACATTAACGTTCATCTGCCATTTAAGTGTCCAGTCCCCCAATCTAGCTAAATCCCTCTGCAGCGAAGTAACATCCTGCTCACATTGTATTACTTTTCCTAGCTTTGTGTCATCTGCAAACACTGATACATGACTTTCGATGCCTAATTCAAGGTCTTTTATAAAGAAATTGAATAGAATTGTTCCTATAACAGACCCCTGAGGGACACCACTTAACACCGGTGTCCATCTTGAAAATTTTCCATATATGACGACTCTCCGTACTCTATCTTTTAACCAGTGTTCTATCCCAGAAGAAGAACGGAAGGTATTACAAGGGCTAAAATTGAAAAATATATTTCCTTGATGTACCCTTTGAAGAATATTCTTATGTGTAGCAAACAACATTGCAAACTAGAAATGCACCGAAATTATCGGCCGAAAGGAAAAAAACGCCTGGAAATCAGTCATCCGAACCAGGGCCTGGATGCTCGGCCGAGCTCCCTGCCCAGGCCCAGATGACTGTTTTGTTTTTTATTGGGAGGGGGTGAGATCGCATTGCCTACACATAGTCCCCTATGACCACATACTTCAGCCCTGAGCTCCTCCAGTGGTGGCAGTCCTCCTGCATCCAGTTCCTGCTCTCTGTCAGACGCTGGTCACAGGGATGACATCACGGAGGTGGAAGCCTTTGACCCGGCTGTCTGCAGGGAACTGGAAGCCGGAGGACTGCTGTCGCTGGAGGAGCTCAGGGCCGAAGTATGTGGATATAGGAGAGTATGTGTAGGCAACGCCATTTCACCCCCCAAATCAGTCATCCAAACCTGAGCTCGGAGGCCAGCCGTGTCCCCCAGATAGGCTGGCCTCCAGTCTCAGGCAAGTCCCTGGCTCAGGTTCAGTTGACGGATTTTTGGCCGATCTGATCCCGAATTTTCGGTATCGGCCGGAAATTTTTATTTCGGTGCATCACTATTGCAAATCTTTTCGTAGCTGCTTGGACATTGTATTTATATTTCAGAGCAAACCTTATAACTAAAAGCCATCACAAAATAGGATGCACCTTGTCCTGAACAATAATGCAGTGACAGCTTACCATGTTGTTGCAAATCATATAATACAACAGGGCTTAAAATTTCCACTCGCCTACTCGCATTTGGCGAGTGGAAATTAAGTGAGTGCGAGTGAAAATGCACACGCAGTCAGCACAATAAATTATTTTGTGCTGCGTATTCCGGAGGTGCCACCTTGCAGCCCCCCATTCCCTAGGCTGCACGGAGGCAGGGATCAGCTGTCTAACCTGACCCAGCTCATCTGTCACTGGCAGGTGGGTGGAGAGGAGCTTCCCTGCCTCCTCGCTCTGCTCACACTGGGTTCTGATGACTGGGTATACATGTATCTGGGGTCTGATGTCTGGGTATTAATGTTATTTTTGTAACTTTATTCTAAATAAAACCTTTAACCGTGTAATTTCATAAGATAATTTAAGGGGGTGAGTTTAGGGGCAGCGTTAAGAGCTGGGTAGGGGTTAGGAGGAGCAACTGGTGGCGAGTAACGGTTATGGCCTGGTTAGGAGCTTGGGACTTGAAATTTTGAACCCTGATACACAACACAATAATGCACACAACCCATTTTCCGTATATTTCTGTGCTACAGTAATATACCTAGGGCATGCACAGAAAGAAATACAGTAACAGGAGGAAGTATAGAGAAAATAAATAAAATTACGCAACAGGATGAGATGGGTAGAGAAGAAAGGTCAGATGAGGTCTGAAACGACAGAGGGGAAAATATCTGGAGGAGAGAGATGGCATGGAATAAATCGGGCTGTGGTTGGATGAAAGCGCACAAGGATAAAGTATGCAGAAAAAAGTGTCATTTAAATCACAAGAACTCTGCCTTGCAGAGAAGACAGACACCAACCATCTCTGAATTCAGGGAATTGTTTTATGGCTTCTGATAGCACAAACATGGTTATGTTTGTACCAAAAGTAACTTTTACATATTGGTAATGTCTTCATATCTCAATTAAATACCAATTTTTGGAAATGGTACACAAGGTGTCTTACCCTGAAGCCGGACAGTCATCTCCTGCGCCTCTCGTAGGTCTCTTTCCAGCTCAAGGTGTTGCTCCCGTGCTTGGCTCAAGCGGATCTCTCGCAAGTGCAGGTCCTCTTCTTGCTGTGCTCGCTTGGAAATCACCTCAGACAGCTCTTTGCGGAGACTCTCGATTTGCTGCAAGGATGCCTGGAGTTGAGACTTTGCATCATCTTTTTCTTTCGTAGTCTGCAGGTAAGGATATAGCCTCTAATGTCACAACAGGATTTTGGCATCTATACTCACGGTGGGGAGGATAAAATATCAGCAGAAGATATTAACAATAGAAGGAAACTATAGGGTTCGCTCGAAAACCATCGCTGTTTGTCAAACAGGGGTGGATTAACTTTGGCGAACTGTGGTGGATCAGCAACTATGAATTCACAATCTAAAAGAAGATCCACTGTAGTTTGCCATACTTTTCACCTTCATTTCCACCGTAGGTTCTGCCAAAGTTCTTCAGCAAAGATCTCACCGTTGCTTCATTCATAATTCAGTAAAGAGCATCACAAAAAAATTATAATATATATATATATCCATAGTATGTTCATCGTTGTTGAACCCAATGGTAAATAAAACAATAGCAGTAACTGACGGCTTCAACAGAACAATAACAGGTGTACCGGTGTTCACCTTAACTTGCATCGACTTCGCCTGCAGTCGTTAAAATTTTGCTTCTCCGGATAGCTGAAGTCCACCATGCAAAAGCGGAATCCGTTAGCACCAGTTTTAGGAGTAAATTCTTGCCTTGCGCCTCCCTGCAGTAATTAATGCTAGCATTTTGGAATACCTCACTTATCTCTATCTGGTGATTAATGAATGCTCTCCCCGTGTTAAGTATAGGATGCGCAAAGTACAGGAAGCTCACGGAAGTCAGCACAATCACTGATGCACAAAGTGATTTTTTTTTTTTACAGGTTTAGAGTTGGGAAGGTAATATGGGGGCATGTGTTAAACTCGCTTATCCTAGCGATAACACTTACATATTCGAACGCTAATGTTGGCATTCACTAGGGAATGGAGCCCACAATGTTCTGATATATAGCATATGCATTACCCTGCATGTAAATAATTATATTAATGCTTAATTTTGGCATAGATTATAGCTAGATATCTGAGACACTGTGCGTGATGGCATTAGGTTTGAGAAAGGCTGTAGTTACAGCCGGCTTCTTCAATAAAGTATAATTAATCTCCGGGAGTGCCGGATCTACCCTTTTTCTATCCCATTCTAATAGGTGAGGTGGCACATGAAAGTACTCCCCTGCTGTATCCAAGATTCATATGCTGCAGTAGGGAAATCGATTCACGAATTTAGGCTGTGTGATTTCCCTCTTGCAGCAAATGAATAGGACATATGAAAGGGAGTACATGTCCTATGTGGCAAGCCTAGTCACACTAGGAGAAGACGCCAGCATGTCCACCTTCTATACCAATGCTCAAAAGAAGGAAGTACTAAGAAACCAAGAAAATGATTAACCCCTTAAGGACCAAGGGTCTTTAAAGTCAATGCATTTATGACGGAACAGTTACGTCATTGGTCCTTAGGGGTTAAAGGGCTTGTAATACAAGAGCATATGATTCATCAGTCCCTATTTCTCAAACAGGCACGACTGCAATTCAAATAGAGGTGCATACCTGAATATTAGGCCAGCAGTGGATTGCATGACCGCCTAAAAATTGGTACCATCACATAATGAGGGTATACATTACTAGTACAGTAATTTATTTGGATATTATGCAGTATCTCTAGTTATCTGATAGTAAATATGTTTGGTGGGCAGGTGGAAGATAAAAGGCTGTCATAAGGAATTTCAAACACACACACACCTAAGGCAAGGGGCACACAAGGGCACTCAGAGTGGAAGGAACGTCCGTGAGAGTGGACGTTCCGTCCACTCGACGCCCGCCTGCCCCCCTCAGCACTGCAAAGCGCAATCCTCCTAGCGCATCGACGTGAAGGCTTTCTAGACGGATGATTGCAGCGCGTGCACAAGCGTGTGACCGGCTCCGACGCAGCGTCACATGGCTGCGACAGGCACCGATACATACGGGCGCACTAGGTGCTCTCGTGTTCACCCGGCCTAAGAGGGTTATTCAAAGAGCACTGACAGCTCTTTTGTTTGGCGCACTTCGGCAATTGAAGTGCGAACTTCAGGGACCATGCGGTGAAGAGTAAATTCACCACAGGGTTCCAAAAGTTGACAGCACATGGAGCAACTGAAGACCACCGAACTGCAATAACCCCCCCCCCCAAAAAAAACACACACAAACACAACAAAAACAGAACTCTGCTATTCTTTATAAAGGCGTTTTAAACCGTAAAAATGCATGAAAATGTGTGGAAATAATAAAAAAGGTCCTATAAAAACACAAAAAAAAGTGCTATAATAAATAAAGGAATCAATAAATTTTGCCTAAAAAAATCCGAAAGAATACCAAAAATTAACAAAATAATTAAAAAGGCTTTTTTGATGAAACTGAAAAAAATAAACCGTTAAAAAAAGAAATACAACGATAATATTTTTACACTGCATTCGATGGGATCTGCCTGTTTAAACTGGTCGAAGTGAGCCACCGAAAATCAGGGCATTTCACTGACACGTCGTTGCAGTTCGGCGTTCCGTGAAGAGATTAACCATTTCTTCTCAATGCCGCCAAAGATTGCCGAATTGCCTTGAACTACACCGTAGTTCGCTGTCAATTCGTTAGTATTTGGCCAATTGACTGCTTTCTGAATAGACGAACTGCCACGAAATTGCACCATACGGTGAAATTCACTGTTCATTGCAATTCGGTGGCAAGTTCGGTGCTCTCTGACTAACCCTCTAAGTGTGCACTTTATATGTATGATAAAGAATGCTCAGTTGAATCAGCAACTAACCTGCGCGCTGCGATCTGTTGCCTGGCTGACATATTCCTCTTTCTTATCCAGCATCTTCTCAAGCTTCTTGCATTTCAGTCTCCATTGTTTGACCGTCTCCTGAGCCTTCACTTTGAGCTGCTCCTTCTTCTTCTCCGTCTCCAGCCTGAGAGTTTCTGCCTGCCTGAATTCCACCAAATATCTTTCTGCTTCGTGACTCATCTCCTCCAACTGCTGGCCCAACTCTACAGCTTGATCTTCAGCCAGCTGCTTCTCCTTCTCGCAGGTCTCAAAACGGCCCTGGATGTCCTTAAGAGTCTCTAGCATCTGAAGCTGCTGCCTCTCTCGCTTCTCCATCCCGGAGGTCAAGGCCTGTGAGCAAAGTGATGGTCTTGGTAAAAACATCTACTGACAATAAGCCATAAAACAAGCAGACCAAAAGGCTTCCCTGCTACATAAAGTTGAATAAACACCCTACCAAGTACTGCAAAAATGAAAATGAAGTTTGAGATAGCATTACACAAAAGTCAATCTGGGATGTCATGTAATCCAAGTAAAATCCTGAAAAATATTTTACAAACTAGCCAGGAGGTCAGGAATTGTCAGTGCCCGCCTCTGTGATAACAGTGTTCTTCTCTGGAACGTAAATATCCCAAAAAAGATTTAATATGGTTTGCATACGGTTGTGAAAAGCACACCATTCGTCATATTTGGCACATCTTTAAATACAATTTTGTTTTTATCTTTTATTTTGTTTTTTTACGCAGTTCTTAAAACCCATACACCATTTAAAAATTAAAGTGCTTTTTATACAATCTGCTAGAAGTATCAGACTAAAACTTGACAGCAGGTTGTCAGGAAATTACTTTGAAAATTGCTACACTTTTAATTTTTTTTATTTTTGCTTAAAACGTGCAATTCTTCCAATTCTCCACTACCCAAAGACATGTGGGTGTCTACTACTATATAGAGTGAATGTGACAGACCGCCTGGTACCCAGACTGTGCGCCTCCATCAGACTATAGCGTTCTCCAAGCTGGAACCCTGAAATCCAGGAACCTCAGCCAAAACCTCCCTAAGTAACCAGGCACCAGTAACATTTAGGGCAGGAACATGAACTCTCAAAATAATAAAGATTTACCCAAAAGCACTAGGTAAGACCAGTGTTCAGAGTAACAGCAGCAGAACGAACGCTTTACTCAGACATACAGTTATCAGCTGTAGAGGGACAACACTCCTTCATGAATAAGACACAGATAAGATCAACAGATCCAGTAACAGGACAAGGGAAGGGACATTCAAACTGGTTAAGCAATAGACAGTTGACACAGTCACTAGTCAACACTTAATCTGGCTGTTTAGGGAACCCACCTCCCCCCTTCTCAGTCTACATGCTGGAAAACATGTCCACAATAATTTAGGCATGCCCACCAGGATGCCAAAACACGGATAAACATAAATCATGGATCCCTTGGGTGATTTGTTGGCAAACCCCAGGTAGCACCTTGGCCCATAGTGAGAGGGAAGGAGGCTCCTCCAACTGCCGCAGTGACAGCTGAGGCGGTCATAGTGAATAAACAAGAATTTTAAGGCACGGCAGGAGGCTCATATTTTGCATTTCTTTTCTTTTACTAACCTCCAGCAGCAAAGAAATAGTTAACAGTATGGCAACAAAGAACCAATCACATAACAGTACTAATGAACATAATGACAGTTAGCCCCGCCCAAGTCCTCTTTTCTTAGCTGCTGACCTGCAGGTTAGTCATTCTCCCCCCTGGAGGATATTATATTTTACACACTCATTTTTTCACCTAATTAATTACTCTTTGTACGGTTTCTTTTATCAGTTACGTGTTCTGCTTCCAGCCCGTCGGCATTCCTGCATCCTGCTGCCGCCTGGGCACTCTCCCTCCGGCAGCCGCTGCGTTCCCTCTGGCCCTGTTACCGGGCCCGGTGCTTGCTTTCTCCATCCGTGGAAAAATGAAAACTGTACCCTTTGGTGCCACCCGGTGGTGTTGGAGAGGTAATGTGCGTTTTAACTCCAATTCAGACAAGTAAAAACAGGCATAACATCAAGCATAAAATCAATAATAAAAAATTATATATAAAAATTAGCAGCTTGTAAGGTGTCTGTGTCTCTAAGGACAAAGTCTCTGAGTGGCCTCTTTGAAGTGCTAGTGTTGGTGGGGGCCTTTTTCTTTTACCCCTCTGCAGTCAGCGGCCTCTCACATCCACATGGTGGTATATCCCTTTCCACCTTTGTGATACAGAAAGAGAAAATATGGCAGAGTTGGCGCTTCAGGTGCTCTGGTGGTGATATATTTGCAGGATCTGTGCTTGCTTTGGGGGTCCTCTGTAGCCCTTAGAAGCAAAAATCATATATGACCTAGCACAGTTGAAAATAAAAGTGCAAATGTACCATAATTTATGATACTCACGTTTACTGGGGTCTCAGAGCTCAGACACCAGATTTGATGGCAGTGATATTATCTAGGTGCACCGGATCACCTATCAGCCTCAGCCACCTCCTTGGTAGATGCGAATCAGCCAGGACCCAAACAGGATAAAAACGTGGTGGTTTTATTAAAACTAATAGTAAAAGTCTAAAATTACCAGTACACCAATACGCGTTTCACCTTAAGTGGCTTCATCAGTTGGTGTGTCTGTGGTGTGGTTTGTCCTTGTGGGTCCTGATCACTCGGACGCCTCCCCATCTGAACACTCAGAGCAGGGCACTTCCAGTCTCAAAAGACCATGGAAAGGCGATTCCAAGTCAACCGCTAAGGGGAAACAACCCTTATTTAAACGTGCCTCTATAGCCGAGAGCACTCATGAGACCACCACGGATGAACCTCAAATTGATGCGGATTATGAATTAGTGGACAAATATCATGCTGGTTATTCTGACGTGGATGATGCGGATGGGGACGCCGATGCTCCCGATGAGGACCTTTCAAAAGCGATTGTCCCGCACACAAAGAGCATCGCGGGTGAGCCCCGCTCCACTCCTGCTTTTAGCTAAAGCTCCCGTGTTGAAGTCTGCCAATACAGCGGCAGAGATTCCGGATGCCAGGGGGATCCCGTTCTTTGATCCAAGAGCTACCACACACCCGCGCTCCTCTGCTTGGATTCCCCCAGCTCACATTGCTGAATTCCTTCGCTCCTGTCTTAGTTATCCCCTCGACAAGGAATCCCACGCACGGCTTCGTGCCGAATGTCCTCGTCCTACCCTGCCGGACAAAGTCTCCCTCATGCCCGAGTTTGATGAGCATCTGGTCATCTTCATGGGCAAGGTGGGTAGAGACCCCAGAAAAAGGCGTAGAGCAGGGACTTCGCTCCTCCCAGGATAAACTCCTGAACGTCTCGGGTCCCTTGTCCCTCATATTTGTCTTAGCTGATGAGGCACTAACAGCTCTGAACTGGATCCTAACATGGTGCGCGAATGGACACAACGCGCTATGTGCCTGCTAGGCAACGCCAATGTGGCTATTAACACTGAGCGCCGCAAAGCGGCCCTATTAAGGCTTGACGCTAAATTGGCCACCCTTAGCACTAAGGAGCTAGGTCCAGAGGCTGGAGGCTTACTGTTCGGAGAGGGTTTCCTGAAGGAACTTAATAAACGTGTTAATATCTACACTAATCTACAGAAAGTGCAGACTTCAATGAAGCAGGTTTTCTGTCTGTCACGTTTTCCCACCAGGGCTGGCGCCCCCAGCCGCTCTTCATCCGCCTTCAGACACTGTATCACTGAACCAACTCAGGATACCCAATACCGTCCTCGTCCGTTCCTCTCTCTCTCTCGGTCCCGCCAGAGGTCGTGGTTTCACCGTCTCCACAAGACCTGTCTGTGGGTATTCCCCCCTCTTCCACTCGCGCATATCCCCGTAGCTGGCCGCTTATGTTTTTTTCCTGCGCAAATGGCAGTCCCTCACCTCGGACGCCTGGGTGCGCCAGACTGCGTCTGTTTTTTTTCATAGAACTCACGCAACCTCCTTGCCAACGCTCTTTCCCGGCCCTTCCTCATATCAGCCGTCAAGAGAATCTACTAAATCAATGCAGAACTGTACTCCCTTTACAAAAAAGGAGCTAGCCAACGCTCCACCAACCTTCGCGAACAACGTCTTCCTGGTCCACAAGAAGACAGAGGACCTGCATCCCGTCATCAACTTGAAAGCCCTCAACACGTTTGTGTCCTACTGACACTTCAAGATGGAGGGCATTCATCGGCTTCGGGACCTGCTGTTCGAGGGGGACTGGTTCAACCGTCTCGATCTGAAGGACACCTACCCAACAGTGCCAGTGACGCCCGCACATCGGCAATTCCTGCAGTTCCTCTGGCACAGCGCATTGTGGCACTTCAACTGCCTTCCATTCGGACTCCGCTCCGCACCCTGGTGCTTTACAAAGCTCCTCAAACCTGTGGTGGCCCACATCCATTCCAGGGGCATCAGGACTATTGTGTACTTGGACGACATCCTAATCCTGGCGAGGACCACTGCCGCGGCATGTCGTCACACCTCGTTCGTGATGACCCGGAATTCATCCTCAACGTCGACAAGTCGGCATTGAGCCTGACACGGCAGGTGACCTTCCTGGGCTTCGACCTAGACTCCACTACTTGCCAACTTCGGCTTCCACGGTCGAAGATTAGCGATATCAAGAAGACCATCCAGTAGGCTCTCCTGATGGATCAGGTGTGTCTCCGGGATTTGTCTCGGATTGTAGGTCTGTTGTCCTCCTCCATCCAGCCATCTTCCCTGGCGATGCAGAGACTGAACGCCACCTACCTCCGACTCAACCCATCCTACGATCAGATGGTTCTGATAATGCCGGAAGTTCGGTTGGAACGCCTATGGTGGTCCCGCCACATGGAGGCCAGGAACGGCCGACCCATCTTTGGCTCGCTTCCGGACTTCATCCTTTACTCTGATGCAAGCCAGTCCGGCTGGGGCGCAACTTGCGAATCCTCCACCACGGGGGGCGCGTGGTCTCCAAAGGAACAACACCTCCACATCAACTGCCTGGAACTGATTGTGGGTTCCTTCGCCGTTTCACCACAGATCTCCACGACTGCACTCTCCTCCTCCGGATGGACAATGTGTCGGCAGTCCAGTATATCAATCGCCTTGGCGGCTCCCGATCCCGACTCCTTTCGGACATCACACTGGACCTCTACAATTACTGCCTGGAACGGAACATTTCCCTTCGCACAGAATACCTGGCTCTTGCAACTTTGTTGACGACTGGTTCTCCAGATACTGGAGGGACAACAGCGACTGGGCCTTGGACACCGTGGTTTTAGCTCGTCTCAACTATCTACGAGGTCCGTTCAACCTCTTGGCTTCCTGACTGAATCATCAAGCTCTGGCCTTCTTCAGTTGGCTCCTGGCTTCCTCAGCGGTGGACGCCTTCCTCCAACCGAGGCCCGTGATGGGGGCTTACGCCTTTCCCCGTTCTCCATGCTGATGCGGACCCTCCAGACGGTCCGCCGCCAGTCCATCAAGATTCTCCTCCTCACTCTCCTGTGGCCATCTCAGCCCTGGTTCCCTTTAGCCATGCACTTGTCCCACCTCGACCTGCTCCTGCTCCCCTCGTTCCCTACACTCCTCCTGGATGCACGGGCAACTCGCAACCACTGATCCTCCCAGGGGAAACTCCTAGTGGCAGCTTGCTCCCTCATGTGGGAATCCTGGGCTCCGGGTACCAGAAGATGTTACCGTTTTGCATGGGACACGTGGGTTGGTTGGTGTCTGCATCAACAGGCTGATCCCACTATTGCCCCTCTCCATCTGATTATTAGTTTCCTGACTGAACAGTCTCTAGCAGGAAAATCATACCGTAAGGTGAACCTTTTCCGCTCGGCCATCTTCGCCGCTCCACGTTCCCCTCACGGGCGTTCCGGTGGGAAGGGATCCCTCAGTCTGTAGGCTCCTCCGGGGTATACGCCTCTCTGCACCCCCTCGACCTCGCTACTCACGGTTTTGGGATGTCTCTGTGGTGCTCCAGTTCCTTAGACGTTGGCCTGTCAATGACCAGCTCTCCCTTCGCCAACTTTCTGCTAAGTTAACACTGCTGCTTAGTTTGGTGACCTTTCATCGCTCCTCCGATGTGAAAGCCTTTGACGCACATACTGTCGTTCCCCCCCCCCCGACAGTGTTAGATTTCCCATTAGTCGACACACTAAGACTTTTTCCTCTGAGGTTTTTATCCTTATTTCCCTGCAGATCCCTCTCTCTGCGTGGCCCGCTGTGTCTAGTCTTACCTTTCTCACTCACTTTCCCTTCGTTGTCCTCCTGAGGGCCAACTTTTAGTCTCTTACGTTCCCCCACATAGACCGGTGTTGGCTCCGACCCTTGTCAGATGGGTGCGCTGGTTGTTGCCACTAGCTGGGGTTGCTCCTGAGTTTGGTGCCCATTCCGTCCGTGGCGCCGCTGCTTCCGCGGCTACTGACGATTCTGTTCCCGACATTCTGGCCGTGGCGGATTGGTCCAGGGAATCCACCTTTAGAACGTTTTATTTCCGTCCATCTTGCCATGCATCTTTGGGCTTGGTGCAGCGTTAAAACTGCAAAATATGAGCCTCCTGCCGTGCCTTAAAATTGTGGATTATTCAAGCCTTAGTGTTGGAATAATCTCAATTTTAGTGACAGGAGGCAAATATCTTTCCCGCCCTCCCATGACCCGTTAAGAGGTGGGGTGGGGAGGTCTTACTTGACTGTATTATTATAAGGTTTTAAATATATAAAATAAAAAAATTGTAAAAAATAAAAAAATATATAAATAAATAGTAGATATTGTTGTTTCGATCTTTCCTTGCGCTGCGTCTGTTTTGACCTGCTCGCAGCCGGCTCTCTCGCTACCGATGTGCGCCCTGCTGTTTTGAGCGCTGGTTCCGCTGCGGAGTGCTGTCATGGCTCTCCTCTGTTTTCTTTTAGTTTGACCGGCCCTCATGGCCCACCTGCCGTCCCTTCTTCGGCTCCTCTCTGTTCCGAACCGGACCTTCGTTCCTGATCCTCTCCTCGCCGGATGTTTCTTCGTTGCCTTTGTTTGGTTTAATCTGTTGGACTCGTTTTATCGGGAGGCCTGCCTTACAAAGAAAAGAGGACTTGGGCGGGGCTAACTGTCATTATGTTCATTAGTACTGTTATGTGATTGGTTCTTTGTTGCCATACTGTTAACTCTTTCTTTGCTGCTGGAGGCTAGTAAAAGAAGAGAAATGCAAAATATTCGCCTCCTGTCGTTATTAAAATTCTGATTATTCCAACACCAAGGCTCGAATAATCCACAATTATGTGTGAACCAATTAAAAAAATTCCTGCCCATTTAATGCCATTTCGTTCATCCAATTACAAATTGTGTCCCTGTACTGGATTTTTGTACAAAACCAAAAGATTTCTACAGGTTCTTTACATTGAAATGTAGATTGTCCTGTATGAAAACTACGTTAACGCTGAATATTCGTCCAGGGGGTATGACGATAAGCTAATTAGCCGATAGGAATGCCGTAGTAGCCAGATTAATGCGGTCGGGATGCTGGGCTGTGCAATTTGTAAGTGCTGTGTTATTCTCAGTAAATCCTTCCAAAACGCAGAGCTTGGCCAACGTGTTCGAAGATTAAGAGGCTAATCTGAAGCCGACTCAATTTATTGGAATAATGGACAGTACAAGTTGTTTTTGTTCTAAAATAAGTTAAAGTGCAGCATTTTAGTGGTGATGTATTAATGCCGTTAAACTCAAGCAGCCTTAAGGAAAGTTTAACAATAAAGCTTTTTATATAGACTCCGTGGCAAAGACTCTGCAGTAACCTTGCATTTTGAAGATTTATAATCTCCTCAAGTGACATCTAATGGCTGCATAGCGAGAGAGAGTTATGGAGAGAAAAGGAGATTGGAGTAAAAGACTCCAGTGTCTGCAGCGGCCGAGTAGCCATCGCTTAGTGGTATCCTTCAGCATTAAATAACATGAGTATCATTCAGCTTGAAAAGCCAAAACCCTCTTCCGTTATACGGCATGGTAAGAAGACGATAATGCAGTACAGTGACAGGTAAGCACCTCCACATGCTTGGCAAGCTGCGTCTTCTCGTGGTCCTTCTGTTCGAGAGTACGTTTCAGGTCCTCCAACTCTGTCATGATGACACTTCGGTTAAGCTGAGCACGAAGTTGCGTTATCTGGCATTCCAGCTCTTGCTTCTCATGCTCGGAGCGCTCTACAGCTGAGAGAAAAAGTGTAATTCCATGATTTCATTGTGCACTAGTGTTGCCATTACTTAAAAAGCACCGACAAGTTCCACAGCGTTGTATAATGAATAGGAGAAAATTAAAATAGACGTAACAAATAACTTTGACACTCGAGGGGATATTCAGGAAGCATCGAAATTTCAGGGCTCTCTCGTTCAGAGATTTCAGTTCGCTGACCCTGCATAGAATTCACCATTCACTGCAGGGTCCCTGAACGGAATCCACTGAACGCTGCCGTTCAGCCCGCCGAAGACAGCCGATGATCCGCCAAACGGGTAAAAAACAACTAAAAGAAGATAAAATCAAACAAAACGGCACCCTGCTATTTTAAAAAAAGGCGTTTAAACCAATAAAATGCATTGAAATAATAAAAAAAAAGGTCCTATAAAAAAAAAAAAAAATTATAAAATAAAAACAAAACAAAACAATGGCCGGTTCCAGAATTTTTTTTTTTTTTTTTTTAAAAATGGGAATCTAAAATTTGCCCTGAGAAATACAGAAAAATACATAACAAATTCTAATAAATAAGCTTTTTTGCTGCAAATGAAAATAAAATAATAATGAATAGAAACGCAAAGCAGTATATTTTTTACATTGAATCCTATCGGAATCGCCTGTTTAAACCTGTCAAACTGAAATATTCTGGAATATAAAATTTACAAATCGAAAGTTGGCATTTTTATTATTATTATAATAATGATTACTACTTCTGTATGTAATAACAATCATATTTATAAATCTTAATTTCATATATTTGTGTATTTTGCGTTGATAAATAAGGTGCTTTTAAATCACCCTCCCTCTTTTATTTACTTTTTGAACTGTGAGCTCAAAATAAATGCATTTTACAGTGTGAAAAAATAATTAAACCTGTCGAACTGAAGCACCGAAAGTCTGGCCATGTCGCCAACTTTTCGCTGCTGTTCGGCGTTCTCTGAATAGATTAACCATTACTTCTCTATGGGACAATTTCACTGCCATCGAAGATTGAAGAATTGCGGCGATCTGTGCCGTATTAATTGACGACTTTCTGAATAGCTGAACTGTCACAAAACTGCGCTGTACAATGAAATTCACTGTTCGGTGCAATTCGGGGGCAAGTTTGGCGCTTATTGAATAGCCCCTATGGAGAACAATAGGAAAAGAAGTCCCTGCTCAGCTGAGCTTACGATCTAAGGAGTGGGCTGAAACACAGAGGGGAGGGTAAATTGCAGAATCTGAGAAGTAATGGGATTATTATTATTATTCTTTATTTATAAAGCGCCAGCATATTCCAAAGCGCTGTACAATAGGCACAGTATAGACAGGGTTACAATACATTGAACAACATTTGACAAACAGTACAGGAGGAGATGAGGGCCCTATTCCCGTACGAACTCACAATCTAGGAGGGTTGGGGTTGGAAACAGGAGGAGAGGACTGCAAGGTGAGAGTGATTGATGGTTGCGTCAGTGAGTTGGGACGAATGGGGTTGCCTTGATTTAACAAAAAGTATAAACTATACTGAAGTGATGCTGCCGAATAAATTTTCATTTTTGTGACCACTGCCATTTCGAATGAACAAACAGACAGGTTGTAGGACATCTGCCTTGTGGACGGAAATCGAAGCCATGAATACGAAAAGAAAGATGGAAGAATCAAAGTAATGATTAGCTAGGTATCCATTGAGTGACATTTCAACCATACCTGCACGCATCCTTCTCTCCTCCTCGCGATTCTCACTCTGACTTTGCAGGGAATGGCGCGAGACCTGGCGCTGTAACTGATTTCGGTCATCCGCCACCTTCCCCAGCTGAGAGCGCAAATCCTCTACCTAAAAAGAGGCAATAGATTGCTCGTTACGTTTATGCTATTTATTCCAGGACCCCCCTCGGGTCAGCAGGTGTACAGGTATCACCCCACTAAGAGGGATCTCTGTAAAAATGAATAAACCTATTGGTACCTGATACAACAAGGTCTCCCGGCTGCCTTCTATCTGATCCATTCGTCTCTTGTATCGCTCTAGCTCTGCCTCAAGCTGCAAACACAAAGATGTAATGACATACCAGAAATCTGATACAGTGCCGTCCTGCCAATGGAGACTCCACAGTTTTTAATGTCAGACGAGTGTTTTTAAGAGAGGAAGGAACGTCCATGAGATTGAACGTTCCTTCCACTCTGCCGCCCGTCTGGCCACATCGCTGAGCGCAATTAGTGCATCGTTCATCCTAAGGAGGATCACGGTTTGCAGCCCCGTCGAATATGCGTTGCAGCACTTCAACGGGGAGGCTTTCAGCACGTCCACTGTAGAGCTTGCAATTCGTGCGCACGCTACAGTGTGTGGCCAGCTCCGTTGAAGCGTCACAATGCTGCGACAGAAGCCGGGAGGCACGTCAGTACAGGCCTCGTCTGACCCAGGCCTTAGTGTTAACCAAGCTCAGGTGTATCCAACTAAGCATTGGACCACAAGCCGATCATAAAAGGTAAAATAAGAAACCTGGGGTCTGTTTAAGTCATGTTAATCAACATTCAAAGCAGCAACATTGAGTAATCAAGAAATACCGTATTTTCCGGCGTATAATGCGACCGGGTGTATTAGACGACCCCCCAATTTTCCAGTTAAAACATAGCTTTTTTTGGGCTATACTAGCCGAATAAGACTACCCCCTTCCGAGGCAACACCATTTAAAAACATCAGATTTGATTTAAATAATTTTTGTATAATAAGAAGTGACGTTCAAAACACTCTAGCATAGGGATGTCCCGATCAGATCCTTAGGATCGGGAATGGATTGCCCCCTTTTTCGGGGATCAGTTATCTCTTTTTGTCAAGCCAATCCAACATCCAAGTCAGAGGCACGCTAGCCTGCAAGACTCCAAGCTGGAATGCCGCAGCCTCGGCATAGTCCCTGCCCGCTCGCAGGGAAGACGCTGCAGGTGAGTGGAGAGGCACCTGTTGTATTGAAAGCTGCTCTGTAAAATCTGATCGCACAACCTTCAGAAATCTCGTAACACCGCCCAGTCTCCCCACACAGGGGTTGTACAACCCCCCTACTCTGTTGTGCCAAGTAGGGAATCGTACAAGGCTTGTGGAAGAAGTGTGGATGGCATTAAGGAGCTTGCCGAAGGCTGTGTGCGTAGACTTTCATGGTTGTGTTTTCCCAGTGTTTTTTTCCCCTCCAATACATCACCGGGCACCCGTGTGCTCATCCACAGCATCTTTCCTGACGAGGCCCGGGGATTGTTTAGCGGGAGAGTCAATGGCTGTGCAGAATCTGATTGGGACTACGTATTGTCAAATCCTGAATAACGCATGATGAGCAGCCAAAAAACTGTAAAACAAAACCTAAATGGTGAGCTCTAGATTACACAGAAAAGATGTTTTGTAAAGAAAAAATTTCATTGTCGCTCATCTCACACCAATGTGACGCCCCCCCCCCCCCACTGAAACTATCAGGGTTATTCAGAGAGAATTGAAAAGTCACCCCGCACGTTCGGTGACTTTTCGTTCTCTTCAATTCGGTGCGATTTGGTGATCCCATTTCGGCGACCCTGCGGCGTATTCAGCAAGCACCACAGGGCCGTCGTAATGCAGGAAAAAGTCGCCGCAAACCCGACAAACCCTCACCGCAAAACCTGGTGAACGCACACCGAAACCTGAAAAAAAAAAAAAAAATAGGATTAAACCCCGCCGAACACGCCGGAGAAACCCGAGCAGCCGCCGATCACAGCGCAGAGCAGCCTCCGGAAAAAGCCGACACCGCAGACGAATGGAGTGAAAAAAAAAAAAACAGTACGCTTGAATGTTTGAAAAGTGAAACACTGTTTGCAAAAAACTGCAGACGAAAATGTCTGAAATTTACATATAAAATCCAATGGATGATAAAAAGGGCTGTTACAGAAAAATGAAAAAACGATTAAAAAAAAAAAGGAACAAAAATATTCGCACAAAAATCCCGAAAAATTGCTAAAAGATCCAAAATAAATTTAAAATAAAGAGACTCTTTACTGTAGAATATTATAATCAACTGTTTATTAGATATTGAATTAAAACGGGATTATTTTTAACATTAAAGCCTATGGGATTCGCCTGAATAAACCTGTCGAATGAAACCACCGTATGGCATGGCATTTCGGCAACTTTTCCCTGCTGGTTTTTATTCTCTGAATAGACGAAGCATTGCTTCTCTATAGGGCAGGGTTTCCCAAACCGCTCCTCGGGACCCTCAACCAGGCCAGATTTTGCAGATCACCTTGGGGGAAATGCAGACTAAATCCTGCAATCACTGAGCAGCAAATCACATCACCTGTGCTGTGCTTCAGATATCCTGCAAACCTGGCGAGGCGGAGGGTCCGGAGGACAGGTTTGGGAAACACTGCTATACGAGAATTCACTGCCCTCGAACAGGCACTTCGCCAGGATTTGGCGAACTGCCTGCTCTCTGAATAGCCGAATGGCCAGGAAAGGTAACCGTACGCTGAATTTCACTGTTCGGTTACCTTTCGGCCACAATTCGGATCTCTTTGAATAACCCTGTAAGAATTAAACGCATATTAAATTAATAAAATGGTAGAGCGCACCCATGATTACCAAACCCGTCGCACAATAAAGTCACACTACAGTTAAATCTTCAAAAACAATCTTATACAGGAGACTTGAGGCAACAAGGTGGACAAAAAACCTCAGTAAAAACAACGAGACACAAACATAGTGAAGCTCCGTAATAAATTCTCTATCGTACTGTAAATAAAAGTAAAGCTTTCACCACTGGTATGCAAGCACATGCCTTCCATAACCTGAAAGCAGCAGATATCTCCTGAAATGTAGACAACATACATAAAAAATAAAATGGTTCTAACTGTACTAATGTGGCACTTTACACCATCAACTGGGCTCCACTGGTTGAAGATCATGCCGAATAATCTAAACTGTAGAGCATGTGGTCAACCTGAGATGTTCTTCTATCAATGGTGACAATGTTCCCACCTACAACCTAACTGGTTCCCAAGCTCTCAAGAAGACAATCCCTCCATCAAGAACAAGAAGACCTTTTGATGGACGCCAGAGACATGGAGCAACCAATTGCTTCACTTCACGATATCCCATACACTTGAGCCGTTTACCATAAACCTCAACAACACCTGGTCGAACCTCCATAAACCTCAACCCAACCCTGAGCAACACCGCCACCCCCAGTACCCATCTCTCAGTATGCGCACATGTTAATGCTCTTATCATTGATACAGTTGAGAGGTGCACATTTTCCTAAATGTCAAAACTTATTTCAAACAAGAATATTCTAACCTGACTCTTCTCCGTCTCAGACCTGCTGAGCTTGTCTTTCAAAAACAAGTCCACCTCTTCGGTTTTGTTTTCTTTTTGCTTCAAGGCCTGTGGAGAAAAAAGAAAAAGTAAAAGAGCCGATAACACATTCTTTAGGAGAATAGAAACATTAAGAACCTGCTGCCGCAGAATGCAGAGGTGCTAGACAATCATGATGCTCTGTGTAAAGTTAGGGCATCCCGCGACGTGGAAAAAGTCAAGTCAGTGGAGGAGCAGTTTGTGTATGAAGGAAAGCCAGAGACATTCGTGAAGCACCTTTGTATTAAAGGCAGTGTTACATGTGAAGCGATGATACAGGAGGTTAGGGAAGAAATTTCTCTCCCTCTTGCAAACTGCATGGGCCACAGGCAGGCCTGGATTTATAACCAGGCATGTGCCTACAGGTGTCTGCCACAAGGGGGCTCTTGATATATATATGTTTATTATTGCAGAAGCCACCTGCACATCACAGCAATTCAATGAATTGCATCCCAGAGCTCCTGTGCCACATTCCTCATATGCAGCAAGGAACTCTGGGTAGGATATGCAAATGACCTCTGTCCCACTTTATGCATCCTGGATCTGTAATTACACAGAACCCTAAAATCAATGCTATGCCACATTTACAATATATATATATGTGTTTATTATTGCAGAAGCCACCCGCACATCACAGCAATTCACTACATATTTTTTTACAATCCATTTAGACCATTGTATCTCTGGAGCCCTAGGGGCTAGAGGGACATATGAGGTATCCTTGGAAAGGCCAGATTATAGCCTTTCCAGTGATTACAAATATAACCAGGTTTGATTTATGTAAAAATAAAATATTTTTCTCTAACGCAGCACTATTATTCAGTCTACAATTCTAAAGTGAGCAATGATGCTGAACTAACTCAACTTCTCATTTCCCACACTGCCAGCAAGTGTTTAGCTGATGATGCAACGCAATGTTTCATTGACAACCTAGACCGTAGAGATGGGAAGGCCGGGGGAAAAACCCAGAAAAATTGGGGGGGGGGGGGGAGTTTTTTTTAATGTTTTTTTCCAAAGCCATTTTTTGTTTTTTTTCCAGAAAAATTGGAAAAAAACAAAACTGTGTGATGTGTTCTTTTACAAAAATATAGAATATGTCAAATATAGATTTAATATCATATCATAACATTAGGACCTTAATGAAAGACTTCTGTGACTTTATTTAAAGTCTTAAATCATTACAAGTTCTCGGAGCTGAAGACGAGCAAATCCTGGAATACAATTCAAGTAACACGTCTCAATGCAATAGGAATACAACAAAAATATATACATTTCAGCCTCTAGGGGGCGCTACAGGGAAAAGGTTTCAGTTTAACTTGATTGGGAGCTCCATCTTGTACCTCCTACAGTGCTTGTTGGGATGCAGTTGATAGGTAAGAGGTTAAATTTGTCCCTATTCGATCTTCTCTCCAGTACAGTCTGGGATTCTGCAAATCATATCCCTCCTGCAACCTGGTGACAAGGTCTCTGCACACCACCTCTGACACCTCTTGCATCTGCATGTGTTTTTATGTTGCGGGTTTCTTGCTTATATTGTTGCTCTTCAGGAAACAGGGGTGGTTACTTCTTCTCATACTATCATATACAGTCCTTGCTTGTTATTCCATTTGAGACAAAAGATAAAATTATAAAAAAGCAAATTCAAGTCACTAAATAAACTCTACTTTTATTTCAATTGAGACAAAATTTTAAATTTGTAAACATACTTCATGGTGCATATTAGCAATTTTTCCAGAAAAAAAAAAAAAAAAAACAGGGAAAAAATTTTTTTTTTCCCCAATGCTTCAAAAGTTCCGGAAATTTTACATCTCTACTAGTCCGTGGTACTGCAGTGAGGAGACAGGGGGACATTGGAACCAGCATCTCTGACCTTTCCAAGTACACCTCACTTGACCTTGTGCGGCATACGATTCAGAGACTGGTCTTTACAATGATACCAAACAAGACCATGTAATGTGTAAAAATAAAAAAAATTGAAACAAGTAAAATGCAAAATGTATTTATTTTTTTTCCCTCTGTTCTCTGGCAGAGGCAATATATGCTTTTACATTTAAAAAAAAAAAAACAATGCCGCAGCACTAACTCAACTAACAGATTCTGCCCCTTTTGATTTGAGAGCAGAGATAAAAGTTTTTTCCGTTTATTCAAGTTTATTTTTAACTTAAGTTTGCCCCAAATTGAAAATTTAAAAAGTAATTTTGGCATGTCCGGCACTGCCTACAGGTGTTTTAGAACTACATATCCCATGATCCTCCGTCTCTTGTTAGGATGGCGGAGTCATTCCATGTCAAGTGATCCAATGACTTTTACCTTACCATTTTAGATTGCTTTCATTTTCAGTTTTCTAACAGTAGTATAAGAGAAGGTCCCAGATAGATATATATATATATACTGTATTTTTATTACATCCGGTTTTGGAGTTAGGAGGGTTTGAAATTTAGAAAAATTTACAATTTCGACCAGAAAGGCCAAAATTTATATTTTTTTGAAATTTCAAACGCTCATAACACAAAGACGGGATGAAATAAAAATAAAATTTTAGATTTAAACTTAATTTTGATCATTCGACAAGTGTACAAAATTTTATGAAAATTGGAAGACATGAGGCAAGAAATTCATTAACAATTGGATCACTTATATGGAATAGCCCGGGATGTAATTCCAGAACATCTGGAGGGTCGAGTTTGCTCACTCCCTGGTTTAGTATGTCGTGCACACAAGCTCAGTCCCTTGTGCTCATGCAATACCATCTGGAATCACTATCATTCACAAAGTACCATCAGAGACACTGCTCCTCTACCAACTCAATACCTTGAAATACTTGCTGGCGGTGTGGGAAATGAGGTGAATTAGCGCAGCATCACTATAAATCTAACCTGGTTATATTTGGTATCATTGGAAAGGCCACAATCTGGCCTTTCCAGCGATACCTCATATGTCCTTCTAGCTTTTAGGTCTCCAGAGATAGAGTGGTCTAAATTATTGCAAATTGAAAAAAAGTTGGTTTTTGTTTTGGGTTTTGTTTTTTTACAGAGCAAGACGCCCACTTGTGGCAGGTGCCTGTAGACACATGCTTACTCTGCCTAGCTGTAAATCGGGCCCGAACTGGAGGGCCAACGTTGCTGACCCCTGGACTAGGGTACGCGTATGGCTGTTGCTCGTTCTCAGGACCCTCACAAACACCCCCCTTGTTTCTCACTGTAATTGTAAAGGGTCATCCAGACGTGGACCCCTTGCTTGATGTGCCTAGAGGGGTGTCAGCTATACCCTCCTGACGAGGCCAAATAAGGCCGAAACAAAATCGATCGTCGGGGGTTGCTGCACCTCTCGTGCAGGGATGACGTCCTTGGCAATCAGCACTGGCCACCCTTTCTGGGTGAGAGCAGGCTGATTTGCATATGGAAAATTCATCCCTGTAATGGCACAATCAAGCTAAAACCTTGTTTGTGAGACCTGAGCGGGCACCCACCGTAGAGCAGGCCATTGTGCTGTTGCTCGTTCTCATGACCCTCACAAACACCCCCCTTGTTTCTCACTGTATGGCTGAACACCTGTGGCTATACCAACTAAGTAGCCGAAGAAACTGTGAGGACCCAAGTTAGAAATGTTTGTTAGGGTCATGGTTGTGGAAAGAATAGTAGGAAGATAGAGCATGGCACTGGGAAATCCCAAAGTGCTTCTTACAAGCAAGGTAAAGAGAGTTATCCTAAATCCTTCTATGTGTGACAGACAGAAACAGTCCACGATCAAACATGTGCGAGGTAATATGAAGCCACTACAGGCGTAATAAATGTATAGTTATAGTCATGCCCAGTTTATTCACTGACAAATCACCCATACTTGCGTCAGAAGGGTAGGATATGGCTATGTGATCCCAACAGTCCTAAATGTGCTCATACATGGTTTCAATAAAGCTGAGTTAGCACTTTTCTATAAAAATTCCTCCCGGAGCGTTGACATTCTTCTCATACACACAAACCGAGATCCTGGCTGCTGTAAACTATTTTAAATCAGGAGAAACCACTCTGAGCGGTAATGGAGTGTCCCCAGGGCATCCTTAAACCTTTAATAACAACAATTTTCTCTTCTAAGTGCACATATTTCCATTAGAAAAGGCTGGTTGAAGATGTGAATATTAACACACGCAGGATGAGAAAGCGAGTAGAGCGTGAGAGATTTTGACAAATGAAAATGAAAGGGAAAGATGTGACAAAGAAAGAAATAAAATAGAATAAAAAAAATGAATGAGTCACTGGAGGGAAGAGTGTAACCCTTTCGGGCACAACAAAAAGCTTTGTATCATAAGGAGGCTGTCTCTCGATGTTCATACTGTGTAGTTACAGGGTTTGAGGGAAATCCCAGAAGCAGCAAAGGTCTAAGAGGTTCTTTTATCGTAGGTGCAAACTGTTTTTCTAGATCAGGAAGAACAAGTTGAGTTATCGCTTATCGGAATTCTTTTATCCTTTACTACATCACATCCCCTTGAAAAAAACTCCTTCTGGACTGAAACGTTGACAGTGAAGTGTGAATAAAAGGCTTTATTGCTTGAACAACTCTCCGTGTTGCAGAATATAGTGTATTGGTATATTGGGGCAGCCCTTTTCCTGGCACCGGAGCAATACGTGGAACAGAGGAGGAGTGTGGAAATTGTGGTATATTATAATAATAAAAAAACACAATATATAATAATAATAAAAATAACAAATGTGTCTGACTATCGGCATCACCACCATAAAACACTTGGGTTGTGGAATTCCAGTTAGGGATGCACCGATACTAGTACCGGTATCGATGCCGATACTAGTACCGGTAGCGATGGTACTCGTGCAGGGGCCCCCGATACCTAAACCGATACTGGAAGCAGCGCTGGGCTGGCTTGCCGGCCAGTTTCGTTGGCGCCAAACGCAATGTTTGGTGCGCTGTCAGCCTCCTCCGGGCTACCCGTCGCTTCGAGCGGCCGCAGGCAGAGGTTGTAGCCCGGCCGCTCGTTGAGAACCACGTGACTGCGACTGTGCACGTTGTTACCAACAAGCGGCCGGACTACAACCTCTGCCTGCGGCCGCTCAAAGACTAACTTGCCCAGCCAGGTTCCTCCGGCGTCTTGAGTCTTCGAGCGGCCGCAGGCAGAGATTGTAGCCCAGCCGCTCGTTGGAAACCACGTGCACAGCCGCAGTCACGTGAGGCTGTGCACGTGGTTCTCAACGAGCAGCCGGGCTACAACCTCTGCCTGCGGCCGCTCAAAGACTGAAGATGCCGGAGGAGCCTGGCTGGGTGAGCGCGGGGCAACAAAAGCTGGAGCTACAAAAGCTGGGGCTACATAAGCTGGGGGCATTTTATAGGAGGTCTGTTCTTATTGAAACGTGGTCACATGACATTAAATAAAAGTATCGGTACTCAGTATCGGTGAGTACTTTTTAAAAGTATCGGTACTTGTACTCGGTCTTAAAAAAAATGGTATTGGTGCATCCCTAATTCTAGTGTAGTGATACGAAGGCTGTGTGTTTTGATTTGTCCAGAAAATGGAACATGATGCCAGTATGTACTAAAAGAACCACCATAAAACACTAGTCTTAAAAAAAGGCTTCTTTCAAAACGCCAAATGTTACAGTGACAAGTAATTACAAAGCACCAACAAATTCCTTAGCGCTGTACAATGGGAGAGACAGAATAATAAATATACATACACGTTACACATACGGAACAGAAGGAGGAGGACCATGCTCGCTCGAGAGCTTACAATCTAAGAGGAGAGGGGTGACCCATTATGGGAGGGTGAATAGGTTAAGTGGAGTGGTGGTTGCAGGAGGGCTGAATGAGAAGAGGAGCAGGAAATGAAAGTGGGGAGATCATGGAGTGAGCCGATAGGCTTCTCTAAAGTAATACGTTTTCAGGGACTTCTGGAAGGACTGGAGAGATTGAGAGTGTCTGATATTGCGGGGGAGGGAGTTCCGTAGAAAGGGGGCAGCTCGGGAGAAGTCCTGAAGGTGAGAGTTGGGGGTGTGGGTACGAGGAACTGATAGCATCAGATCATTGGCAGAGCGAAGTGGTCGGGGCGGGAATATAAATGAATATACAAAAAACACCTAAGAGACAGTTAAAGAAGTAACTACAGCAAAATCCATACATTATTAAATCACATTATTACCCATAGTGATCCTAATATGACGAAACCAAAAAATACAATCTCTAGGGCATAAATAATCAGCAGTATACATGCATGATCAAATAGCAATCAATAACTGCGATACAAATGGCATATGACAAAGGGCGGCATATGACAAAGGGTGGCATATGACAAAGGGCGGCATATGACAAAGGGCGGCATATGACAAAGGGCGGCATATGACAAAGGGCAGCATATGACAAAGGGCGGCATACGACAAAGGGCGGCATACTAGGGACGCTCCAAGAAGCCTTTTTAAGGCTGCAACTAACAATTATTCTCATAAATCGATTAGTTGGCCAATTATTATTTCGATTAATCGATTCATCGGATAAAAATAAAATAAAGGAATTTTATGTTTAAAAAAAAAGCAATTTGTGTAGTGTACATAACTTTCATATGTACATAAATATTGCGTATCTTGCGTACTTTTCACACAAGGTATGCGAGTGCTTGGTCAGAGGGATGGGTTGATGCTGCGAGTGCTTGGTCAGAGGGTTGGGTTGATGCTGCATGTGCAGCTTAAGCCCATGTTTGCCTTCTCAAATGAACGTGGCTATAAGCACTTGGTCAAAGATGATGATGTCAGCATGAAATCGGGGTTAATAAGCTAAAGTGGTCAGGGTGCGTAAAGTGTCCCTTTTAAATAATTTTGTGAACAAACTGAGTGTGAGAGGGAGTGGGTGTGGATAAAGTGACCGAATCCGAGTGTGGGAGTGAGGTTGGGTAAAGGACCAGACCAAAAGGGAGGGAATGACAGTTCCCGACGAAAGAGGGTGTGGTAGGGAGGGTGGGGTGGTGTCACAGGACTCCAGCTTCAAGTAAGGAGAACACACAGGCATACAGCTCCTTCACCCAGTGGCCGTATCATATTCTTTGTGTTCTAGTTTTGCTACGGTTGTAAATGGAATAAAAACAAACTGGTCGTGTCTGACACGACCCTAGAACTAAATATACGGAGTAAAGCAGCGGCGCGTCTTCTCCAATCAGCTCCAAAGCAGAGGTTATTTATGTTTAACTCAGTCTGACTGTGCTGTACACAGGACGATTAATCAACACCGATTAATCAATGAGTAAAATAGTTGACAACTATTTTAATCATCGATTAGTTGTCGATTCATCGATTTATTGTTTCAGCCCTACTTCTTTGTATCCCCGATTCAATCAGAGCCTTTTGAAAGTAGTGACTAGCCGATACGAGTCTCTGCTAATGGACCCTCCCACTTTCTCAGTAGCCAATCCAAGCGCCGGCTGTGAGAGTGGGCATGACTTACTCACCGACAGGAAACCCAGGTCTTGTGCCGCACAAGGCAAGCTGCATCCCCTTCTAAGCAGCCTTGCTGTAACGCTCTCACCAGGCATCAGCAGAATGTGAGGGTAGGGACTTTGAATTTTCAGCAGCTTCATATAGCAGGGCCTAGATACCCAAAAAATCCCTAGACTGGCTCCCGATCCTTGATATCGGACTGGGACATCCCTATCTATTGTGTGTTGCTTTGTCGGCGGATAGGTCACTGGTGATGTACACTCCCGTGACCATTGCTCGTATAGAAGTTAGTAGCTTGAAAAAGTATACAGCATTTGCCCTGAAGCCTGGGTATCTAGAAATGCTGAGATGTTTGTCCCTACATCCGATTATTGGGAATGACTACAAGGCGCTTGCTTGGATATCTGCATTTTTTTTTATTCTCCTTTATTTATACAGCACCACAAATTCCGCAGCGCTTTACAAGATCAGTGTGCAAGGAGTTGATACATTAGACCAGTGGTTCCCAACCGCGGTCCACAAGTACCCCTAACAGGTCAGGTTTTCCAGATATCTGAAGCACAGCACACTTGATATGATTTGCTGCTCAGTGATTGCAGGATTTAGGCTTATGTCAGACGAACGCAGTCTGAGCGCACTCTGCGTGCGTGCATAACGGACGGACGTACTGACGGGAGATACTGTAGACACCACAGTCGGGTTTTTTTTGACGGGTGTAGAGAAGAGAAAAAAAAAAGGGAAATATGGGAAACAAAATTTATTAAAATTAAATGACAGGTACAGTCAGCCAGACAAAAAAAAAAAAAAACTTCTGAGCGTCAACGTGATGGATGTCGCAAATGTGCTGCGTCTGACGCTGCGTCACTCACGCAGGTGGCTATGCAGACGCAGCACACTCTGGGCGTCCGTCATAGCGCATTTATGTCAAGGCCTAAATGGCGTCCGTTGCCACCTGAGTGGTGCGTGCGCACTTTGGTGCGCACGTACTTGGTGTGTTGGTCTCTATTGATCACAAATCAATGCTACGATGGACGTTAAACTGTGCAGCGACACAGCGGCGTTCGTCTGACGCTATCCTTAGTCTGCATTTACCCAAAGTGATCCTCAAAACCTGGCCTGTTAGGGGGACTTTAGGACAGCGGTTGGGAACCACTGCATTAGAAAACCACACACAGAACAATTCAGATGTTCGTCGGTAATACTTTGAATATTTGGAGCTGCCGGGGTTTTAAATTGGCCTTTTATCCAATTTAATTTATGCCACGTTTATATTAATATCCCTGATCAGTAGCCAAGTCTGTAACACTAAAGAAAACGGCTTTCCTGAGCGAAAATGTGTAAAAAGGTGGGGTACAGAGGGGAGGGGGGTGACACAAAGTCTCAAGCTGAACGAACACTTTATGAGAGTCTAAGCCGATTAGTCAAGCCAAATGCCTGGACCATGACCATGCCTTGAAAAAAAAAAATGAAATATAGGAGGCGAGCCATAAGGCTTCTTGGAAGATCTGACTCAAACCTGCTGGCATGATACCTCGGATATATTCGAACCGTGCCATTTATTCCTCGCAATAAACATTTCCTTGGATTACATCGCTCTGATGAAGGCATTAACATCCCATCACATTTGTAATAATTGCAATGACTGCCATAGGCCATCAAAATCTTAATATCATCATCTGCAGTAACTGGTAGGTATAAAAACCAATTCCCGTCAGGCTGGGGAAGATCCGCGTGACTTGCGCAGTGCAGGCAAAAAAAAAAAAAACACAGACCGAAGTAGTTCTTAGCAAAACAATAAAAACTAAAAAAAAAGGAACGGAAATAAAAAGGCACAAGTTCTATTCATACGAAGCCGTGATTGCTCAGAGACTGAAAGGAATCACCAATTCTTCCTGACCTGGGAGAGCGATGTCTTTTTGTCTTTTGTGTGGATTTTCATTTCTATGTCACGCATTCTTTGCCGAGTTTATGAATTTATGTATGAATTTTATGTATGAATTTAATAAAAAATAAATAAATAAATAAATTAAAAAAAAAACTATTTACACATAATTTTCTCCCCACAAAAAGAGATAACCGTCAGGCGCTCCTGCCAAGCTGCTTTTCTGTGTCACAACAGCTGCGATGATTTCTGATTACTCTGTTGCACAAAAAGCTACAAAAAACAGGTGTCTGTTAACCTTCCCATCAAATAGGGGGGGGGGGGGGAATAGTGATTCACCCAGTCAGGAGTGAAATGTTATTTCGGGATATACTGCCTCAGGGGTGCTAAACACTGGCCCTCTAGATAGTTTGGAACAACATTTCCCATGAGTCTCTGAGCATCGAGGGAGATGTAGTTCCATCAGGAGGTCCAAGTTCGAGTCACCCTGTTCTAGGTTGTGGGTAAGCACATGCATACAGGGTTATTCAGAGAATGGTGAAAAACAGGAGAACTGGCAGGAGAAGAGAACATTTTAGACCAAATAGCCGATTTGGAAAGTGAGATAAATAAGATATAAAAGATATTTTGACCTAGGATTTTCACTTCTCCATTCATTTTCCTGAGTTTCTCCTTTCTTTGAATAGACCTGATAGAGTCCGGAAATTTAATTCTGAATACAGGGTCGAGTATTCCTTAGTCGAATTGCTGAGGACCAGAAGCGTTTTGGATTTCTTGGGGGGGGGGGGGGGTTGTAATATTTGCATATAATAAATTAGATATCTTGGGGATGGGACCCAAGTCTAAACACGAAATTGATGCTTCACGGTAGGGATGGACCAGTATAAATTTTTTACAGAATATCGTCAGCCTTTCTGGCCGATACCAATATGATGTACAATTAAAATCGTGAAAAAAAAAAACAAAAAACAACACAAATCTGCCATTATGCCATTAACTGAGCGTGTTTAATAACATTGTAAACATTGCGCAGTGCCCATTTCTTTTATTCCATTTAACAAAAAGATTTTTATTTTTACAAAACGTGCTCATGTCTAGACTCTGGCCTTTGCAGGGATACCGCAGATGACCCTGTATGTAAGTGGACAGCAACCTTGGCCCTCCAGAGGTTTTGAAACTACATCTCCCATGATACTGATCTCCTCATTAGGTTCTTAGAGCCTCATGGCAAATGTGGTTCCGAAACATCTGGAGGGCCTAAGGTTGCTGACCCTGCTGCTAGGATATAGGTACCTAGAAACACAGGGGACCAATAGATCTCTAGATCTTCTGTACAGGGCGTGGATGACCAAACTCCGGCCCTCCGGATGTTCCTGAACTCCGAGAAATATCTGACTGCATTAGATGGATGGAGAAGCATGGGAGTTGTAGTTCAGGGACATTTGGGGGGGGGGGGGTCGGCGTTTGGACATGCCTGGCATAGGGAATTCCCCGTCGTATGAGGGGCATTTCTTTTGTCATCATGCTAGTGTGGAATACCATCAGCAAGCTGGGGTAATCCTACATCAAGAGACTTCATGTGCCGGACTGCAGCGAGCCAACTCGTCCAATAATCAGCAAAATCCGCAAATGAAAAGGCTGATACCGATATCAGTTTACTGAATACCAGCAACCAGTCATCGTTAAAGGTGATAAATCGGTCTATCCCTACTTGGAGAAAGGATTTTACCAGGAAGGATACATTGAGATTTCTCTCGTTTTCAAGTATGTCCTGGGTGGCGAGTATGTACCGTTAGGTGTCTTGCCCAAGGACACTTACTGGAGAGGTGCTCTTGCCGTGATCGAACCTGTGTCTCAACGGTTATAGAGCAGTGATGTTACCTCTACTCACCTGTATTTCGGATTTTGGATAAGACGCTCAACCTGTATAAAATTTATTAGGCAAGGTGCCATGAAGAATCATCATGAATGTGAACGGTATTGAATATTATTGTATCCTTACAACATAAAATGCATCTAGACACAGCTGACATGTTGGAGTTATTACTCCTGACCCAAGGTACTGTTATTTTCCATAGAATTAGGGAAGGCAAAAAAAAATAATAATAAATCGGCCGAATGCAAGACTGTTCGAACAGACTGATGAACCGTTGGATCAGTAAAGTCACGGATCGTCTAGGGACAGAGCGAGGCGGCCTGTAGTTCAAACACACAATGAGGAGCTAGTGTATGTAAAATTGTACAGCAATATAGGACTATACACTTTAAAGGCTGGGTGGAGTAGAGGTAACATCACTGTTCTATAACCGTGGAGAGAGACTGTGGAGACATAGGTTTGATCCCGGCAAGAGCACCTCTCCAGTAAGTGTCCTTGGCAAGACACCTAACGGTACATACTCGCCACCCAGGACATACTTGAAAACAAGAGAAATCTCAATGTATCCTTCCTGGTAAAATACTTTCTTAAAAAAAATATGAAATTAGGGTTTCGTGACGGCTTTACCTGTTGTAACTGGACCGACACCTGTCCCAAGTGATCCTGACGGCGCTCCACATGCTGCCTTTCACTTCGCATGTCCCTTTCTAGTTCCAAGAGCTTTCGCTCTACCCTCTCTGAAGCCTGAAGGCCGCAAGACAGAAAAAAAAAAGGTTAATTTTACTAACGCAGACGACAAAAAGCAGACTGTCGCAACTTCAGGGAAGCGCGGCCAAAACAGAAGCAACATTGAAACGTTAGCAGAAGCATTATTGAGATTATAAATGGCAAGTTTGGAGGAAAAAAAAAATACACGTCACATTATTAAGGCTCCCTCGCTAGAAAGTGAGTTGTGAGGGCAGAATTAAAAAAAATTGACTAATCTTCGATTTCTTAGCTGCAGCATATGAATTCTACTTTATGCGGTTTCTATTGTAATTTTTTTTTTGGAAGATCCTCAAAGCAAGACTAAAATATATTTCAACACTAGTGTTGACAGATCCTGTACGTTTTCTTATACACATTCGATTTATTCAGGCTGAGAAATTAATGGATGATTATACATTGAAGGTTCCATGTTAAGCACCCTTAGGGTTCTATCACCTCCTTAAAGCTAACGCTTGCGCTCACATAAATGAGCGTTAGTGATCGTGAGGTGATGAGGGCGTAACGCTAATGGGTTACAAAACCCGTTAGCGAATCGGTATTAGCGCCAGCTTACTGTGCTTTCCGCTCCCTATGCTGAACATGGGGAGTGCAAAGTGTAAGCAGAGAGTAATTACCGTTACAAAACCCAGTAGCGAATCGGTATTCACGCTTATTAGCGCAAGCTTATTATACTTTGCACTCCCCATGTTAAGCATAGGGAGCGCAAAGTGTAAGCAGAGAGTAAATAACGCTAGGATCATATAGTCCTAACGCTAGTTACTCACAACTGTCGCTAACTAAAAACGTTTGCGACAGCTTAGAGCCGTAGCCAACCGATTACGCTGCTGCAGAATCTGTTATCACAGCTGTAAACCTCCCCACAAAAATCAAATGCTCACCTCTCATCCCGCGGCGAGAACGGCGGTACAATCCGCCGCTTCTGGACGCCGGGAGCAGATGGAGACTGGGGGAAAAAATTCCCAGTCTCCCTCCGCCGACCTGCAGGATCTTGTGATATGGACTCCATGGATGGAATGCTCGGGACGGCACTTTAGCGCTGCCCTGAGCATCCAAGACTCTAGCGGCTGCTATGGGGCAGGCTGCTGGATTCCACGCATGCCCCATAATACAAATGTAAAACCGGGACACAAAAGGGGAAATTCGAGAACGCCAATTTTTCAGTATCGAGCGATCGGTCTCTGAGAGGCAGCCGATTGTTGGGATCTGGGCATGAACGCACAGCTCTGATTCATCGTTCTGCACTGGCGCAACGGAATTTGTGACGTAAAGTGTGCAAGTCCCCTTGCTATGCACAATTAGCGGAACCAATGATAAATAAGCTATGTAGGAACGCAAATTGCGCAGAAAGGCTTCAGAGATTTCTGGGTTCGGGAGCTCCAGAACCGTGGAGGAGCTGCGCGTGGTGTGGGACAAAAAAGGTGAGCAAAGAACGCACCAAGAGAAAATAATTGGGTAGAGGCCGTCAGCAGCCTCTGCCCTATTATTTAATGACAAAAAAAGGGAATTCTATTTTTAATAGAGTGTCCCTTTTTAGGCAGTGTTTCCTAAACCTGTCGTCGGACCCTGTAACAGGCCAGGTTTTCAGGATCACCTTGGGGAAATGCAGACTGAATCCTGCAATCACTGAGCAGCAAATCATGTCACCTGTGCTTTCATACATCTGGCAAACCTGGTCTGTCAGCGGGTCCTGAGGACAGGTTTGGGAAAACACTGTTGTAACCCTTTCACTGCTGAGGACGTGTGGGGAACGTCCTCATTGACTCCTAAGGAAAGATGGGGTGGCGATATCGGGTTTCAAACGAACCCCCCATCTCCCGACTGTTGACAGCTAGCAGGTTTGGTATCATTAGAAAGGCCAGAGCATGGCCTTTCCAATGATATCAAACATGATCATGTTTAAAGTAAAGAAAAAAAATTATAATAAAAAAAAAAGAAAAAATTGTTTTTTTAAGACGTGAAATGGCTTAGCAGTGAAGGGGTTAAGGTACAGGAGCCCCTTCGAGAAGCAATATGGGATTAAAAACACTCGAGCCAAGTCACTGCAAGGAGGTCGATAATAAGATTAATACAAACAAATCCTGGCTAATGTTGTAACAATAACTTTTTAAAATGCTCACCAGCAATTGAGGACCCTTAACCCCTTAAGGACCAAGGGTCTTTAAAGTCAATGCATTTATGACGGAACAGTTCCACCATTGGTCCTTAAGGGGTTAAAATACTGTTACATTTGTGAAAAATGGTGCCTCACACTAACATTTAGGCTGGGGTCAGACCAGCGCACTTTTAACGTGCGTTCTGGCGCACATAATTACGGCCGCACTAGCAGCAGATGACAGGCAATGACGGCCAATATACGATGTACGGCCGCACAAAAGTCCGGCCGTGCAATGCAAGTGGAATTTGAACGCATTTTTTTGAGAACGCTGAACCGCTAGTACTGACGTACTGAGTGCGCAGCTGCGGCATAGCGGCGTGTTTGCGTGATTAGGAGATGTCAGACGCTGCTAATGTCCAGCCTACATAACGTCCAGACGCAAAAAGAGTTTTATTGACGATCAGTACAAAATCACGACCGACAATGCGCGTCGTCTGACCGTTTTTGCGCATTCCGTGAAAAAATACGTCAATGCGTTCGGACGCACTTTTTCACGTTCGCGGGGAAAAATGCTTTCGTCTGACCCTAGCCTTAAGGCTGGAGAAGGGATAGGGGGTTTTGGAGGACCTTGGTGCTAAGGTGCATCTGACTTCAGGGTATTTAGGATTGTAAGTCACATGGATAGGGTGACTGTATCGGCCATGTTTATAGGGACACATATTGCCATTTCATGCTGAGGGGAGCAGAGGGAAAAGTGCTGCACTGCAACATGTATAATTCATATGTTGCAGGAAGGAAATCAAGGCAGGTCACCTCGGATTCCTCTTTTATTTCTTACCTGCAGCATATATATTTTACATGGTGCGGGGTCGGTCACATTCTTCATGCACTGCCCATCAGCATGAATAAATTATATGTGCCCCTTTAAACATGGCCGATATGGTCACCTTACTCTTGGATAAAAGCAAGGCCAAGCCCCCCCCCCCGGTCATCAGTTCCCCTGAACTAATAGAATGGAGATGGTTATTTTACCCAATATCATTGCAGCATCGGTTACAGGAATGTGTCTCATGCTGTAAAGATGCAATTCTACCCCAATCTGCCAGCATTTAGCACACATGACAGGAGGCAAAAGTACGTGTGCAGATTTGTTGGCCTCAAAAGGGTGCTGGCGCTTACCGATTCCTCCCGCTGGGAGTCATTCAGCCGAGAATTTAGTTCCTCCAGGGTTTTTTTAATTTCTGCGTCAGTTCTGTAGCAAAAATGGATGAAGAAAAAAAAAAAATAATGTTTTAATAAAAGGTAAATCTGGTTTACAACTGACAGCAACAGACTCCTAATAGCAATAGCAATGCATCACAGATGAAACCCATTTAGTACATTTTCAGTGTCATTCTCTAAAGACAGGGGTCAGCATCCTTGGCACCCCAGGTGTTTTGGAACCACATCTCCCAGGATGCTCAAGCACTCAGTGGAGACTAATGGGAAATGTAGTTACAAAAAATCTGGAGGGCTAGGGTTGCCTACCCTCGGTTTAAAGACACTAAGAGCTTAGAATCAAAGAAAAACCTTCTTAAAGGAACACTACTCATTCGGACCACTTAATCTTTTTAATGTGGTCAGGGTGTGAGGAGGGGTTTTGAATTTCCCGGCTGCCATCCATCAGATCGGTCACTGGTAACGGCCCACTCTGAGGCCGACTTCCACAGCGAGCAGTCTCCGACAGGCAGCTAACGGATCGGACCAGCGCATGCTGCTCCAATCCATCGTTCTGCGCAGGCGCTGCGGAACTTGGGTACGTAAAGTAAAGTGTGCAAATCCATAGCGTTGCAGTTTGAGTTTCCTACATTATGCAAGTTGCGTAGGAGAGCAAATCATGTAGAAAAAGGTTCAGAAGCCCCTTGGCTGAAGAGGAGCAGCAGCAGTGCGCGGCAACTGAGAAAAAAGGTGGGTAAAATCAACTAAACTAAAACAAACATTTAAAAAATAATTGGGCAGCGGCTGACAGCAGCGTCTGACCAATTAATCAAGGGCAAAATAAAAGGCAACTCTTTTTAATTAGAGATTCCTAATATTGATAATAAATAAATAAAAAATAGTCACTCAGATCCGAGAGTGTCCCGAAATAAAAACCGGGGGGGGGGGGTGGAGAAAATAGACTAAAGCTCTACTGTAATTTAAATACCAACATAATCTTTAGTGCTCTGGAATACTACAATTACTATACAATGGATATAGCCGTGCTGCAGCTATATTTTGGAATAAAGGTTGCGAAATATGGAGTTTACTCATATTTTCAAGTACAGATGAAAATTTCCTCCATTCCCGATGTGGGTCGCTCACAGCGATAATAGGAGACATGCTTTCTGGGTACCCTAATAAAACGATACCTGAATGATTACTGTACCCTAACCAGCGTCCAGCACTTTCTGTACACCCAAATTCCTCAACCTCCATTCTCTAAGCAATGCTTGATGTATTCGGGTCCAAGTAGATAGAAAGGAATGGTCTGGACAGGGAAAGGCACACTACCACTTCCATAAGCTGTAACTAGATTACTTGTGCATTACTAACAAAACCCCCTTATAAAACACACACTGCTGTTTTTTTCTTTGAAGTAAATGCATGTAAAAAGGAAAAAGTAAACTAGGTTATTTTTATCCCGTTTCCATTTTCCAGATTTTTCCCTTGATTCAACATTTACCAAAATCTGTGCCAAAGCTTTTCTTTACTGCCTTTTTTTATTTAATCTACAGTATTTAACAGTTAATGAGATGGAGGAGGGAATGTTTAGATGATGCTGCAAGGAGCTTTGTTCTCAAAGGCTAACTGATGAGAGATGGCAGCTGAATGAGATAAGACAGAGCGGTTAAAAGCCTTCTAATCTACCCCCTGGTGATGTCCTTTGAATACATCCCACACAATACAATGATTCGAGTCAGTGATCAACGCAGAGACTCCATTCTATGGCCAAAGCCACACAGTGAGGAGCTAATGATGGAAAGATACTGTGGGGGGGGTGCAGTTTACAACACAAAACCGCACACAATGGATGCACCCAGTGACACACAGGAAAATATTTTCTGAACTAAATATACAAGAGAAAAACAAAAGCAAACTTAAGATATCAGCAACATCAAATAAACACAATAAGGACAATTCATTTTTTGGTGGTAGTGGCCTTTAACCAATTTGTTTTTCACTTTTTAGAATATTGAAACTATTTTTTGGGTTTTATTTTTAGGTTTTTAGTTTTCTGATATCGGTCAATGAAGGTTTTTTTTAAATTAAATGAAATTAATAAAACTTAAAAAATAAATCGCCAATTGTGTGGCACATTTGGGGGTTGCGTTAGCCTTAATATTTTGGTAACCATCAAGACAGGTCACAGTTTAGAACACTAAGGTGCTTTATTGAAATTTCCTGGTTTTTATTTATCATCTTTTAACATTCACCTGTTTCTTCGAGAGGATTCTCTGCTGAAGTCGTCAGACAGTCGCACCTGATCGCTACTCAGATCCCTTAAAGATTGATGCAGGGAGTGAAGCTGTAAGGAAAATTAATAATTAAGTAATCTCTCCCACATTGTAGAAATATAATATACACACATATATATATATATATATATATATACACAGTTGTGTTCAAAATTATTCAACCCCCACTGAAATTGAGTGTTTTGGCCAGTTTGACATTGATTTTGATCATTCAGTCATCTTGCTTACAATTAAATCAAAGAGGCACGTGTAGGTCAGACAAATATAACATAACATTTATAATGAAATAACCACAAATGTCTTTTCTGTGCTCACATCATTATCAGTTTTATTCAACCCCCAAGTGACATTCAATCTTAGTACAACATCCTTTTACAGTTATAAGTACTAACAGCTTTTAAACGTGAAGCATAGCTTGACACAAGTGTCTTGCAGCGATCTACGGGTATCTTCGCCCATTCGTCATGGGCAAAAGCCTCCAGTTCAGTCACATTCTTAGGCTTGCGCACTGCAACTGCTTTCTTTAAGTCCCACCAGAGGTTCTCAATCGGATTTAAGTCAGGTGACTGCGATGGCCACTCCAAAATGTTCCAGGCTTTAATCTGCAACCATGCTCTAGTGGACTTGGAGGTATGCTTGGGATCATTGTCCCGTTGAAAGGTCCAACGTCTCCCAAGCCTCAGGTTTGTGATGGACTGCATCACATTGTCATCCAATATCTCCTGGTACTGAAGAGAATTCATGGTACCTTGCACACGCTGAAGCTTCCCAGTACCTGCAGAAGCAAAACAGCCCCAAAGCATGATTGACCCCCCGCCATGCTTCACAGTAGGCAAGGTGTTCTTTTCTTCATAGGCCTTGTTCTTCCTCCCAGGGCCGGATTAACATAGGGGCAGATGGAGCAGCAGCTCCAGGCCCATGCCCCAGAATAGGCCCAGTGAAAAAATAACAATGTCTGCATTTATGAACATGTGGTCCCCATTATCTCCAACACCATAGCAGCTACAGGGTCATATGAGGTATCACTGGAAAGGCCAGAGTATGCCCTTCCCAATGATACCAAACATGACCAGGTTTTATGTAACAAAAATAAAATAATAAATACTACTTTTTTTTTCTTTCTAACACAGCAATTTTCCACTTTTCAAATATAAAGTGAACAATGATGCTGCACTAACTCACCATCTCAAGTGTGGAGGTGATGACACGATCCGTTATTACGTATTGTTACACCAAAAACCTAAACCACCGCACTGCAGCAAAGTGCACTGGGGTAATGACTTTGGAACCCTGCGTTACTAATCTTTACACCTTACAAGGTCAAGGGAGGTGTCATTGGACAGGTCAGTGTCTGGCCTTTGCATTAATACCAAACATGACCATGTAAAATCTAAAAGGAAAACACAAAAAAATTTTATCATTTTATTTTTAGTTCCAATGCAATGGCATTGTCCATTTGTCACTTATAAAATGAGCAATACCACTGCCATTACTCACCTTCTCATTTCCAACGCTGGGAGCAAGATCAGTGTTTTATACATAGTCATATTATTCAAAAAACACAAGGGAAAGATTTTATTTTTTTGGTTAAAATTGTATATTTTCTCAGAAAAATGCAGTAACAGGATCCCATTTTAAAAAAATTAACAAGAATTCCCTATAGAATATATAACCACAAAGGTTTGGATGATAAAATGTGAAAAAATTATTTTACATGCTTTAAATGATCGAAATCTGAATGTAAATTTACTCACACAGTATCTGCCTGGTTAGATATATCCGAATCTGCACTATAACCTAAAATAGGCTTTCATTTCACTAAATTCCAAAAAAAAAGGCACCAAAATCTTCAGCTCCAGGCCCATAGAGATCTTAATCCGGCCCTGCTTCCTCCTCCAAACATAGCGTTGATCCATGGGCCCAAACAGTTCTAATTTTGTTTCATCAGTCCACAGAACACTATCCCAAAACTTCTGTGGTTTGTCCACATGACTTTTGGCATACTGCAGTCGACTCTTCTTATTCTTTGGAGACAGCAAGGGGGTGCGCCTGGGAGTTCTGGCATGGAGGCCTTCATTACGCAGTGTGCGCCGTATTGTCTGAGCTGAAACTTCAGTACCCACATCTGACAAATCTTTTCTCAGTTCCTCAGCAGTCACACGGGGACTTTTCTCCACTCTAGGCTTCAGGTAGCGCGCAGCAGTCGAAGTCAGCATCTTCTTTCTGCCACGACCAGGTAGCGTTTCAACAGTGCCCTTTGCCTTGAATTTGCGAATGATGCTTCCTATGGTCTCTCTTGGTATGTTTAACATCTTTGCAATCTTCTTATAGCCATTGCCCTCCCTGTGAAGAGTAATCACCTCTTCTCTTGTCTTCCTGGACCATTCTCTTGACTTCACCATGTTTGTAACCACACCAGTAAATGTCTAGAAGGAGCTGAGTATCACGGTCATTTTAAAGCTGCCTAATTGGTGCTTATTATGCTTTATTGCTGCTCCGTGACATCCACAGGTGTTTTCAATACCTGATTGAAAACACTTGAATGAACCTCTGTTCTTCAGAGTGGTAGTCTTTAAGGGGTTGAATAATTGTGTCAATGAAGAATTCACAAAAGAAACATTTACTACTGTATTACAAAACCAATTGATGTCATTTTAGTTGCATATGGTTCTTTAAAAAGTCCTTGTAGGATTTCATTCGCAATACAATTACAAATGTACACTAAATTCCCTAAAACCCTTTACAGCATTGGGGGTTGAATAATTTTGAACACAACTGTATATATCAGACCTGTATATGAAGTTCCATAAACGGAATGTACGAAACCAGTCAAATTGGAAGAACAAATACACTTCCTTGAGTAAGTAAATCCCTTTGACACTATAGCATATGAATAGTGCATGCTGTAGCGCAGCTTCATAGAGATCCTTTCAGAGTGAAGGAATAATATGAATAAACAATACAAGGGAATATAACTGAACAAAGTATATATAAAAAAATGGTGTTTGTGGGAACACACCCTAAGTGATGTATTAAAGATAAACATTCACAAAAACATGGTATTACATGTCCCAAAGATCTTATTGTTCCAGTATAACTGGCATCTGCCTGGCCTCACCAAAAAATGTCAATGGGAAGCGACACAGCAATGATAAAAAATGAATAACGCAAAAAATATTATTAATTTCTCAGGAGTCCTTAACGTAATATTCTTTCGGGGGGGATCTAAGAGCAGACCACATTTTATTGCTCCTGAGGAAGTCCCTATCGGGACGAAACGCGTTGAGCCACTTTTACTTACACCCCTATTTGGAAATGCAGCGCTGTTTTTACCATTTTTATGTGAATAATACATTTTTTTTGCGTTATTCATTTTTTATCATTGCTGTGTCGCTTCCCATTGACATTTTTTGGTGAGGCCAGGCAGATGCCAGTTATACTGAAGATCTTTGGGATATTTATTAACATGTTTTTGTGAATGTTTATCTTTTATACATCACTTGGTGTTTGTGGGAATACGCCCTATTTTTTATATATACTTTGAAAGAATAATATGGCTGAAAAACATGGCGGAACTGGCAACCCAATATGAAATTGGTGTTGGTGGTAGAATAGAGGCATATAAACAAATCCAAATGTTATATGCTATGCAGAGCTCAGAGCGAGAAAGAAAAGACAAGACAATGACACAACTAACCCAGAGAACAGGGCGAGTCTGCTACTCACTCGATTAGAAGGATTTGACTCGTCAAGAAACCGCACGTTAGCTGAGCGGGAACGCCGGCGGTGAGGAATGCCTGAATCTCTGTATTCTCTTATGGGGGACGTTGGCTGAAAAGGTCCATTTCCTGAAGCCAGATTGAAAAAAGATTTTGGGTTTACACACCGGCTTAACCATTAGTAACAAACAATGAAAAATACCAGTACAATGGACGCTAGTTGCTCAACAATGAACTTGTTATAGAAGTTACAATGGAAAGGATGGTTCGTGGGAAATTTTTTTTTTTTGAGGTTCTCTCATTTTTTTCGGTATACAGTAAGCACACCACATTTTACAGTTCTGACACGTCACTCCGATCTTCGAAATCACAATTTTTAGAAAAACATCTCTGACTTGTGAGAAATTTGAAACGCACACACACACTTTTGTAGTTGTCATGCAAAAAAAGAGCAGCGTATCTCCTCTTTGTTTGACATTGCCTACTTGCTTCCTGCTCACTGCACGGGATAATGACTATACACTTCTCAGCCAGCAGGTACCGAGGGTGCCCATCAAGTCACAGCCGAACAGAATTTATTTCTCTTTGTATAGGATTTAAAAGCCAGGCATGTTTCTTCGTCTCCGCATTAGATGCAATCCTGCTCTGAATACGGGATTTAGAACACAAACGCGTTCTATGGAAATACACTTCTCTATCTTTTGGCACATCCCTGCATAACAAGTCTTGGATGCTGGCACCCAAAACCTACGCCAACGGATCATAAATCAATGTGCAATCTGTAGTTTGATATCCGAGGGATAAAGATGTGCAAAATAGACATTCTGCAATGCTGTGCTTTATAGACCCTAAACGAACAGAATAAATGTTTTTTGGAAACTATCAAACATTTGACACGTTTTCTTGTTTTGTTTTTACTCTAGAGCAGTGGTTTCCAACAGCGGTCCTCAAACACTCCTAAGGCCGGGGTCAGACGAGCGCACTATGTATGCCCGTACTGTCGGGCCTCCATCGCAGTGTTGTGACGCTTCAACGGGGCTGGTCAGACGCTACGCTACTGCGCACGCTACTGCGGGCGTGTTGCAGGCGTTCTGAAAGCCTCCCCGAAGAACTACGACGTGCGTTCGACGGGGCTGTAAAGCACGATGCTCCATAGGAGGATGGAGCCTTGCAGCACTGAGCGCAATAACTGCGCTCAGCGAGGTGGCCAGACGGGTGTCAGAAGTGGAAGGAACGTCCACTCTCATAAACGTTCTGTCCGCTCTGAAAAACGCTCGTCTGACCCCAGCCCAACAGGCCAGGTTTTAAGGATCACGTTGGGGAAAAGCAGACTGAATCCTGCAATCACTGAGCAGCCAATCATATCACCTGTGCTGTGCTTCAGCTATCTGGAAAACCTGACCTGATGGAGGTACTTGAAGACAGCGGGTGGGAACCACTGCAGAGCATTCCAAGATCTTCACTTTCCCTGTATCCAGTAATCCAGAAACTGACCTGCTGCTGTATCCAAGTCACTGGCACACAGGCTGGAAAGAGACGCACTTCTAACCCCAGATAGACGGGACAAGCGTTGGCTTCTCAGCTGGTCGATTGACTGCTCCAGGTTCTCTTTTAGCTGCATTAATAGAAAAATTAAAAGGGAAAAAATAAAATAAAACAGAGTGTGAGGGACTTCTGCAGTGCCATGCGTGACTTAGCGAGCCTGAGATAGCATGGTCCAGAACATGAGAGGGATTTGGCACACCATGCATGGAGGTCTGAAAACCAGTAGATGGTCTGATAACCAACATATATCTGAGGTTATCAGCTCAAGAGGAAGGCTGCGTGATGCCGGCTTTAATAGTATTCTCAAAAGTGAAATCATCTTTCCAAACAAATCAAAGCTTTCCCAAGATGTAGAGGTAGTTACATTTATTCTAGCATTTATTGTAGAGGCATTTACAGCACAACAGAAGACGAAGGCCGGGTGCACACGAGCGTGGAAGGAACATCCGCGAGAGTGGACGCTCCTTCCACCGACGCAGCGGCTGAGCACACTCAGCGCTGCCATTGACGTGCGTCTAGCGTGTCAACAGAGAAGCTTTCTGGGCGGCCGCATGCTGCGCGCACACGAAGTGCGCGCGCACAAGTGTGTGACTGGCCCTGTCGCAACGTCACATGGCTGCGACGGGCGCACTAGGAGTGCTCGTGTGCCCCTGGCCTAAGTGTTGCCTGCTTCCACTGCAACAGCTTTGAAGTCGATAAAAACTAGGTGTGCATTCATTTCGTAACGAATTGGAATTCGTAACGAATTTCGTATTTTGGAAGTACTTCCGAAATAATGAATTGATTTGATCTGAAACAAAAAACAGTATGCAACGAATTTAATTCGTTAAAAGAAAAATTTGATTAATTCGTTTTTTTATTTAGTAATCCGCAATTCGAATGGATAGATCAACTATCGAATTGATCTGAACTTACAAATTACAATACATACAAGTACTACAGTCAGCAAATCAATTTATGAAACAAGTTAATTTCGTTTTATTTTTCACGAGTACTCTGTCCCTGCTAATTGGCCTCTGGTACTAAATCTGTGAGACAGATTAATATCTAACCCAAGCTTGCCTTTTAAAACAGCAAAATTTGATTAATTGGGGTATTATTCAGTGATCCAAAATTCAAATTGATATATCAAGTATCGAATTGATATCAAATTTCGAATCGGTCCAAAATGAAACGAAATTCCGAAAACGAAATTATTTTAAAACTAATCAAATTTTTCAGCTGTGCACACCTCTAATAAAAGCCATGGTTATTACCACCCAAGAGCCAGTGTTTACAAGCATTGCGTATGACCTGTCAATGACAGGGTACATTGGCGCTCTGACAAGCTTAGTCAATGTGATCGCATCTTGGTAACATAAGTGATGGAGATTTGGTTACAAGAGAAGTGTTTTTAAAATCCTTTAGTCTATATTATGGTGGTCTGCTCTGAATGGTCTGTAATTTTTTTATGTTATACCCACTGGTCACCCAGAAGCACCCTAAAATAATGCATGTTTAGCGGAGAGAAGCCATTGAGGAAGGCAGAGAGGTTAGACACCTAATGTGTAAACAAGTTTGGAGAGTTTTTATTGTATTTGTTTTTATTACATTTTTAAATAGAACTGGATTTAATAAAATCTTATCTACATCTACCTAGAGCTTTAGGACTATCCGAAGGCTTTTTTGGGGGGAAGCTGTGCAAAGAGCAACAACTCCTGGGCGCATCTTTGGAGCCAGTTTCAGCTCCACTGCATGTGAATGCACATTCTATTTAATGGTCCATGTGTTTCTTTATTCTGAGCGGAAGAATTACGCCCCAAAGTCAAATAAGGGCTGATGGGTGGCTGTTCCAATAACCCACAGGCGAATAGAGTGTGAGCCCCACCAATGGCTCAATTATGTGTGAGCTGCGTCTTATATAATAATAAAATTATATATTGAACTATAAGAGGTTACACTATGTTATGCTTTTCTTTTTTGAGGTATCATAGTTTGTACACTTTAAGGAAATACATGTACAAGAGGAATTGCTGTTTGTCCAATTTAAGGAATTTTTATATATAAAAAAGTATACCTTTGGAGCATTGTTTTGTTATTGAGAGTATGGTTTTCCTTAAGTCAATAACGAGCCTTCAAGGATCCGCATGGATTGGACAGGAAAGAAAAACGAATGGGTATTCTAGAACAATAAATCATGCCAGGAAGGAACAGGTTACATTTGCCTGACCCTCGAAGGCCCGTTTCTGACTTCATGAGCTCTCCAGTCGCTTGGTCCTTGTGGTGCTTATATCGCTTTACTTTTTATTTTTTTGGAAAGGATTTTACCAGGAAGGATACATTGAGATTTCTCTCGTTTTCAGGTATGTCCTGGGTGGCGAGTATGTACCGTTAGGTGTCTTGCCCAAGGATACTTACTGGAGAGGTGCTCGTCGGGATCGAACCCATGACTCCACAGGCTCTCTCCATGCAGAACAGTGATGTTACCTCTACTCCACCCAGCCGGTACTACTTATTGGCTATACCCGCTACATTTTGTAGCTCTTTGGGTTGTCGGTGTTAACGCTATGTGGTTTTAGTATGCAGTTCACGCTTCATCGGAGTATGTTCTCTTTTGCCGCAAGAACTTGTGTCACGCAGATCGTCTTTTATTTACTTCATTAAAAGTTGTAAAAAACACATCGGTTTTATTCGTACATTTGGTCATATCTACCTCGAATATACCCTACGGTATTACACTAGGGGAGTGTCTTGGAATTTTTGTCACCTACTGCAGGGGAAACCGGTTGAAGAGAACGAATGCATCTGGGGTAAATGGGCACGTGAACAGATTTGAAGCCCCACATCGCAATTCATCCTAGAGCCTAGGTTAGTCTCAGAAAAATGTGAGTCTGACATTTGCCTTACCTTTTTTTCATTGAATTTACATATTGCGCAATCTGTGGCTTTTCTTTTATAGTGAAATTGATCTACACTAAGGAGTGAATTCTGGAAGAATCAAGAAGAAAAACTGATGGACATGTATGGTGCCTAATCATGTATACCAGTCTTACAGGGTTATCCAAAGAGATTCGAAAAGTCACCGCACGTTCGGTGACTTTTCGTTCTCTTCAATTCGGTTCCTTTTGCCGATTGCATTTCGGTGACCCTGCGGTGTATTCAGCAAGCACCACAGGGTCCCCGAATTGCAGGGAAAAGCTGCCGAAAACCTGACGAAAACTAACCGAATGCACGCTGAAAACAAGCAAAAACATCTGGATTAACCTTCGAAAAAACCGAACATGAGCCGAACAGGAGCCGAAAAGGAGCCGAATCACACAGAGCCGAAGCAGCTGTGACGTAGAGGAGGCAGTGAATAAATTAGAAAAACCATTTGTATGAATCTGGGAAAATGAAACGCTGTTTGCAAAGAAACTACTGAGCGAAAATGTCTGAAATTTTCACAGGAGGTCCAGGGAATGATAATAAAGAGAGCTGTTACAAAAAAAATAAGTAAATTGGAAAAAAAATAAAAAAAAAAATCGGACTTTTTAAAAAAAATAAAAAAATCTGAAAAATGCTTAAAGTATCCTAAAAAATCTATAAATAAAGAGACTTTTTGCTGCAGAATTTTATAATGAACGGTTTATTAGATATTGAATTAAAACGGGAATATTTTTAACATTGAAGCCTATGGGATTCTCCTGAATAAATTTGCCGAATTAAACCACCGAATGGCAGGGCATTAGGGGAACCTTTCACTGCTGGTTTGTGTTCTCTGAATAGCCGAAGCAGTGCATTTTCATGGGGATTTCACTGCCCTCGAACAGGAACCGAACAGGCACCGTATGTTCAGGCAATTCGCCAGGATTTGGCGAATTGCCTGCTCTCTGGATAGCCGAATGGCCAGGAAAGGTAACCGAACGCTGATTTTCAGCATTCGGTTACCTTTCTCAAGCAATTCGGATCTCTTTGGATAACCCTGTATGATTGGCGCTCCGCTGTTAACACATTCCATATGGTCGTCTGGCCTTTGAGTATTGACATTTTATGACTGAGTACTTATTTTCTTCCTACACCTTTAGTTTTGATGTACTTGCTTAAGGGTTACCCACTACATTCTAGAATGGTGTTCGTGTACATATAGTCCAGTTGTCCATTACCTTGTATACAACTCAATTGGTAATATTTGTATGGGCAGGGATGTTCCTGTGGCATTTTTCGTCTCGCTTTTAAAGATTACCAGAGAGGAGGGAAACTCACGATGAGCTTTCTCAATGTTGAATCTCTCCCAATTAGCATTACCAGCTCAAGATTGGCACGGTTGTAGCCTTTTTACCATTTCTCCAGATTTTCTATAAATGTCTGCCAATCATTAGAAGGCTGTGAGTGAGGTTTTCATTCACACATGTATAAATATCTTATGGTTAAGATAAAACCTGCCTTTTTTACTGTCACACTGTAACAAAGTCTGCCGTTTCAGAGCAGTAAATTGAACCCTCAGACTAGTTCCGCTAGTCTAGCTACAATTCGGCTTCTACAGTGAACCTTGCCGCTTTTTTAATGTGGTCAATCGAAGCGGATGTCATATTTTTCAAGGTTAGATGTGAGCGCTTATTCACTAAAGTTCCTTGTTGATGACCCCATTAGTATTACAATTTATTTAATTAAAAAGAATTCAAAACTGCAAGAGACTAGTTCACCATCTGACAGTTTTATCAGTTTGCCGATCACACATCAGGAGTTGCGGTGGAGATTATAATGAAGGATTCAGAATTTAAGCCAAGCAAATATTTTATTACTTGCGTTTATAATCTGAGTAGACCTTATTTGTAGTTGTGTAACCTTTACGCTTGATGGCGCGTTTAGATTTTTATTTTATGTCAGCAAAAGATTCCACAACACACCCAAGACTTTTAAATCTTTGTTTATAGAAGTATCACTCTTAAACTGAACGGTGTTATTAGCAATAGTTGTTAATATAAACTGGTTGAAAGGGTTAAAATGCCTACCCCCTTATCTATATTTTGGATATGGCTGCAGAGTTTGCAAAAATTAAAGTAGACTTGGCCAAGTTAAAAATACACACCTCTATGCAAAGCTTGAACACACCAAGGATATGTGCCTTAACTAGCCAATGGTAAATTTAATTTACTGGGATTCACCTCATTTTTGGGAAGTCTATGATTCTATCCTTATTATGTGTTCAGAAGTTCCATATGTATGATTTCTGCTGTATCAAGACACTTGCTTTCTTTATTGCTAGGATTTGCTGAATTTTGTCACAGTATGTGGTGTTCCAGTTCTTTTATATGGCAGGTTAACACCTTACCACCAGGTCAGTTGTGCTCGGCCGCTATGGGGTGTTTAATGTTGAGTATAGGTGTTCAACCACACTGAAGAGATGAAGGCAAATCCTTTTCCAGTGAGGAACAAGGTACAGATTAAAACATTGGGTGGAATAGCTCGATAAAGGACATACATTTTAGCATTTATGGATTTTAACACCATTTTAATAAAGCTGTGGAATTCTCTGCCTGTTGAGGTGGTTTGGCCAGAGTCAGTTCGGACTTTTAAACAACGACTGGATGACTTCCTGCAAAAACATGATATTAAAAGGTTTATAATATTAGGGGTAAAAGCTGCTCGATCCAAGGAGAAAGCTCACGACATTCTGGGGGTCAAGAAGAAAAATTTTCCTAGGATGTTGCATATTTGGCGAGCGAGTCAGGCTGGGTAAAGGTAAGAAAAATGCAGTAGGTACAGAGTTATGTGAATAATCCAATTAACTACTTGCATATGTATTTACATGAAGGAAATCTATTCTATAAACAAAGCGAGCACATACACAAATAGATTTCTATAATTTGGTCAGCAATGTGAGACATGCTCCTCCTTCCCATTTATATCCATACTTCGTTCCAGTCATAGATCTTTAGAGTTATTTTGCAATGCTGATGAGAATCATTTACAGAATTTAAAGATTTGCCTATAAGTATTTAATTTGCATAATTGATAAAGTATCAGGACAGCCGAATCTGTGGAGCTCTTCCAGAAGGCCCAAAGGTTAGTGGAGTTACAGGAGCAATGATTACATATAGATGCAGGCGCCATCATGTTGGAGCCCATTGGGCCAGTAGAGGAAGGTAGAATATTTAAAGTGGAGAGGCTTTGGCTTCAAATCGGCTCCTATGGAAGATCGTGCTTTGTAGCCCTGTCAGCATCCGTTGCAGCTTTTTGACGTCCGGTGGTAAAGCACCCAATTCGTGTGCGTGCTACCCCATACGGCCCTACCCATTGATCTGTCACAAAGCTGCAATGGACGCAGAGCAGTGCAGTCACACACGGACACATTCCATGCGTTCGTGTGACCACAGCCTAAAAGCATTGTATCCGTAGGCAGGGGCGTAACTACCAGGGGTGCAGAGGGTGCGACCGCACCTGGGCCCTTGAGTCCGGGGGGCCCATACTCGCCTGCCTGGGGGCTTGCCTATAATATTTTAAATTTATTTTATACTTGCGAGTTATACACACCACATATTACTGTGAGTTTTGTTGCTGTGGAGCTCTGTGATACGTTCATACACGGCGCACATTACTGTGGAGCTGTGAGATACACATAGTGCACATTACATTAAAAATGGGATGGACTGAGGTCATAGTGAACCTGGAAAAAACGTGATACGGTCTTGAGTCAACATTGTGGACCAGGATGGGACCAATGAATGTTAACGGGAGGGGTGGAATGTTTTTGCCTAGGTTCCTGCACCTGGGCCCTGAGGCTTCTAGTTACGCCTCTGTCCGTAGGCGTGCGCGTAGAGTGTGTTGGGTGTGCCCAGGCACACCTTAATATTGGATGATGAGCTCTTCTTTAACCACCTACATTGAATTTGGGATGTTCCTTATCTAGTTTCTGATTAATAGCATAAAAACTAACAACCCTGTAAACGGAGATTCCATTTCTAATGAAAAATAGGTTTAGAAGATTTTGCACCATATGCATAAGTTTTCAATTAATAAAAGGTTCCATGGGTGCACACCGGTAAAGCAACAAGGGTGAACACGCCAGTGATTGTAACATACATTAGGTATACTACAGCGTATACATGGTTTGCGCACCTTTTCACGGTGTGCCATCACATTAATTTTCTTAATATACCTCTGAATTATCTTTGCATTCATTGTTACTCATTAAACACGTTGAGGTTTTTGTGCCATTGTTCTTCATCATAAAAGGAGGACCTTTGATGTGACCTGATTAATTGGCTGTATTTGAGTGGAGACTGCAATTATTCCTTATTTATATATTGTGAAAGAGACCCATTTTTGTTTTTAGAAATGTATGTACGTATGCTTGAGCAAAGGAAAGATTCAGAAGTCAAGCCCAAGCATTCCTTACCATAAATTTAATTTTTCCATAGATTTAGTGGTAGTACTTCTCATTCCCTCCAAATAATGGTTTCCAATTTGCGATTTGGGAAGGTGCTGCTGGGAGTTATAAAGGGCATGGGGAGGAGCTACGTATCAGGTGGGAGTTTACCACAGCCTTCATTGCAAACTAGTAAAACACCTGGGGGCAGGTAACCTGTCCAAATGAGGATAACACCACAACAGTACGGTCGCTCTACTTAAAAAGAAAAATACTAAAATTTTCCTTGAGTAACTTTCCCACCCACCTTGGAGAGGCTGGACATTAGTATCGCAGCCTTAAACCACCTCTTGCTCTTTTTCAAAATGATCCGAATGCTGCCATTTTTTCAGATGGGTTCATACACAATCCCAGTCGGCCAAATTGTAAATGATGAATAACTGTAAATATGAAGGCTAGGTTGTAAATGGCTACATCTGATCAATTACAGTAAAATTTGTTTTTTTAATAAAGACCATTTTCCTGCTGTTCAGTATAAGCAACAGCCACATATCCTTTAAGAGAAATATGCAAAAAGAGCTGTACGACAGAAATCTTCACTTCAGCAACGCTGACGGAGCTGGCCGCGGAGATCTGTCAGGGTAGTTTCATTGCGCGTTCTTACAGTAAAGAGAGCTCTTCTATTAAATGCTTGGCTAGACACAAGACGCTGACACACAGCTAATTCTATATCCTTCTCTTACACTTCACTGTGCGATGTTTCTGTTAGCTGATGTATGTAACTGCTAGACTAAAGGCTCTAGGGGCTTAACCACTAAACCATGTATTGGGTGTAACCGTCAAGGGAAAATTTACATTTAATTTTTTTGCATAATAGAGGAGTTGCAGTAATGGACGAAGAAGTCAAATCTTTCATGTTTTGGCAGAATTTAAAAGTTCCCAGGGGAATTATTCACTAAAATAAAATTTGTAAATAAACTCTTCTGAAAAGAGTCGATCCTGCATCTTTAGAATATACACCGGATTCCTGTATTTAAGAAATTGTTCTTGGTCATTAACCTTAATATGGATATTTATAGACCTTGGACATTCCTGACGGTTTAATCAAAGCAGGCCTGAGTGGCCCATCTGAACCAACGCCTGTCTGTCCTTGGAAATGTTCTTTATTTTCTTGACATACATGAGAAAAACTATTTATTCTATGTGCCACTGGGTGCATTTATGTTCTGATATTTTGTGTTGTAAAAAAGGTACTGGGGCGGCAGTTTACATCATTTGTTATTCACTGTGTGGCATTGGACATGAGTCCATTCTATGGGTCAGACGTCCAGAAAACTGACCCATTAACTTGCCATCTGTGGTATGTATTAGGGCTGCAACTAACGATTATTCGATTCATCGGATAAAGAGAAAATGTTTACTTAAGTAATTTGCGTAGTGTATGTAACTTTCATACGTACGTACGCAAATTGCGTACTTTTCACACAAGGTACGCGAGTGCTTGATCAGAGGGATGGGTTGATGCTGTATGCGCAGTTTAAACCCATGTTTGCCTTCTCAAATGAAGGCGGCTGCAAGCACTTGGTCATAGATCATGTCAGCATGAAATTGGGGTTAATAAACTAAAGTGGTCAGGGACTCAGTGTTCCCTGCAACGTGCGCGCGTGCGCAGGGAACGCGGTGCCAGCGCGCACAACTTGTGGTTATGCGCGCATGGCAACCGGCGGGGTTTGAGGGGACCCAGAGCCGGGCAGCGCGTGAGTGCCTGCCCGGTTCTGAAGAGTCCGTCCTAAGCGGCTGCGTGCGTGCGCGCGCAGCCGGTCACGTGGTCCGGCTAATCAGGCCACCTGACTGGCCGGACCGCGTGACCTGCGCACGCACGCCACGCAGCCATCCCCTTTAACAGGACGGACTCTTCAGGACCGGGCAGGCATTCCCGCGCTGCCCGGCATCTGGGTCCCCTTAAACCCCGCTGGGGCAACTAACCAGGTATGAGCTGGGGGCCAAATCCACGAGCTGGGGGGTTAAATCCACGAGCTGGGGGGCAAATCCATGAGCTGGGGGCCAAATCCATGAGCTGGGGGGCAAATCCACGAGCTGGGGGCCAAATCCATGAGCTGGGGGCCAAATCCATGAGCTGGGGGCCAAATCCATGAGCTGGGGGCCAAATCCATGAGCTGGGGGGTTAAATCCACGAGCTGGGGGGCAAATCCATGAGCTGGGGGCCAAATCCACGAGCTGGGGGGCAAATCCACGAGCTGGGGGGCTAAATCCACGAGCTGGGCATATCCACGAGCTGGGGGCAAATCCACGAGCTGGGGGCCAAATCCACGAGCTGGGGGCCAAATCCACGAGCTGGGGGCCAAATCCATGAGCTGGGGGCCAAATCCACGAGCTGGGGGGCAAATCCACGAGCTGGGGGGTTAAATCCACGAGCTGGGCATATCCACGAGCTGGGGGGCAAATCCATGAGCTGGGGGCCAAATCCATGAGCTGGGGGGCAAATCCACGAGCTGGGGGGCAAATCCATGAGCTGGGGGGTTAAATCCACGAGCTGGGCATATCCACGAGCTGGGGGGCAAATCCACGAGCTGGGGGGCAAATCCACGAGCTGGGGGCCAAATCCACGAGCTGGGGGCCAAATCCATGAGCTGGGGGCCAAATCCATGAGCTGGGGGCCAAATCCATGAGCTGGGGGGCAAATCCACGAGCTGGGGGGCAAATCCATGAGCTGGGGGGTTAAATCCACGAGCTGGGCATATCCACGAGCTGGGGGGCAAATCCATGAGCTGGGGGCCAAATCCACGAGCTGGGGGCCAAATCCATGAGCTGGGGGGCAAATCCACGAGCTGGGGGGTTAAATCCACGAGCTGGGCATATCCACGAGCTGGGGGCAAATCCATGAGCTGGGGGGTTAAATCCACGAGCTGGGGGGTTAAATCCACGAGCTGGGCATATCCACGAGCTGGGGGGCAAATCCATGAGCTGGGGGCCAAATCCATGAGCTGGGGGCCAAATCCACGAGCTGGGGGCCAAATCCATGAGCTGGGGGGCAAATCCACGAGCTGGGGGGCAAATCCACGAGCTGGGGGGTTAAATCCACGAGCTGGGCATATCCACGAGCTGGGGGGCAAATCCAAGAGCTGGGGGGCAAATCCACGAGCTGGGGGGCAAATCCACGAGCTGGGGGGCAAATCCATGAGTTGGGGCAAATCCATGAGTTGGGGGGCAAATCCATGAGCTGGGGGGCAAATCCATGAGCTGGGCAAATCCATGAGTTGGGGCAAATCCATGTGAGAGCTGGGGCAAATCCATGAGCTGGGGGCAAATCCATTTGTGAGCTGGGGCAAATCCAATGGATTCCCTCTAACGTGCGCGCCCGCGCACGGAATGCAATGACAGCGCGCACAACGTGTATTTATGCGCGCACAAATTAGTGCAGGGGTGGCCAACCCGCGAGGCTCTATACCAGGGGTGGCCGACCCGCGTAGAAAGGGGGCGCCGGAACATCCTGCTCAGGCTGTAAGTTACAGAGCGCTCTGTCCGGCGCCTGTAACTTACAGGCTGTAGGCGCTGCGCGACGGCGAAGTTCTGGGGGGAGCTCTTCGTCGCGCAGCTGAACACGTACCTGCGTTCCGGCGCGATGATGACGTCACGCCGGAACGCACGTACAGGGGGCAGAGCATAAATACTCTGCGCACGCCCGTTCTTCCGCGCTGTCAGCATCTCACCGCGGCTGTGCTTCTCTAACGCTGCAGGGAAATCTCTGGCTTAGCTGTCTAAAAAAGCAGGGGAAAATCTCAGTGGTTTAGCTGTCTAAAAAAGCAGGGAAAAATCCCAGTGGTTTAACTGTCTAAAAAAGCAGGGAAATCTCTGGTTTAGCTGTCTAAAAAAGCAGGGAAATATGGTTTAGCTGTCTAAAAAAGCAGGGAAATCTGGCTTAGCTGTCTAAAAAAGCAGGGAAATCTGGTTTAGCTGTCTAAAAAAGCAGGGAAATCTGGTTTAGCTGTCTAAAAAAGCAGGGAAATCTGGTTTAGCTGTCTAAAAAAGCAGGGAAATCTGGTTTAGCTGTCTAAAAAAGCAGGGAAAAATCTCAGTGGTTTAGCTGTCTAAAAAAGCAGGGAAATCTGGTTTAGCTGTCTAAAAAAGCAGGGAAATCTGGTTTAGCGGTCTAAAAAAGCAGGGAAAAATCTCAGTGGTTTAGCTGTCTAAAAAAGCAGGGAAATCTGGTTTAGCTGTCTAAAAAAGCAGGGAAATCTGGTTTAGCTGTCTAAAAAAGCAGGGAAATCTGGCTTAGCTGTCTAAAAAAGCAGGGAAAAATCTCAGTGGTTTAGCTGTCTAAAAAAGCAGGGAAATCTGGTTTAGCTGTCTAAAAAAGCAGGGAAAAATCCCAGTGGTTTAACTGTCTAAAAAAGCAGGGAAAAATCCCAGTGGTTTAACTGTCTAAAAAAGCAGGGAAAAATCCCAGTGGTTTAACTGTCTAAAAAAGCAGGGAAATCTCTGGTTTAGCTGTCTAAAAAAGCAGGGAAATCTCTGGTTTAGCTGTCTAAAAAAGCAGGGAAATCTGGTTTAGCTGTCTAAAAAAGCAGGGAAATCTCTGGTTTAGCTGTCTAAAAAAGCAGGGAAATCTGGTTTAGCTGTCTAAAAAAGCAGGGAAATCTGGTTTAGCTGTCTAAAAAAGCAGGGAAAAATCCCAGTGGTTTAACTGTCTAAAAAAGCAGGGAAATCTCTGGTTTAGCTGTCTAAAAAAGCAGGGAAATCTGGTTTAGCTGTCTAAAAAAGCAGGGAAATCTCAGTGGTTTAGCTGTCTAAAAAAGCAGGGGAAAATCTCAGTGGTTTAACTGTCTAAAAAAGCAGGGAAATCTCTGGTTTAGCTGTCTAAAAAAGCTGGGGAAAAATCCCAGTGGTTTAACTGTCTAAAAAAGCAGGGAAATCTCTGGTTTAGCTGTCTAAAAAAGCAGGGAAATCTGGTTTAGCTGTCTAAAAAAGCAGGGAAAAATCCCAGTGGTGACAGACGTGAACAAATCTAGGTAAATATAGGTTATCAGACTCTTATAAATGATAGGACTGATATTTGTAGAAGTCTCATGTACCTTAATTGATGGAAGTTTTTCCTTTTCTTTTCTCACATGAGTTAGAAAATATAAATATACATTCATTCAGATATAAGTTTTATCAAATCATCTGGTTGCTTCGTTTTAGCTTTGAACAGTTTTCACTTACACGTACGATCAATTGCGCTACTTTTAAAAAACCAACTATTGGTTACCATAGTCAATAAGCGCTCATGACGAAAATATTGTTGCTCATGAAAAATCTGGTGCGCTCACGGCCCCCAAAAATTAGAGGGAACATTGGTCAGGGTGCGTAGAGTCTCCCTTTTAAAGAATTTAGTTTTTTCACGGAGTGTGAGGTGGAAGGGAGTGACTTTGCTCAAGTGACTTGACCTGAGTGTGAGAGGGAGTGGGTATGGACAAAAGTGAGTTCAGGGAAAAGGACCAGACCAAAAGGGAGGGAATGGCAGTTCCCGACCAAAGCGGGTGTGGTAGGGAGAATGGGGTGATGGCACAGGACTCCAGCTTCAAGTAAGGATTAAACAGAGGCATACAGCTCCTTCACCATGTGGCAGTATCCTATTGTTTGGGTTATAGTTCTACTGTTGTAAACTGAATAAAAACAAACTGGTTGTGTCGGACATAACCCTAGAACGAAAATCATACCTAGTAAAGCAGCGGCGCGTCTTCTCCAATCAGCTCCGAAGCTGAGGTTATTTACGTTTAACTTAGTCTGACTCTAAACAGTGTGTGCTGTACACAGGACGATTAAAGCAACGCCGATTAAAATAGTTGTCAACTATTTCCATTAGCGATTCATCGATTTGTTGTTTCAGCCCTAGTATGTAAAGAACTCCACCGGGGGGGGGGGGGTAAAAATGAGTGTTATCCCACTATCAGATCTCATCCCTCATCTTTGGTAGCATAGACAAAACTATAAACCCCCTTGCCTAAACATTCATTCCTCCACCACAGTTTTAAAGTGAAATTCGGGCCCAGATTTTAGTAAATGTTGCATCGGGGGCCCAAATCCACATTGAGAGATAAACTGAGAGAATTTTAGGTTTTAACATGCAATTACTTAAAAAAAAAAAGACACAAAAACAGTAGCATGCGTTTTATATTGTGTTTGTTAGTAATCTAGTCACAGTTTATTAAAAAGGGACACTACCACTAAAAGGTTCTTCTGGACCCTGCTGCCCACCACAATTGATGGTAAGAAATAGGAGGTCCCTGGCCTTAGAATCCAATAAAACCATAACCTCTCTCTGTAAGCTACAGCTACAACTTTTCCATCTCCTTTTCCCATCCTATGTGCTTCACACAGGCAGCAGACTATAGACTTCAAGGACATGCAGTCAGCTGTCAGGAGAACAAGTTCTTCCACCATCTCCACTGTTCATTGAGAGAGGAAGCGGGGAGGAGACGGAGAACAAACTGGCAATTGAGTTTATCGATTGTTGAATAGATGTCATTAGGTACACGGGTGCAATCAGTTACATGTGACAATGCCCAGTTATGCATGTGCCACACACAGACACGCCTTAAAGTGATGCATGGAGTACATGTGACCTAGCATTTGTACACTAATGATCGAGTCGTTCTCTGCATTATGTAAGTCGCATGTGTCAGAAGTACTGCGTTGCACACAAAGTGGCAGATGGGCAAGGATAAGACGCTAGTTGGATTCCTTTCTTGCTGAAACCAAGAAATAGTTGGCACGGCTCTTATGACTATGGCAGCATTACACCAGTGATACACAATGAATGACACCATGTAGGCTGGACGTGTAGAATATACTGAATATTGTGTATTTTGTGGCTCTATAGGATAATTTCACGACATAATTTAGATAAATGTTGCGACTCCTCTGTATGAATATGTGAATGTATTTTATACATTCCTTGAAGGAAAGAAAACATACATGTCATTACCACAGGACTACTGGCTGGGAAGCCAACAGTCTACTGTATTGAACAGTTTAAGCAAAAGACAAACACAATGAAAACAAGGTTTTATTAATTTTTTTTTATTAAGCAAGTGGCTGGATAGTAGCAGCAGGCATAAACATCAGGAACAGGAACTTTACCAGTTCAAAAATACAAACCACATTATTTGGTTTTAGAACAAAAACAAAGCTTATCTATATGAACAAAAAACAAAAATCTGTAAAACCTAGAAATGGTTTATATTAATCTTGAAATGTAGTTCTAGGCTTAGCAAATGCAAATCAATTCAATGTAGAGTTCTAAAGGAAGAGAATTGCCTCTGCCAGGTCCTCTTTATTATTTTTAGGGCTGAAAATAATCTTTCGACACTGACTTGGGTGGGTGGCATTGCAGTAACTATTCTGGCCACATCACTAACGATCTCTGGATAAACAAGGATGGCTTCTTCAACAGTAAGTTTTGATGAGCGATCATACTTTTCAACTTCTTTTAGTGCTTTATCAAACTCCTGTTGGAATTTTTTTATTTGGACATTTACTGGTTCTGTAACGCTTGTACGACGTCGCTTTCTTTTAGCAACTTCCATTTTGTTTAAGAAGGAATCAAAGTCTAATTCTTCGTTTGAAGAAGATGATCCCGAGTTACCACTATTGCTTAAAAGAACTTCATCCTGTGGAGGTATTTCAGGTCGTAATCCCTTCATGCGAACTGCCACATCATAGAGGGCCTTTTCCCAGTAGCAGTCTGTTCACCAAAAGTCGGCTCATTGGGGTCGACATAAATAGCCGCTAACAAGATTTCATTTTGCAGCAATAGACTCTTTTCATCATTGAAGATGCAATGCCCTCAGCTATTAACCCTCCATTTTTGTTCAGGCGATATAACAGGCTCTTCCATTCCAAGAGGAATTTACCCGGGGTTAGATTGTCACATTGCAACCTCTTGGTGACAGTGAAGGGGTGAAAAAGAAGGTTCTCCAGCTCTTTTGTTTGTGTCCACTGGCTTTCAGTTAATGCAAGATTTTCATTGTCCATTTCTTCTATGAAGTCTTTAACTTCAAGCAAACGCTTCACCATTAAATAAGTGCTTCCCCAGCGAGTTGTTTGATCCAAAATGGCTCCTTTTCCTGCATGCCTTTTCAAAATTGCATCTGTTTTCGGGGCCCTGGCTGCAAGTTACTTGCCGTAATTTGCCAATTCGTGTAGCTGCATGGCGATCTTTTAATCCATCTCTTATGGCAAGTTGCAGTGTATGAACAGCACATCGCATATGATGAATAGTAGCAAGCTTCAATGCTTCAACAAAGTTGTCTAAAAAAACTTCAGCATTCTCTTCAGTTTCTAAACTTTCTCCAATACTTGCAGAGCTGTCTTCCTCTAACTCGAATATCTGTTTGTTATCTTCAACTGCGTTCATCTTCTCAATTGTGCTCAACATGTTAGAAGCGTTATCTGTCACAGCACATAAAATCTGTTCCTTTTTAATTTCAAAATCTTCTAGAACACCCTCCACTAACTTCTGAAGGTAATCACTGGTGTGATGTGCCTGAGTGTCCTTTAATCCGAGGGTCCGTGTTATTGTTTTGTTGTTTTCATCCACAAATCTAACATTAATAGCGAAATAATTGACTCTGTGACGTGTGCATGCATCCATTTTAAGGAAGACAAAACGTCCTTTCAGAACTTTCTGTAGTTCTTCCTTTTTTACATTTGGCCTCAATTCTAAGTTTCCTTATACTTTCTCTTTCCAGAGAAACACCAAGTTTTTTTGCCATTTCTCCATTTAGGCCTAAAAAGGCTGGCTGTGAAAAGAAGGATAGTGGTAAACTATTCTTTACTACCATTTCAATAATGTGGTGTTTGAATTTTTCTGGTGTCATCGTTATGGTAACTTTGTCAGATAAAGAATTTTCTTATTTGTGATTGTTCTCCAGTAGATTTCTGAACGTTTTTTGTCACAGACGTAGATGCAATGTTTTCATTCCTATCTTTCTCATTCACGGCTTCTAACACTTTGGGATGAAAACGCTGTAAGTGTCTTTTCAAATTTGATGCTCTTGTAGGTGCATTTTTATCAGGCCCACTGAAACTGCTAATTTTTGCATCACATTGTTTTTCACCATCATCATCTTTTCTAATACATTGGCACACGTAATGTTTTCCATCACTTGATAATGCAAAGTGCTCATAAACAGACTTTGTCGTGTTTGTTGTTAGCAGTCTTTTTGCCATTGTTCGGATGCCTCTTTCCCTAAAATATAAAATATGTTATACTATTACTAACTGGCATATAATTAGATTTTTAATATCAACATACACAGTCTTGTAAGTTGTACGTACATGGCTTAATACAAACAAATAAGCTATATATCCCAGCACTAAACCTAGACATGATTTGTCCTATACAGAAAAACATGCAGACATGTACTGTACACACACACACACACACTACATTTTAATACTCAGAGCATATAAACAATCTGCACTATACATAAACATTCATACATTCCTGCACCACACTTACAAACCTAGGATAGACAGTTTCTTCCAGAAACATGTACACATGTCTTCCCTCATACAGACAAGCAGGTTTTACAATAAATATAAACACTTACAGTTGAATCCAAGAAGCTGTTCCACCAAGTCCTTCTAAGCTCTTCTAGCAGAGAGAGCTAGTTGGGCAGTAGTGAATGATGTCCGGTTCATAAACAAATCGTTCATCTGAGCCGGTTCTTTTCAGTGAGCCGAGTGAGTCGATTCTCCTGACTCAAATGAGCCGATTCCAACAGCTCAGTCTGTGACGCAGTAACAGCCAGTGTAATGTGATCCTAGAGTGAGGGAGGGCGTGTCTGCCGGCTCTGCCTGCAATGTGCTACAATGTTACCAGTGCCAGGACTCGCAGAGTCAGCCGGTTCCTGCAGATCTGAGTCATTAGTTAACTGACTCAGTGATTCTTCTGTTCAATGAGTCACAGATCAGGCTCCAGCAGTTCATACATTAACCCAGTGATCCCCTAATATTAAATACAGGATAAATCCTCAGTCTCACACAGATTTGGATTCTTTTGCACCTCTTTAAATAATTTCAATTAATTTTCATCATAAATGAATCCTCATTATTAAGACCTATATTAACCCTTTCGCTGCTGAGGCATTTCCCGCCTCTGTGATGAGGTCATTTTTATCGGTTTTGCTCATCATGTTTAAACGTGTTTTGAAGGCTTATTTTAGTATATGACCCAGACATATTATATATCGTTCTTTCCGTCAGACTCGGCAGATTCATAATATGTCATTATTATATGTATACGTCATGTCCTGTCTGTATATTATAACAAAAAATGCAATAAAATATGAATTTTCAATAATTTACAACGTGTAAGGCTGGGGTCAGACTGAGGCAGTGCGAACGCGCGTGCAGGCGCACTTAATCACGGCCGTAGTAGCAGCAAATGCCAGGCAATGACGGCCAATATACGAAGTACGGTCGCACAAAAGTCCGGCTGCGCAACGCAAGTGGCAAACGAACGCATTTTGTCGAAAACGTAAAACCGCTAGTACGGTTGTACAGAGTGCGCTGCGTCCGCTAGCGGCGTGTGTGCGTGAATTGGAGATGTCAGATACTGCTAATGTCCGGCCAACATAACGTCCAGATGCACAAAGTGTTTTATTGATGATCCGTACAAAATCACGGACGAAAATGCGCATAGTATGACCGCTATCGCGTACTCCGTGAAAAAATGCGTCCATTCGTTCAAACGCACTTTTTCACAGACAACGTGAAAATGCGTTCGTCTGACCCTAGCCTAAAGTGGTTTTTTTTCACATTTTAACATGCGAGCAATTGCGGTTATATTTTGTATGGGGTGCGCTCGTTAAAAAAAATTAGAGATGGGGTCTCGTTACATTTTTTTGGGGGGGGGGGAAATTATTTTTTTTTAGAATTTTTTTTTAAATATTTTTTTATAAACTTTTTTTATACTCCCGTTTGGTATTGTTGGAACGGCCATGCTCTGGCCGATCCAACAATACCAAACATTAACCCCTAACTGCCACGGATCGGGAGATAGAGTGTTCATTGGAACCCCTATCTCCACCATTGGTGGCAGTTAGGGGTTAACTCCAAGACTGGCGTCATCGTGCTATGCACGATGACGCCAGTCCTCAGGGGGCATTCCCGGAAGCTTGGCCGACATCCAAGATGTCGGCCAGCTCCGGGAAAGGATCACGAACTGGCGCTTTTCGGCGCCGATTCGTGATCCGGCACCCATGGGGTTAATGCCAGGTACCATTTGGAAGGGCAGGCTGTGCCCTTCCAAATGGTGCCTGGGTTAACCCTCGCAACGCCGCCGATCGGGAGAGAGAGGGGTCCGAAGGACCTCCCCCTCCCTTTCAGGCGCCTCCTCCGCACATGCGGGGGGGGGGCGCCTGAATTAGATGTCATCGCGTCGCCGCGATGACATCTAATGTCCCCGCCGGGCTCCCGAGTGCTGGGCTGACATCCAAGATGTCAGCCCGCACCGGGGGGGCGCAGCAATCCGCCGGAATCCGTGCTGAGCGCGTCCGTAGCACAGGAGAACCACTTGGCTGGACGCGCTGAGCGCGTCCATAGCAGCCAAGTGGTTAAATACAGTCTACTATCAATAATAGTTCAGTCTTGAACTATTGACCCTCCACTTATACAAGTGTCTCTAGTGCTGCAAAAAATATATTTACTTAATCCCTCATCAGTGAGAAGCTAGGTTACCCATGGGCGCTGCGTTCCCTGTAACAGCAGAACACAACACTATGGAAAGTATAAGTATTGCCGCTCCGAATTGTGCGTTGTGTGCCATATAGTGAAGCACATGAAAAGCATGCTTCTTCACGGTCACTTAACGTGTTTGTTTTGCAGTTACGTGGGGCACTGCATGCATTGGTCTTTATTCTTACAGTAGAAAAGTCATTAATTATAACTTTTTGTGAATTGGGACATTGATTTAAAACTTGCTTTTTTTTAAAATTCCAATCTAAATTTAGTAGGAGTCGGAGTCGGTGCATTGTTTGCCGACTCCAACTCCAGGTACCCAAAATTGGCTCCGACTCCACAGCCCTGAGGAGAACGCACTGTGGGAAAGAGCCATCGACTGTTCAGGTACAGAAGAGTGTGGAAGAGGCGCTGAATATATTAAGACCCATCACCTGCTTAGCGCTAGGTTAAATGAGGTTAACGGATGCCACCCTGATCACATCCCAAACGCTAACTGGTTAAAAAGCCGTTAGTGCATCGGTAATAGCGTTTCATACCACGAGCTTACTGTACTTTGTGCTCCCTATACCTAACATGGGGACCACAAAGAGTAACTAGCGTTAGGATTACAAAATCCCAACACGAATTACCGCACAACTGCGCTTAACAAAAGCTGCTCTAAGCGGGTGCTAACAGATACCGCTTCTGCAGAATCAGTCATCACTAGCTGAAACCCCTCCATCCAAATCAGATACTCACCTCTCACTCCACAGCTCGAACATTGGACAGATCCGCTGCTTCTGGGGGCAGAGTCAGACTGGGGACAAATCATCCCCAGTCTCCCTCCGCGAATCACTCCACGGCCTGGCAGCACAAGCCTCCATGGTGCTTAGCGGTGCAGGCTGCTGAATCAGCACCTGCCTGTGATATGGTGTTAAAACAGGGAGAGAGCAGGTTTCTCCCCCGTTAGCATCCTCGTTTTAGCGCAGGGCAGATGAGGATAGAGCCCTCAGTCTACAAAGCCAAACATTTCAGTAACTGAAAATACAAGTAGTCAAATCATATCCCTGCAGAATTCAGTCTGATCCACATCATATTTAATCACAGCAGTTGGTGTGGGAGTTTCTGCCAATTTTCAGTGCAAGAAGAGGAATGGATGTGGAATAGACCTTTGATTACAGACAGAAGGTGGCAGAAAAAGAGTGAAATACAAGCAGGGTTATTCACAAAGAGCTGATCTGGGCCCGAAAACGGCACCGAACAGTGAATTTCCCCCGTACGGTGCCATTCGGCTGCTCACAAAGCAAACAGTTTGCCAAGTTTTGGCAAATTGCCAGCCAGTACAGTGCCTGTTCAACAACAGAGAAATCCCCCATAGAGAAGCAATGGTTAATCTATTCCAAGAACACCGAACAGCAGGGAAAAGTTGCCGAACTGCCCTGCTGTTCAGTGTTTTCATGCGACAGGTTTATTAAAGTGAATCCCATAGACTTCAAGGTTAAAAACATTCCTGTTGAGGCGGAGCTAGCTGTGGAAGCGAGCAGCAGCATTTTGGAGGAGCTCTGTGTCTACCACGGATTTTATTGCTTTTTTCGCCGTTTGCACTGCCCTGTGAGCTTCCCGGTTGGCTAGCGGGATACTGGAGAGTTGAGGTACCTGATTTAGCCCTGAGTTTCGTGCCCGGGGACAGATTGCTGCCGGCAGCGCGATTTGGGCCTAGTCACAGCGGCCATCTTGGAAGCCTACTCGAGGCGTATTGAGATTCCCTCACCGCCCTGCGACCTCGTGCCAGCCCAGCATCTCCGGAACCATGCCTACCGGTCGTTCCCAGCGACGGGCCCCCCGGGATGTTTTGCGAGGTGGTTCCGCTTTTACGGGACTGACTGCTTCTTCCTCCCTCCCCCCGGGCTATGGCTCCTCGGAGGCTGACAGCGACTATGAACCTCAGGGGGGTATTACTGGGATGCCCTGGCTTGCCCCGCAGTCACCGGCGTCTGACTCCCGACCCCTCTCGGCGGCTGCTAGGAAACGGGCACAGAAGAAGAGAAAATCAGCAATGCGGACATCGTCCGGGGCAAGGCCGGACACAGAGGATATTTTTGATGGGGACCCGACTGAGATTCCCCTTACCTCCGCCAGTAATAGTGTGACCTCGGATCATCGGTCTGCAGTGGGGACGGGACTTCGACAGCAACAGGTGCAGGAGGAGGACGACCATCTCCCCTCCACGAAGGGGGATCTCCGCAGGATCTTGGAGGAGCTTCGGGTGATACGTGAGGTGTGGCAGCCTGAGGTGGCGGCGGTCCGCACGGAGATAGCGGCGATGCGTGCTCAGGTGAAGGTGGTACAGGAGACGACTTCTGCTGTGACAACGGAACAAACTCACCTGTCTGGTCAGGTTGCTGGTTTGCGATACCAAGTCGAACTTCTGACACGCTCTGTGGAGATGCTTGAAACGAGACACAGACGCCGAAACATCAGGGTCAGGGGTGTCCCGGACTCTATTACCTCCGACGCTCTGCCGTCCTACGTGACTCGTCTTGTGCTTCAGGTCACGGGGCTTCCCCCTGACACGCTTGGGTCGGTGTTTCGGGTCAGGAGACCTGCGACGAACCCACCTGGGGCTCCTCGAGACGTCGTAGTGGCCTTCCGTGAAGTGGCTTTCAAGGTCAAGGTTATGTCTGCTCCGGGCGCGAGGGATCCCGTACGCTTTGAGGGCTCCACTCTGGCCCTGTATCATGATCTCCCATTCCAGACCCTGATGGCTCGCAGGCGTTTTCGTGAAGTGACATCAGTTCTTCGCCGACAGGGTGTCCGATATCGCTGGGGTCTGGCAGGAGCTTTGGTGGTGACCCACGCAAATGTCCCCTATACCATCACGGATCCCGCGGTGGCTTGGATTGACCTTGCGGCTGCGGGCCTCTCACCAGATCCTCCGGACCCTCGACCGGATTGAAGGCTGGTTTCTATGCCCTCTACCTCTCCAGGTCTGAGCTTTACTGAATTACACCCCCTCCCCTGCATTTCTCTTATATGCTTACGTGTCCCTGGTCTCTAGCTTGGCCTAGTGCCTGGACTTTCAGGACGGTTCGTAATTTGTTTTGATCAGTCCCAGCCTGCATTGCATAGGGCTTTTGCTTTTTTGCCTGCACATGGTACTTTCTGCCTTTTTACTTATTTTTACCGCCCTGTCCTTCTTTGCGACGCATGTTTTTTGACCAGCTGACCGTAGTTACCTTGGCCGGCCTTAAGTGGCTGCATTTATATAGGTTTGATTTCCACCTTGATGAGACCCCCCGTCTAGGGGATGTTTTCTGCTAACATATTGCTATCCTTAGATTTTTTCGATTCGCTGTTTTTACGATGACACTTTTTTGGCCATGTGTGGTTTCCGTTGCTTGTTAGGTCTTCTTGTTTGGCCCTGCGAGGTCATCCATTATTTTACAGTATGATGTAATGCTGACTTATTTCAAAATAAAAAACTTTAAATTTAAAAAAAAAAAACATTCCTGTTTTTATTCAATAATCGAATAAACCAGTTATTCATTTAATCTGCAGTAAAGTAATAAAAAAAATCTTCCTTTTTATATAAACGCCTAAAAAGACCCACAAAAAGAAATTAAACAGCAGTTTATTTTTTCTGTAACAAGCCTTTTATTAGGATTCATAGGTCCTCATGTTAATTTCAGGCATTTTTGTTCAGCATTTCGATTTTGACACTTCCAAATCGTATGGTTTGTTATTTTTAAACCTGTCGTCTGGTGGCTTGTCGGCCGCGTTCGATAGCTATCCGGTGCCCGATTCCCTGCAGTGAAAGGGTGAGGAAATTTGATTCCCCGAAGTGCAGGGAGTTATGGGGAATAACAGCACGAAAGGTCGTTGACATGTCGGTGCTCTGAATAAACCCTAAAAGGTTTTAAGCCAATAATGCAATAAAATGCTATTTATTGCTTGAGAAGCAGTTTCAAAACGTTAAAGAAATCTATATGCAAATGGTAGTAAATCGAAAATATTTACAGTGTGATGTCTGAACTAGCTAACAAACATCACTGCATGTTTTAAATATACAGCATGCGAATACAATACTATTGTGACGTGTGCCACTTTGGACTTTGGGTGCATGGACCTGGATATGCAATTGGGAGGTGCAGGCCTGATGTTCTATATTATTTCCTTGCCCTCTTGTGCAGAGTGTTTGTGTTTTCTGTGACCTATTCCCTGATTTCTGTATTATATTGATTTCCTCTCTGGTTTAAATGAGATCCCATTCAGTAAATCAAATCATTGTTGCTGGATTCTATTGCCCACCGAGCTCCCCAGTGCGCTCCCTCTGACATAACTCAAATCCTTAATAACCTACTTGCACAAAACCAAAAAAGTGAACTGCTGGTCCTCGGCGATTTTAATACAGATTGCAGCTAACTCAATTAAACGGCGAGCAAAGTTTTAATCTCCTCCCCCACTCGCATTAATATGAAAAGCCCTAACCATACCTTGCTGGACTGGATGCTCTCCTCATATCCTGATAGAATACAGGAGGCAGGCGTTCTCGCTAATAGCTTTAGTGACTACTGTCGTGTACTGCGTTTGGGAAATAAAAGGCCACAAAATTTCCCAAAAGGTAATAACCACCAGGTCTTTCAAGAAATTTATTCTTGAATCCTAAGTGATCTCAAACAGCTCCCATAGTACAGACTAAACCTAATCCGAGACCTAGACTGTGCAATTGCATACTTTCAGTCCGAGCTCCTGCAAGTCTGGAATTCCCATGCCCCGTTGCGTAAAGTGCGAGTAAGAGGGACCCATCTCCCCTGGGTTACAGCTGATCTTACACTAATGTACCAGCTTAGAGATTCACTGTGGTCAAATTTCAAGACTACTGGTTCCATGAACGATCACTTTGAATACCGAAAATGCCGGAATGCATGCACAAAACAAAAATGGCGAAAGCCCATTACTTCAATGAAAATCAAAACAATAACATATCAAACCCTAGAAACTTTTGGAAAACCATAAGTAATATACAAGCACCCCCTGTCCACTCCTAGTCGGCTGCTGTCAAAGTAAACAACCAAACCCCGCAACACCCCCTAGATGTAGCAAATGCCTTTCATGATTATTTTGTTGGATGTGCCACCACCCTGACTGCTAAGCTAAGAAAGGACATGCAATCAGAAAGGCCGCACGCAGGTCAGGCCCCTCCAACTGTGCAAAGACCCTGTATCAGACAGGAATTCAGTTTTATACCAGTACCTGTCAGTGTCGTTACTAAACTTCTCCGTAACCAAAAAATGAAATACCAGTCTGGACCTGATAAAATACCAGCAATGCTGCTGAAAATCAGTGCGTCGGCAATTGCAAATCCTGTCGCAACCCTAATCAATGAATCACTGGTGACTGGATACATACCCAAACGATGGAAGACTGCGAGAGTGGTACCTATCCATAAAAGTGGTGACAGTACTTTGGTATCTAACTACCGTCCGATATATCATTGCTCCCTGTAATGTCAAATTTTGGAAAAATGCGTCTACACACAATTACATGATTATTATCAATATTGGAACTACTTAACCACGAATCAATCCATCTTTCATACAAAATCACTCAACTACAATCGCCCTTTTAAAAGTCTGCAATGATATCCAAGCTGGGATGGAACAAGGAAACCTAACTGGAGCCATCTTCCTTGATTTTGCCAAAGCCTTTGACACAGTAGACCATGGCATCTTGTTAAAAAAACTTAAAGACTCTGCTATTGGTGATCACACGCTAACCTGGTGTCAATCATATGTATCCGACCGATGGCAATATGTGTCCATTTCTGGCAGCTCCTCCCTCCCCCTCCCAGTCACTTGCGGTGTACCCCAAGGCTCAATACTCGGCCCCCTGCTATTTGCAATATTCATAAATGATCTGCCTAACAACTGCAAAGCCTCAACTGTACACATGTACGCGGACGACACCGTAATCTATACCAGCAAACCAAATCTCCCGCAGCTAGAGGCTGTGCTGCAAGAACAATTCACAGAGGTAGAAAAGTGGATCAAAAACAAACTTTTTAAATACTGACAAAACGGTAACGATGCTCTTTGGAACAGCACCTAAACTACACAAATTGCAAAATCCCCATCTATGTGTGGGGACAAAATCAAATGGCATGCTGACCAGTCACTTCTCTCAAATATCTAGGTATGTAGTTAGACCCAAATCTATCCTTTGGCCCCCCACATCGAAAAACTCATCTAAACTTGACCCCAAACTAGGTGCCCTGTACAGAAACAAACCCTGACTGAACCCCACGGTAAGAAAGCAAGTTGTACAACAAATGCTTATGCTAGCTATTGATTACGGAGATCTAGTGTATGCAGCAGCCCCACAAACACACCTTCAGAAACTTACCACATTGTAGAACTCATGCTGCCGCTTTGCGCTACAATGTAACTACATGACCCACCATTGAGACATGTTAAAAGAGCTAAACTGGCCGTCGCTGGAGACTAAACGCACCTGTCACCTCTCCAACCTTGTGTTTAAGAGCTTTTCTGGGAAGCTGCCACCCTACCTGAATAGACGGCTTCCTCCAGCAGTTACCTCATCCTATAACCTCCGATCCAGGACCAGCACCTTACTTGCAATACCACAATACAAAAAGACAGTGGCTCGGTCCTCCTTTTCCTACAGAGCACCACAAATATGGAATAACCTCCCAGACGCCATCAAATCTTCCCCAGTCTAAAGTCACTCAAGAGCTCCCTATTGACATACCTTAATACAGAATGCACCTGTAAACATGTAGGAAATAATCTGTATATATGTAACCTAATGACTAACAGAAAATAAATATTTATGTTGTTTTTAATATCTTGCATTGTATTACTTTGTATTTCTGTAACAACTAACATTTTAATGCTCTTGAACCCAGGACGTACTTGAAAACGAGAGAAATCTCAATGTATTCTTCCTGGTAAAATCTTTATACATAAATTATTACTCCCTTATGTATTTAGTGTAGCGTGTTGAGTGGGATATACTGTGCTGTTTTCCTATGTGTAATCTGTATGTAAACATTTGCTTTTCCTCCACCCAACCCCCAGAAACTGGCTTTGACTGGATATCCTGGCCACCTTCCCAAGCCTTTGTTAGTAGACCGGGTGTGTGTGTGGGAGGGGGAGGCTATAGGGAGGATAACAGCATGGAAAAGGTGGGACGTGTTTTACTTTAGTATATGTTTAACTGTAAACAGAAAATAAAGCCATTCCTAGTTTGGTCTTCACCCTACAAGGATCTCCTGTTATTGAGTGAGTTTAGGGCCAGAACCAGTACTCCTTCAGGATACTGACGGCGAGGGGAGCATTCTGTATGTGGGCACTAGAAGCTGTAACAACCATTTCCCAATCAAATTCTGAATACAAAAAAATCCTATATGCACCCATGCCTTTAGAATATTAATTTCCTCTGCAAGTGTTACAGCCTGGTGTATTTATATGTAGGCATCTCTGTATAATACCAGCGTCACTCAGCACAGTGTTACAGTTACCCGCGTATGCAGATTAGTTCGAATCATAGTCTCACTTCCTACTCAGCCAATTATATCCAATAATTACAGGTTTCAAATATAAATAGGATGCTTATTTCTCATCAGCTTTGCAGCCCTGTTAATTACTCTCTGAGGGCAGCCCGACGTGGGCAGTTCACACATTCAGAGATGGTGACAAGATTCATCTTGAAGAAAAGCACTGGGAATAAAAGGCACAAATGAAATGCTTGAAAAGAATAAAGGGAGGGGGAAAATAATCAAATGTTCAGGACACATTTATTGAAAGTGACATCAGTAGAAGAGCCAGAATATGGAGAATTGTGGCGTTAATCATTGGGCGTAGCAGCCTGCTTGTGAAAGGGTTCTATAGGTGTGTGGGTTTTAAAAACCCACATAGAACTATTCTGGACATTGTAACAGAACCTTTGAACGCACCAAAAGGCATACCGTTTCTATGACTTCTGTCTTATCTGAATTATAGTCTTTGTACTGTCCAAGCATCTCATCGACTCTCCTCAGATTGCGACTGGTGTCCTAAAAAGGGAAACAAACACATACATATCCACCTCTCTGAACTATGCAAATTGTAAACATGATGGAAAAAAACAAAAATCAGGCAGGAACTTTCTGAATGCTACAGGAATAGATTTATCTTCTGAATTCCATATTTAAAGAAGTTATTAAAACAAAAAAGACGATGACCCTCTAGACCAACAAAAAGTGAACCAATCTCTGCTTAACCCCTTACGACAGGATGTTGCCTGTCAAAAGGGGGTTAATGCCGGTGAGGCGTGCTGGTACGCCTTGCCACCAGGTGCCGCTGCGGGCCTCTGATGCGACCCGCCCCGCAAACTACGTGCATCATTGGCTGCAAAGGAACGCCCTGGAGATCAGGCGCCCACTGTGAACCCCTACCGTATCTTCAGTACCCTGCCACCCTAGTCTCCAACCCAGTGTCCTTAGTTGGCCCTTTTCCTGACACTTCTTTGGTGCCGTATGCAAGTGTTCCTCTTGTACCTGCATCTAGTATTCCTCCTGCATTCCCCCAGTGTTCTGTACTGCGTGTCACCTACCCAGCCCACAGTATACCAAGTCAGAAAGTTGAGTCTCCCACTCTACCAGGCCCATCTGAGTGCTCTTCTTCAAGCATCCGCCGGCAAAGGCTGTAGGCCGCTTGCTCGTTGGGAACCACGCACAAGCTGCAGTCTCGCGAGATCCCGGAGTTCACAAGATCTCGTCAACTCCGCAATCTTGCGAGATCGCGGCTGGTGGATCCCAGGTGAGTCGTCGGGCTACAACCTTTGTCGGCAGATGCTAGAAAAGGAAGAAGAGTACTCAGAGGGGCCTGGCAGAGTGCCGTTCGAGCATTGCCCCATGGATGCTGGCCGTCAAACCAGCCCAGCGCTGGCTTCCAGTATCAGTTTAGGTATCAGGGGCATCTGCATGACTATCAAGTACTCGTGCAGATCCCGGTATCGGCACCAATACTTACATAAAACAATGGTAAAAGCTTGTGTTTCGGGAACTAAACGAAACGCTACGCTCGGACAAAATTTACGGATTCGTAGATCAGAAGGTCAGTGAAATGCCCCGATTTCCAGTGGTTCATTTCAACAGGTTTAAATAGGCGAATCCCTAGGTTTTAATGTAAAATTCATTCTTTAAACAAATCCCTGTTTTTATTAAATATTTATTCAACCAACCATTCACTTTTAATTTATAGCAAAAATCATATTAATCTATTAATTTTTTTTTAATTTGAATATTGTTTTGTATTCTATTGTGAAATTTTTGGATTTCTAATTATTTTTAAAACGACAAAGCTTTTTTTTTTTTATTTGCCGACGGTGGGTGTTGTCCTTGGTGCTGAAACCTATTTCAGCACCAAGAACAGAGTGATTAAGTAGTTAAATGTCACATTCCGAAACAAAAAAAAAAATAAAAAAATTAAAAATCAGAAATAAATCACAGTAACAACGAACAAACCGGAACTAAAAAAAAGTAACGGATCAATCCGCAACAAAAAATTTTCAGTGCGCAAATGTCTACTGATAATATCTGCATTGAAAGTACAATTTAAAAAAATGAAAACGCTCCAGTTTTAAATTATTAACCCCTTAAAGGACCAATGATGTAACTGTTCCATCATAAATGCATTGATGTTAAAGACACTTGGTCCTTAGGGGGTTAAACCTAAAAAAAATTCCAATCAGCCACACCCCCTGCCAAAAAGTAGCAAGAGGAAAAAACAAAAAAAAAGAACAAACCCAAGAAGATTGCAATGCATAGAGTAGCAATGTTAATGCTTGAGTAGACATGGCCTGAGCAGTCACAATGTATTACGCTTAGAGCAAAGGTTTGTGCCTGTGCCTTTGCCATTCCGTGCAATGTTGTCTAGATCTCGCCGGAGACTTTTGGTCTCCAGTTCTGGATTTTATTCCCCCTGCAGTGTATCCAATAGAATTAATTCCCTGACGTGCCACAGTACTGCAGAAAAGCAAGTGCATGGTACAGAAAAATTGGACATAAAAAGAGCTGACCATTGCCAAGGGACCTCACAGGCCATTGCCTGGGATACAGAGCTGGTGTCCGGCGCCGGACACCAGCTCTGTAACCTGCATCGTTATACCTAAACGGTTTTGGGGATTTGCCGTTTGTTTGGACAGCCCGGCTGCTGCATCTCGAATCTGACCAGTATAAACATCTTTTTTTTCTTTTTATGTATGGAATATTTTTATACACACTAACTTATTCCATTTTTAATTTTGTTCACTTAATTTTTTCACCTTTGTTTTATTCGTTTTTATGGACTTAAAGGATTAAATCCTTTTTTCACTTATTTATTGTATTTTGCTTCGTATTTTAACTGCAGCACAAGGATTAAGCACTGTGCCTTATTTCCAGCATCTGGACAAATTACCACACCCTTTATAGAGCACCTTGCTCACTGATTGTGTTCAGCCCATATCTACTGTGTTTTAGCCTTAGATTTACCTACAAATCATCTATTTTTGCAGAGTTCATTACATTTAACACTGATCTTATTGTTTTGTTTTTTTTCTTGCAGCACACATTTTACTATTAAGTCGCATCCTATGTAAATTCACAGATGTCACTTTTTTTTTCTTAATAATTTTTATCCTTTTTTATTCTATTTCTGGTCAATACAGTCCTCTCACGCAGTGAGTCTACTTATTTTTAGTTTATTTATATACAGTCCATTTCCTTTTATTTTCCTGCCTATGCCAATAGAGCCATCTAGTGGCGCCATACAGACACTACACCCATTTCATTGCCTGGGTTAGCCAGGATTAGCTACCTGAAGTGTGTTTGCCAACGTGTGAATCTTTTCGGACATATCCGCAGCTCCTCGTGACCTGGCGTGGACATGCGTTGCCCTGAGGGGTCCACGTCTGCTGGTTCGATTGCGCAAAAGAGAATCGGAGTCGCTGGATGATTCTGCCATTTCTACGTCTTACATCTGGAGGAGAAAAACAATGTTACATTTATGATGAAGGACACAACCCGGAGGTGTGTCTCAAAAAAAGTTAGATCGTTACACAAGCTAAATAAAAAAAAACACTGGTGTCCATCGAGTTCAGCCTTTCACACATCACCTATTGTAGTTTACCCAAAACAAGAAAGAAAAACAAAAAAAAAAACAAAAAACAGTCTGAAGCACTCACCAAAATGCAACATATTGGGGGAAAATTCCTTCTTGACCCCAGATTGCATCAGATTTCACCTCAGATCAAGCAGCTTTTACCCACAAATTAAATATTAGGTCTTAATATTCTGTTTTTGCAGGAAGTCATCCAGTCCTTTTTTTAAAAGTCTGTATAGTCTCTGACCCAACCACCTCAACAGGCAGAAAATTCCACAGCTTTATTGTTCTCACCGTAAAATAACCCTTCCTATGCTTTAGGTGGAATTTCCTTTGGTCCAGTCTAAATGGGTGACTTCATGTCCTGTGCATGGTCCCATTAATGGCCCCGTATATATTTATATAAAGTTATCAGATCCCCTCTATGGCCCCGTATATTTATTTTTAAGTTATTAGGTCCCCTCTAAAAAAAGCGCCTTTTTTTTTCTAAAAAAAAAGGTGAAATTCAGGTCTGTAGACCTTGCCTAATCAGAGACATTATGGCATGTGACAGATTAAAGAAATAACAGGTTTAAAGCATTGCACGCAATGGGTTAAATCAGGAGACCGTCAGAACAACTGACAGCCTAGTGATACAGGATATCATAAGAGTTTTATGTATATCACTGGTCACAAGTAGGAGGCAGTGAAACCTATTGCCAGAAGGACTGACATATGGGTGGTTTCCTGACTGTAAATAGCGAGCCGCTTTCCGGCCAATTAAGAGATTTTGCGCTTGTTCCTCTATTTGATTTTCCTTCTGACCCTCGTCAAAGCAGCAAAGGGAGGGGGGGGGGGGAGACGGGTTTAACGAGCGATCGTTTATGAATGGAGCAGCCATTAAATGGCCATTTTAGCAGGTTGTCCTATTGCTCTGGGCATCCGCTGAGCACCATTTCCATCTGATTGAATTTAAACATGTGCACCTTGTGCCTGGCTGACAGAGCTACCCTCCCCCTACCGCTGGATTGGGGAGAGAAACGCAAAGTGGGGTCTCGATGAAACGTATAATTGCACGACTAATTGTATCAGTGGAATAAAAGGGTCATTTTAAACCTACAATGTCGGATAATTACAGTGTAGCAGAGACAACGGTAATGTGGCCATGAGAGTCATCTCTCTACTATAGCTCGAGGGTGAAACTGAGCATGAGTAAAGAGGGCTGGATTGCAACCTGGTAAAAGCCTGAAACCTATTGCAGGGATGCAATTTCCAGTATCTAGACATGAAAGATGAAAGACATTGGGCTAACTTACACTTGACGCTACCGTTAGGGTATGTAAGCATTAACGCATGCCCCCCATATTACATCCCTGTGAAAAATCCATTAGCGCATAGGTGATTGCATGAGCTTGCTGTACTTTGCGCATACTATACTAAATATAAATAACCTAAAAACAGAATATTCAGGGTTATAACTTTTAATATGTTGGTAAAAGCTTCTTGATCCAAGGTGAAAACTGACGCCATTATTGGGTCAAGAAGGAATTTTTTCCCCAGTGTGTTGCATATTGGCGAACACTTCAGACTGGGGTTTTTGCCTTCTTTTGGATCAACAGCAGTAGGTGATGTGTGAAAGGCTGAACCTGATGGTCACAGGTCTTTGATCAGCCTATGTAACGGTGTTTGGAATACCTTAGCTTATCCTAAGTGCTAGCGTTAATTACCAAAGTGTTAAAACTTTAGTTACCGTAGATACTCGAGTATAGCGCGACCCGAATATAACAAGATGGATAGAGATTATGGAAATGAGAGAATACTCAAATATAAACGCAAGGAGCAAAGTTTTACTGTACCGATAAACAATTAGGCTAATCCTCAGGCCAGGGTGCTCTGCTCTAGAATGATTGCAGTTGTTACCAAGTTTGAAGCCGCCGGCCATCCGTCTTTACTTGCGATTAGATGGCCGGCAGAGGCGAGGTGAAAGATTGGCTTAAACCGAGCATATCCTCTGGCCGCAATGGATCCCACCTTTCTGGGAGTTCCTGAAGTGTTTGCAAGCATCAGGGAGCCCGCATTCACTTCAGTGAGACTACCGGAACTTCCGGGAGACTAAGGCTAGGGTCAGAGTGGGGCAGTCGGAACGCGCGTGCAGGCGCACTAAATCACGGCGGCAGTAGCAGCACATAACGGCCAATGACGGCCAATATACGCAGTACGTGCGTACAAAAGTGCGCCGACACCACGCAACCGGCAAATGAACGCATTTTTCTTAGAACGTGAAACCGCTGCTACAGACGTACAGAGTGCGCTGCGGCCGCATGGCAGCGTGTGTGCGTGATTAGGAGACGTCAGACGCTGCTAGTGTGCGGCCTACATAACGTTCAAACAGCCGGATTTCCCTAGAATTGCGTTGGTGAGTACCTGCGACTGTGGTCGTCTGACCACTTAAGCGTATTCCGTGAAAAAATGCGTGCGCACACATCGACGTACATTTTGACGGTGGCCGCAGAAAATGCGCTCATCTGTCCCTAGCCTTAGGATCCAGAACAAAGCAAGTTTTTTCTTACACGCGATGCAGATGTCTCGAATATAACACGACCCCTCCAATTTGAAGGTAAATTTGTCACCAAAATCTAGCAGTATACCCTAGTATCTACAGTACTCCTAAAAAAAATTATTTTTTCAAAAAATAAATAATAAAAGCCTAAAATTCTGCTTTTGTGAAATCATTTAGCGCACCCTAAACACCCCCCCCCCCAAATCCCACACTCACATCTCCCGCGGAAAGAAAGGTGGCCCGATCCTCTTGCTGCCTGGAACAGAGTGAGACTGGGGACAAATAATCCCCAGTCTGTCTCCACAATCACTCTGCGGCCCTGCACAATCTCGCAAGAGTGAGATCATGGACGTTTCGCTGATGGGCCGCGTGGAGTCCTAGGGACTCTAAAAGGGGATACTCAAAATGGTGCAGGATCGCTACCACGAGTATCACCGAGGGTAGTGCTTCGTTCCAGGGTCAAGTGCAGAGGTAGCACCTGCCCCAGAATCTAATGCTAACATGAGGACTCTACGGGGAAAGCTGCAGGCGCAGGTTTTTTATGTTAGTTACCACATGTAAATTCTAGTGTCGTACTCAAGGCGAAAAAAAAACTAAACATTACTGGGAGGTCAGGGATGAGCAATCTCTGCCTTCAAGGCGTTTTGAAACTACATTTCCCAGGAGACTCATCCAACCTAAGGAGTGTCTGAGCATCATGGGAGACGTGGTTCCAAAACCTATGGCGTGCCAAGGTTGCTGACCAAGTTGTAGGTCTTATTTCTCAAAAAAAAAAAAATCTGACCAACTGCAGAAGGCGACTGGTCATCCACTGGGTCCATAGTCCTACGACCGACTTGGTTGTCGGAATACGGATATGGAACCCTGATCTCCACCCCTATCTTTCCTTAGGAGTCAATGAGGACGTTCCCCACACGTCCTCAGTAGTGAAAGGGTTAAATTGAATTAAAACATCAGATCAAGTCAAAATGAAAACGTTCTGGTTTGCGGGGCTTTAGTAGGATACAAGTATGTGTGGTCTCATTTCCAGTGGCGATGGCTCCATCCAAGCCTCCTTTGAACTACTGCTTTTTTTTGCCTTGAGAAAAAAGTAGATCTGATTTAACTTTACTGGAATAGGAGGCCAGAAGATGCATAAATAAATTCCAGTGAGAATATTTTTAAAAGAATTTTATCATTTTATTACTGTATCCTGCCTTTCACACTTTATAAAATGTTTGGTGGGAGCGCACATTTCTCAACGCTAGACTTCTGATTTGATCTTTAGTATTTATTGGAAATTTCCCAGGGCTGTCTCGCTTGTGTAATCTAGCCCAGGCATCCCATCCCTTCCTTATTTATATAAATACTTTTGCCAACTATTCTTTGAAAGGTTCTAGGGAATCACACAAATACCGTTGCAAGACAAAGTATGTGAACCCTTTGGTCATAAAATGTGCTCTGATCTTCATCGAAGTCACAATTTGAAAAACAGTCTGCTTAAAATAAAAACATTATAGGTTTTCATGTTTTTATTGAACAGAACATGTAAACATTCACAGTGCAGGGTGGAAAAAGTATGTGAACCTTTGGACGTAATAACTGGTTGACCCTCCTTTGGCAGCAATAAAACCAAACGTTTCCTGTAGTTGTAGATCAGACCTGCACAACGAGCTGGAGTATTTTTGGACCACTCCGCTTCACAAAACTGTTTCAGTGTAGCAATATTCTTGGGATGTCTGGTGTGAATCGCTCTCTTAAAAGGTCATGCCACGGCATTTCAAATCGGGTTGAGGTCAGGACTCTGACTGGGCCACTCCAGAAGGTGTATTTTGTTTTGTTGAAGCCCTTTTGTTGAATTACTTGTATGCTTTGGGTCATTGTCCTGTTGCATCACCCATCCTCTGCGGAGCTTCAGTTGGCGGACAGATGGTCTTACGTTTTCCTGCAAAATGTCTTGATAAACTCTGGAATTCATTTTTCCATCAATGACAACAATCCGTCCAGGCCCTGAGGCAGCAAAGCAGCCCCAAACCATGATGCTCCCTCCACCATGTTTTACAGTGGGGATGAGGTTTTGATGTTGGTGTGCTGTGCCTTTTTTTCTCCACACATAGTGTGTGTTTTTTCTTAAGAACTCAATTTTGACTTCATCTGTCCACAGAATATTTTGCCAGTAGTGCTGTGGAACATCCAGGTGCTCTTTTGCAAACTTCAAACGTGCTGCAATATTCTTTTTGGACAGCAATGGCTTCCTCCGTGGTGTCCTCCCATGTACTCCATTCTTGTTTAAGGTTTTCCTTATTGTAGATGTGTCAACAAAAATGTTAGCATGTGCCAAAGATTACTGTCAGTCTTTAGCTGACACTCTAGGATTCTTCTTTACCTCATTAAGCATTCTGCGCTAGACATGTGCATTCGTTTTAGTACTAAAACGATTTAGTCCGAATTTTGGGATAATTTAGTTTTAGTATGACTCAAGAGAAACGAAACTGCTCAGTACAAAAAACGAAAGAAACTAAAATAAAATGCACTACATTTTAGTTTCAGTCCTTTTTGTGATATTACATTGATGAGTGAAGGAGACCAGCAATGAAGATCGCAACATCGCAACATCTGAAGTTCTGCACCCTCCACATGCCAATGCAGTAGGATGTTCTATACAGAGAGTGGCATTAATTAATGCAGGAGTATGTTCTATACATTATACAGAGAGGGGTATTAATGCAGGAGGATGTTATATACATTATACAGAGAAAGGTATAAATTGAGGAGAATGTTCTATACAGAGAGGGACATTAATGCAGGAGGATGTTATCTACATTATACAAAGAGGGGTATTAATTAATGCAGGAGGATGCTCTAAACATTATACAGAGAGGAGCCTTTTTTTTTTAGCCCTTTAAATCCAGTGGCTGTGAGCGCTGAGATCGGCTGCTTGTTACATTATATCTCAGTACAATGTATCAGGCTCAGTTGTTACAGTAACTGACTGTAACAGCACTCAGAGTTTCAGTAAAACAAGGAAATAATATTGTTCTAACCTCTTACATATAAAAATATTATTTACTAGTTTTACAGAAACTCTGAGCGCTGTGATGAGCAGCAGTCAGTTACTGTAACAGCTTTGCCTGACACGGGGCAGTATTACAATGTTGGTGCTAACTTAACCTGTTGTAAACTGAAAACCTCCATAGGCTATAATGGCTCTGGGAAGGTTACAACAGCTCTGGTTAAGGCTAGGGTCAGACTGAGGCAGTGCGAACGCGCGTTCTGGCACACTTAATCACGGCCGTGCTAGCAGCAGATGCCGGGCAATGACGGCCAATATACGAAGTACGGTCGCACAAAAGTCCGGCTGCGCAACGCAAGTGGAAAATGAACGCATTTTTTCGAGAACGTTAAACCACTAGTACTGACGTACAGAGTGCGCTGCGTCCGCTAGCGGCGTGTGTGCGTGATTAGGAGACGTCAGACGCTGCTAATGTCCGGCCAACATAACGTCCAGATGCAAGAAGTGTTTTATTGATGATCCGTACAAAATCACGGATGAAACTGCGCATAGTATGACCGCTATTGCGTATTCCATGAAAAAATACATCCATTCTTCGAACGCACATTTTCACGGACAACGTGAAAAATGCGTTAGTCTGACCCTAGCCTAAGTTAGCACCAACTATGTAATATGGCCCACATTGTGCTGAGAGTGAGAGTTACTGTAGCAAGCAGCGATCTCAGCCCTCTGAGGAGCCACCACAACAATAGTAATTGTATCCACTGGTTTTCGGATGAACGAAATTTGTTTTCATACTAAAGAACTGAAAACGAATTTCTTTAGCAACTAAATAAATTGCATTTTAGTACTAATCCATTAGTTCAAAACGAAATTTTGTGCTGTGCACATGTCTATTCTGCGCTGTGCTCTTGCAGTCATCTTTACAGGACGACCACACCTAGGGAGAGTAGCAATAGTGCTGAACTTTCTCCATTTGTAGACAGTCTGTTTTACCGTGGACACATGAACATCAAGGCTTTTGGAGATACTTGTGTAACCCTTTCCAGCTTCATGCAAGTCAGCAATTCTTGATCGTAGGTCTTCTGAGAGCTCTTTTCTGCAAGGCATGGTTCACATCAGGCAGTGCTTCTTGAAACCAGTAAACCCCAAACTGGTGTGTGTTTTTAAAGGGTAGGACAGCTTTCAGCAACACATCCAATAATATCACACTTATTGGACTCAAGGTTGGCTCACTCCTGGCTCCAATTAGCTCTTGGAGAAGTCATTAGGCTAGGGGTTCACATACTTTTTCCACCCTGCACTGTGAAGGTTTACATGTTATGTTCAATAAACACATGAAAACATATGTTTGTGTTGTATTATTTTAAGCAGACTGTGGTTTTCAAATTGTTGTGACTTAGATGAAGATCAGAGCACATTTTATGGCCAATTCATGCAAAACTCCACGTAATCCCAAAGGATTCACATACTTTTTCTTGCAACTGTACCTTGGACAAGACACCTAACGGTACACACTCGCCAACAAGGACATACGTGAAAAACGAGAGAAATCTCAATGTATCCTTCCTGGTAAAATACTTTCTCCAAAAAAAATATATATGTTGTAGGCAGAGTTAAAATAAGACTAGAGCTGAAACAACTAATCGATGATTAACATAGTTGTCAACTATTTCCATTATCGATTAATCGGTGTCGATTAACCCCTTAGTGACCGGGCGGTTTTACACAAATCCGTCTTTTAGTGACCGCTGCTGTTTTTACGTTTCTGCGCTGTTAGGGTTTAGGTCAAATTTTCCTCTTACTCGTTTATTCGACCCACACATATTATACACCCTTTTTCCCGCCATTAAATGGACTTTCTAGAAATACCATTATTTCCATCATATCGAATAATTTACTATAAAAAAAAATATGAAAAATAAAGGAAAAAAAATGGTAAAAACACACTTTTTCGTAATTTAATCCCCAAAATCTACAACCACCCAAAAAGACCCCGGCTAAATAGGTTCAAAATTTTGTCCCGAGACTAGAAATACCCAATTTTTACATGCGTTTGCTTTTTAACCCCTTCACTGCTGAGACAGTTCACCTATGTGCGCTGCGCTCATTCTGACCATTTTGTGCTAATTATTTTTAGATGACAGCCTAGGTCCTATTTAATTAAACTCCCCCCAGACAAAAAAAAAACTTTTTAAAAAAACAAATTTTTTTATTTTATTTAATTTTTTTATTATTTAATTTTTTTTTTTTTTTTTTTTTAAAACCAAACCTGGTCATGTTTGGTATCATTTGAAAGGCCATAATCAGGCCTTTTAAATGATGGCAAATATGACCATCCAGCTGCCATGGATCGGGAGATAAAGGGATCCTTAGGATCCCCTTATCTCTACATGGCAGCTAGAGGGTTAATTGGCCCACTGACATCCTCACACATATGGTGAGGTTATCAGTGGGTGGGGGGGGACCTGGAGGCTTGGCTGACATCCAAGATGTCAGCCCCCCTCCAGGTTTGAATCGCGTTTTGGCGCCGAAAAGCGATCCGGCGGCGAAACTGTTAATGCCATACACCGCTAGAAAGGGGAGGCTCTCCCCTCTCCAGTGGTGCAAACGGCATCTCCCTAGCTTCAATGGTTGGGGAGATAGAGGGCTCCGAAGGAGCCCCCCCCTCCCCTCCATTGAAACACATGGGGGCACCTTCTGATGACGTCACCACGCAGCGTGGCGACGTCATCAGCCTCGCCTGCCCATGTAAATCACATGGGCAGGCTTCCTCCCTGCCAGATCGCCGTGGGATCCGACGAGGGAGGTGAGTATCGGGCGGGAGGGGGATTTGGCGCCGCTGACGTACCCTGTACGTCCGCGGGTCTAAGGGAGACCCGAGGACAGGACGTACAGGGTACGTCAGGGGTCATTAAGGGGTTAAACAGTGTGTGCTGTACACAGGACGATTAGAGTCAGACTGAGTTAAACGTAAATAACCTCAGCTTCAGAGCTGATTGGAGAAGACGCGCCGCTGCTTTGCTAGGTATGATTTAGTTCTAGGATTAGGTCAGGCACAGTTTGTTTTTATTCCGTCTTCAACAGTAGCAGAACTATAAACACAAACAATAGGATACTGCCACTGGGAGAAGGAGCTGTATGCCTGTGTTTTATCCTCACTTGAAGCTGGAGTCCTGTGCCGCCACCACCCCACCCCACCCTCCCTGCCACACCCGCTTTGGTCGGGAACTGCCATTCCCTCGCTTTGGTCTGGTCCCTTTCCCCAAACTCACTCCCACACTCAGATCCGGTCTTTTGTCCATACCCACTCCCTCTCACACTCAGGTCAAGTCACTTGAGCAAAGTCACTCCCTTCCACCTCCAGTCCCTCCTCCCACTCAGTTTGTTCACGAAATTATTTAAAAGTGACACTCTCCGCACCCTGACCACTTTGGCTTATTAACCGATTTCATGCGGACATCATCTATGACCAAGTGCTTGTAGCTGCTGTCATTTGAGAAAGCAAACATGGGCTTACGCTGCGCATGCAGCATCAACCCATTCCTCTGACCAAGCACTCGCATACCTTGTGTGAAAAGTACACAAGATACGCAATTTGTGTATGTAAATACGAAAGTTACAGTTGTGTTCAAAATTATTCAACCCCCACTGAAATTGAGTGTTTTGGCCAGTTTGACATTGATTTTGATCATTCAGTCATCTTGCTTACAATTAAATCAAAGAGGCACGTGTAGGTCAGACAAATATAACATAACATTTATAATGAAATAAGCACAAATGTCTTTTCTGTGCGCACATCATTATCAGTTTTATTCAACCCCCAAGTGACATTCAATCTTAGTACTTCGTACAACATCCTTTTACAGTTATAACAGCTTTTAAACGTGAAGCATAGCTTGACACAAGTGTCTTGCAGCGATCTACGGGTATCTTCGCCCATTCGTCATGGGCAAAAGCCTCCAGTTCAGTCACATTCTTAGGCTTGCGCACTGCAACTGCTTTCTTTAAGTCCCACCAGAGGTTCTCAATCGGATTTAAGTCAGGTGACTGCGATGGCCACTCCAAAATGTTCCAGCCTTTAATCTGCAACCATGCTCTAGTGGACTTGGAGGTATGCTTGGGATCAATGTCCTGTTGAAAGGTCCAACGTCTCCCAAGCCTCAGGTTTGTGACGGACTGCATCACATTATCATCCGATATCTCCTGGTACTGAAGAGAATTCATGGTACCTTGCACACGCTGAAGCTTCCCTGTACCTGCAGAAGCATAACAGCCCCAAAGCATGATTGACCCCCCCGCCATGCTTCACAGTAGGCAAGGTGTTCTTTTCTTCATAGGCCTTGTTCTTCCTCCTCCAAACATAGCGTTGATCCATGGGCCCAAACAGTACTAATTTTGTTTCATCAGTCCACAGAACACTATTCCAAAACTTCTGTGGTTTGTCCACATGACTTTTGGCATACTGCAGTCGACTCTTCTTATTCTTTGGAGACAGCAAGGGGGTGCGCCTGGGAGTTCTGGCATGGAGGCCTTCATTACGCAGTGTGCGCCGTATTGTCTGAGCTGAAACTTCAGTACCCACATCTGACAAATCTTTTCTCAGTTCCTCAGCAGTCACACGGGGACTTTTCTCCACTCTACGCTTCAGGTAGCGCACAGCAGTCGAAGTCAGCATCTTCTTTCTGCCACGACCAGGTAGCGTTTCAACAGTGCCCTTTGCCTTGAATTTGCGAATGATGCTTCCTATGGTCTCTCTTGGTATGTTTAACATCTTTGCAATCTTATAGCCATTGCCCTTCCTGTGAAGAGTAATCACCTCTTCTCTTGTCTTCCTGGACCATTCTCTTGACTTCACCATGTTTGTAACCACACCAGTAAATGTCTAGAAGGAGCTGAGTATCACAGTCATTTTAAAGCTGCCTAATTGGTGCTTATTATGCTTTATTGCTGCTCCGTGACATCCACAGGTGTTTTCAATACCTGATTGAAAACACTTGAATGAACCTCTGTTTAATAATTTTGAACACAACTGTACACTACGCAAATTGCTTATGAAAAAAAAGGGGTTTTTTTTATTATTTTTTTTTACATAATTTAATTTTAACCCTTTCGCTGCGGAGGACACGCTGAGCGTGTCCACCCGCAGGTACTGTTCCAAGCGGAGGACGCGCTGAGCGCGTCCTCCCTTTGCGGGCAGCGATCGGCCGATCGCTGTGCCCCCCGGTGCGGGCTGACGTCCTCGATGTCAGCCCAGCACCCAGGACCGCCGCCGGCACCATTAGATGTCATTGCGGCGGTGCGATGACATCTAATTCAGGTGCCCCCCCGCGTGTGCGGAGGAGGCGCCTGAAAGGGAGGGGGGGGTCCTTCGGACCTCTCTCCTTCCCGATTGCCGGGGTGCACAGGGTTAATCCAGGCACTGTTTGGAAGGGCAGGATGTGCCCTTCCAAACGGTGGCTGTCATTAACCCCTGGGGAGCCAGATTACGATTGGGCGCTGAAAAGCGCCGGATCGTGATCCTCTCCCGGAGCTGGCCGATATCTTGGATGTCGGCCAAGCCTCCAGGAACTCCCCCTGAGGACTGGCATCATCGTGCATAGCATAGCATAGCATAGCACGATGACACCTGGAGTTAACCCCTAGCTGCCACCAATGGTGGAGATAGGGGGTTCCAATGAACCCCCTATCTCCCGACCCGTGGCAGCTAGGGGTTAATGTTTGACATCGTTGGATCGGACAGAGCATGGCCTTTCCAACGATATCAAAAATGTCCATGAAAATTTTTTTAAAAAAAAAAAGTTTGTTTTGGTTTTGTTAATGCAGCAATATTGTTCCCATTTCAATTACAATGTGAACAATGAATAACGATTTTTGTATGCGGTGCGTTTGTTAAAAATAGCGACATTTTCCACAGAAAAAAAAAAGTAACGAGTCCCCATTTCTAATTTTTTTAACAAGTGCACCCCTTAGAAAATATAACCGCAAACGATCGCATGTTAAAATGTGAAAAAAAACAGTTGGCAATAAAATTAGAATTTTGAATTATGTGTATTTTTTGTTATAATATACAGACAGGACATGACGTATACATATAATAATAACATATTATGAATCTGCCGAGTCTGCCGGAAAGAGCGATATATAATATGTCTGGGTCATATATCAAAATATGGTTTCAAAACGTGGTTAATCATGATGAGCGAAAGCGATAAAAATGACTTCAGCATCCGAGGGGCTTGGGCGGCTGTTCGCATGCTCAATCGGCATTCGGACAGTCGCCCCTGGAGCTCTCCGGCAAACTTACCTTCCTGAGCGGCGACGGGAAAGTTTCCGCACGTTGAAGGACCCCAGCGGCGATCACGTGGGAGTCAGCTGGGGTCCTTCAACGAGCGCATGCGCAAAGACTTTATCGGCGCCACTCGGGAAGGTAAGTATGCCGGAGAGCTCCAGGGGCAGCTGTCTGAATGCCGATTGGTCTGGGGTCTGAGCTTAGGGGCATATATCCGACAAAATAAAAGTATCGGTGAGTACTTGAAAAATGTATCGGTACTCGGTCTTAAAGTGGTATCGGTGCATCCCTAGTGAATTTAGTCCGAATTTCGATTAGGAACGAATTGCACATCTCTAATTGCAACCATCAGTGGAAGTCACCTCAATCTCCTGGCCACTGGAATCGAAAATCTATGCCTAGGCGGCCCTTGAAGTATGAAACCCAATTTCCCGTCACATGGTGATAAAATTCAGGGAGTATTATTACACAAACTAGAATGTTTGAGCCCAGACCGACTTAAGAGCCACCCACAAACACCCACCTTTATCCTCATTACCAATTTTAATCATTTTTAAATGTAATTTTGGATTTGATTTACCCTTTTTTACAGTTTTGTGATATTTATCTTACATATTATTTTGTATTAGTGCCAAGGAAACTTTGAAGATAAATAAAAAATTACACACCACCACAACCAAAATTGACCATCTCTCAGGGTCTCCCGTTTTACGGTTTTCCAGTTATTGACCCCTATGATCAGAGTAATGGGGGAGGGGGGGGGCATCAGTGGAAGCCCTAGTGAAAAAGAAGCGAAAGAAAGTCTCTGCAAAGAACATGCATAAACGCTCATAGATTATATAGAACACGGATAATGCTGAAAGGTTCACAGTCTTGAGTAAATGTTAATCAGAATAGAATATGTCCACCTAGCATGAACAATCTTTCTCTGCATTGACTACAGGCCAAGAATGTGTCTGAAAGTAAATTATCTGAAGATTTCAACCTTAGCGGCCCCTCTTTCCCTGATGACTGCATTAATCTCCCAGATGATTGTGTGTACGGGAACGTAAACATTTACATTAATTGGAAAAAAAGTATTCATTTGCCATGACAGTAGATGCATACAAAAAAAAAAAAAAAAAACACAAATCTAAAACCTGTTAGAATTTCACAGATTCCAATGCCATTGTGTTTAAGCATAACCATGGAGCGCCCTCATGTGGCCATTTATCTCACTGCTAATACAACAGAAGCCTAAAGCAAAAGAATTAAAAAGGAGACACTCCGTGCGTTACAAACAAAACCACCTTATAAAAACATAGGCTGTTGGGCGTTTTTCCCCTTAAGTAATTGCATGTAAAAAAGAAAATATAAAAAGAGACTTTTAATACATCGAACGTCTCTTTTTATATTTTCTTTTTTACATGCAATTACATAAGGGGAAAAACGCCCAACAGCCTATGTTTTTATAAGGTGGTTTTGTTTGTAACGCACGGAGTGTCTCCTTTTGAATTCTTTTGCTTTAGGCTTCTGTTGTATTAGCAGTGAGATAAATGGCCACATGAGGGCGCTCCATGGTTATGCTTAAACACAATGACATTGGAATCTGTGAAATTCTAACAGGTTTTATATTTGTGGGTTTTTTTGTTTGTTTGCTTTCCTTTGTTTTTTTTTGTATGCACCCATTTAGAAAAGTTTTCCCTTGATGCAACATTTACAGCTGTGGTATAGGATAAAGCAGTAGTGAAGAGGCAATGGGGTTGAGGAGTGAATGTTTTACGCAAGGCTGCATGTGGTCTATAGTGTTGTGTAGGCTACCTGACATAAAACAGGGAGCTTAAAAGACTTCCAATCTACCCCCTGGTGATGTCCTTTGCTTGCACCCCACACAATACAAATGATGTGAGTCAGTTTGTTGGACCTCTGACCAATTCACTCCATTCTAAGTGCAATGCTACACAGGGAGGAACAAGTGATGTAAAGATACAGGGGGTGGTGCAGTACATGGGAAAAAGGAAAAAAGACACAGTAAAATATTTTAACGAACAATACATAAAAAAGTACATGGAAGATAAACAAAGTAAGAACATTTCATTTTTGTGGTATTTGTGGGAGAGATGTCATTAAAGGGATACTCTAGGCAACATGACTACCTAAGCTATTTTAGGTGGTCATGATGCCCGGAGTATCCTGCCCTCTGTCTCCCTCCCTCCGCTCGGCAGTTCAGCTGAAAAAGCTGAAAACAGCTGAGAGAGGCGGAGGAGTTTACTCCACCCTCCCAGCTGTCAGCAGAGCGGGAATCATATTTCCGACTTTTGCCGAGTAGGAGACGTCATCGCGCTTTCAGCGCGATGACGTCTCCAACTCACCGCAGAATCTGGCGGCTCCCTCTGAGGGTTAGTGTTGCGCGCATCCTCTTGCGCGCAACACTAATTCTCAGAGGGAGCCGGGAGGAAGCCTGCCGATTGGCTGGCTTATGTGAGAGGCGCGCATGCGCGCTTCTCACGTAAACCAGAAGCCAAGAAGCATCAAGAAGGACGGGAGCGGAAGAGGGAGGGGAGTATAAAAAAAAAAAAGTGGATTTTAGGGTAAGTATTACAGTTACAAAAAAATAAATAAAAACTAAAGATTTATTAAGGGAATAGGGATAGGTTAGGATAAAAAAAACGGGGGGGGGGTGATTTTTTGAGTAGAGTGTCCCTTTAAGCCTTTTCTTTCCACTTTGTGAAATGCTGATGTTTGATACACCGTGAATAACTCTCCCTTTGCAGCTCTGTTCAGTGAAAGAAGGAATTGCAAACTTTCAGACAACCTAGCCATCATAAATACCAGTTTGCCTACAATTTGGAATTACTATATCCGCACTGCCTGGAAATCCAAGGAAAAAAAAAAGAAAAAAAGAAAACAAGCACACACCTTAAAGTCACCTACCAAATAAATTAATAAAATAAAAACACCATACAAGTTCGAATTCAGATCCCGAATTTGATATTCCTTGATATTTCCGACTTGTTTTTCATGAGCAATCCCTCCCCAAACCCCTGCCTTGCGGCTTGGTACAACATATCATGCAGAGCCTTGTGCTGTGCATCGCAGGACTCCGACTCTGGAGCGCGCTTACGAGGGACTTGGCTATAAGGCCCCGTTCACACCTAGACGTTTTAAAGCGCGTTCGTGTGCGCTTTAAAAAAAAAAAAAAAAACGCATGAACAGGGAAATCCCATTGTTTTCAATGGGACCCGTTCACACCTGGGTGTTTTAAAGCGTGCAGGAGCGCTATTGTCAAAAAAATGGCCCACAGCTGTGTGTGTGCACTGCAGACTAGCGGTGGGCCATTTTTTATTCACCTGCTGCAGGTTGAACTTCAGGCAGGGCTGTGTTTAAGAGGGCTTCAGGTCAGGCTGAGCTCTGGGTTGCAGTGCTGTGTCCCGGGCCGTAACTGCTTATGATGGATGGAGTCAATGGACGGAGCAACGGGGCTTTAAAGATGGATGGAGCTGAGGAAGGAGGGGGGAGCTGCTGCAGCTAGTGGGGTTGGTTAGTGCGTGACAGACAGTGACTGCGTGGGGCTAGTGAAGGGAGCAGAGCACTCGGCAGCACACCCTGGTTGTAATACTTACTTAAAAAGAAACAGACAGCCAGTAAACTTTTTTTCAGGCCGGTGACCGGGTCTTACCCTGCTCTCTCCGAGATCTGCATGCAGGGGCAGGGTTTACGGATATGCTGACGCGAGGACCATGTGGTGGGCGGCGTAGCTCCTCATTGGTCAGCTTCTATTGCAAAGGAACAAGAACATTGCATGCGCCGCAGTGACCGAGCGCGCTGGGGAGCGGCAAGTAGAAATCGGTAATATCGGGGACTTGAACACCGATAAATTCGAAAAACCCAAAAATTGGCCCAAAATATCGGTAGATCCGATAATCGGTCGATCCCTAGTGCTCTGGCCAGGATTCAAACCTGGGACTCCACGATTAGATCAAACCTGGGACTCCACGATTAGATCAAACCTGGGACTCCACGATTAGATCAAACCTGGGACTCCACGATTAGATCAAACCTGGGACTCCACGATTAGATCAAACCTGGGACTCCACGATTAGATCAAACCTGGGACTCCACGATTAGATCAAACCTGGGACTCCACGATTAGATCAAACCTGGGACTCCACGATTAGATCAAACCTGGGACTCCACGATTAGATCAAACCTGGGACTCCACGATTAGATCAAACCTGGGACTCCACGATTAGATCAAACCTGGGACTCCACGATTAGATCAAACCTGGGACTCCACGATTAGATCAAACCTGGGACTCCACCTCTACTCCATCCAGCAGGTAAACATTGGTAACAAGTAGGATTTAACTTACAGGATATAAACAAAACTCGGTGTCACAGTCACAGAGGACATTACACTCGCTTCTCAGTCACTCAGGGGAGCTGCATTCTGTGGGTGGGAACAACCTATTTTACATTATATACTTTGCCACCATCTATGCAGTATGATTAATAAAAGTTGTATTTGACATTTAAAGTAAACAGGATGTAATTCTATACATGCGTAAATGCATGTATCTATAGCATTTTGTTTTTAGGTCTTACAGTCTATTTGGAGACAGATGAGACTCTTCCGGACTCCGATACATAAGTGGCCATCCTCCTCCAAACTTAATAACTGGTAACCTGTGCTGAAGAGCTCTGCGATGGTAATTTGCCAATTATTCAGTCCTCTTACAACATGGGCACGAAATACTGAACATTCCTTTGTGTGTATATGATATATTTTCAGATAAACAGAAAAGAGCACTTTGGTTTCCTGCTTACGCCTGAGCCATTATCATTTTAGCTACCTTGGCCCTTATCTTTCTAAAGACCAGGTCACCAAATCGAACATCCATCTTCCCGGAGCCAAAATGTCCAAACGCAAATCTGGGGTGAGAAAGTGCAGAGCGACCTCTAGTTCGAAGTCAGTCACATGCAACCCATCAGGAGGAGGAATAATAAATAAATTATTTATTAAGCGCCAACACATTCCGCAGCGCTGTACAAGGTGTAACGGGTAAAGACAGGACAATTCTACAATACATACAGGAGACATGTATCTGCTGGCAGGAAAACTGACCTGAGGATATGAGGGCCCTATTCCAGCGGGAATTTACAATCTAGATGGGTGAGGGGATTAGAAATGGGAGGGGGGGTGGACTGCAGTGATGCGCTAATGCAGGGAGAGGCGAGAACGTTTTTTTGGGTCGGATGTCTTATTACGGAGTCGGGTGTAAGGCTTGCCATCTTCACTTTAGAAAAAGGCCTAAATGCTAGTCTGGCATATGGAAAAGTGAGGTACGGTGGCTTGACATCAATGAAGGATGATACAAATAGCAGTACATCCTTGGCCAAAAGTTTTGAGAATGATACAAATATAAAATTTTACAATGTCGGCTGCTTCAGTGTTTTTAGATCTTTATCAGATACTATTAGGGATGCACCGATACCAAAACTAGTATTGGTATCTGTGCTGATACTCGTTCAAATGGCCCGACCCCCCCCCCCCCCGTGATGCTGCCGCCTCTCGGCTGGAGGCAGCGTCAAAGAAGCGCCCGGCGGCCACGTGATCGCGTCACAGCCGTGCGACCGGACCTTCAGACGAGTGAGTATTGCTGCCGCCCGAGGGGAACGCTGGCTGCATGCTTTTCATGCACGTGGCCAGCTTTCGGTATCAGAGCTGGGGCAAGCTACATATCCATGTGAGCTGGGGGATAGAGATATTTAGATATCTCGGGGGGGGGGGGTATATACACATGTGAGCTGGGGACATCTTTATATGAGGTCTGTTATTGAAAAGCGTTCACATGACAAAATAAAAGTAAAGGATCGGTACTTGTACTCGGTCTTTAAAAAGTGGTTTTCGTGGCATCCATAGTTTATTATGGCATACCGAAGTATAAATACAAGCATTTCATAAGCGGCAAAGGCTTTTATTAACAATTAAAGGTTATGCAAAGAGTCAATGGGCCATAATCCATAGTTCACGCTAACGTTAGCGTGTGTGGTCCTAGCACGGCTGACCATATTACGTGCCGAACGATGATGGGTTAAAAAAAAACAAAAAAAACCACACGTTAGCAATTCAGAGCTGAAGGAGCCGCCACTATAACATAATATGCGCTATAAATCATTAATGATAAATAACTGACAATTGTTGCAGAATATGTCCTAATTAGAGTATTACGTGCAGGATCTCACATATTAGAAACAGACAAGGTCAAAGCCGGAATGTGCTGCGCGCGGGAGGGCTACTGTGTACTATCAACACCACAGAACGAGATAATAGCTGTTACAAACTCAAGGTTATGACGCTCAAGGCTTGGATTCTTAGAAAATGTAGTGTTTTCTCTTCTTAGAATATAACACGTACGCAAATGTTTTATGCTTATCTACAGAAATGTCTCACGGTGGTATCCGTATATATACGAGTGCATGTCCAAATATTAAACTGGAGGGATTTTGCCATCTGATACCTTGTCTGTGTCTTATTGGTATCATCTCTCTCCCAACGTTGGCAGAGGACTCGTTCGGGCATAGCAGACACCACCCTAAAGGGCTCTCGAGGAAAAAGGGGGTCAATCAAATTAACCCAACAATTGGAGGCACTGGCTGAGATGTCCAGGGACCACCTCATCGTCTAGGTAAGAACCTTTTGCGTATCACCTGGCGATGAGACCCCGAGAGACATAGCACGAACTAGAACTAAAGGGGTTACTAAAGTACTAAAGGTATCCGAGTTAGAGTATTGTCAGGGACTGCTTTAAGGGATACAGGGAATTGGTGGTGACATGCCCTGTATGACCCTCTTGAACTTTTAGTCGTATAAGGATATTGTTATATTGTTGAACTCTTTTTCTCTACCCTTCCCCATATTTTCCTTTCCAAACTGTATTTTACGCAATATATGTCTACTTTTTACCGGAAGGTAAGCCGGCAACCTAGTGTATAGAGATATTGTTTTCTTGCTTTTGCTCTTTGCTCATTAAGGTTTACTATATCTATTGTTTTGTATAACCCATATATATATATATATATGTATATATAAGAGCTGACTGGTTGGACATTGTTTGCTGTGAGGTGCATGTTGTATTAAGCAGAGGTGTTTGTTGGCCATTTGTGTGTTAGTTGCTGACTGATGGGGTAGATGATGTTGGTCATGTATGCAGTTACTAACCGGATATATATATATTGTAAAGCTAGTTTTTATATACTATTGGATTGTAGTTTATAAATTTTTTGTTATGATATGAAGGAATTATATCATTACAAAATAAAAGTAAAAGATTAGAAGTTTGATTCTCGAGATTAGGGGAGGATTTACTAAATAAGTTTTTATTATTTATCCTTAAATTAGCTCATCTTTTGTTGATCCATGTGGTATAGAGATTGTATATATATATATATATATATAATATATATATATTATAGTAAGAATTTAAGTTGTTTTTCTTTTCGAGCACTGTGAAGAGCCTCTCTTTTTTCTTTCTCTCTCTATTTTACTTGCCTGATTATTCAATTGTACAACTAACCATGGGTATTTAATGTAGCAAGGTTAAAGAATATCCCTTACTGAAAATAGAGTTTTGAAAAGATTATGTAATTAGAGTAGGGGGCACAGATAGATACCTGGTAGATCCATGTAGTACCTGGTAGATCCAGAGTTGTGATCCCTTCCCACGAGAAGGGGACAACAGTCCATTTCATATGGATATGGTAAAAGGTCTCTGTCTTGGAGACTCAGAAGCATTTCCATATTACGAAGGAGATCCAGAGTGAGATAGACAGTATATGCATTTAGGAGGGGAACAGTGGCTTCTGACAGCAAGTCATTGGTACAACCAAAAACCAAAAGGAAATAACAAAAGTAAAAAGACGCCACCTTTAAATAGGAAAGAACTTCACAGGTTAGAAGGGAAAATCCCCAGACAGAAAACTTCCGTTCCACGGGCCTCCTGGCCAAATAAAACTCCCTTGACCCTCCCTTGCGCACCCCCCCTTACAGACCCGTGTATCCGTCCCTGCAAATGTTTAGCGAACAAGATATCCTCGCTGCCGCATCGGTCACGACTGAGGAGGATGAGATTAAACTATTGCGGGAAGAAAACAAGAGATACATGAAACGACTGAAGGGTTTAGCCGCCGCAACACAGCCCATAGACAATAAAAAGAATGACGAGTATGAGACCTCTGTAACAGACCCTGATCCCCTAGAAAGGGAAGATGTCCTCACTAGCAGTGCGGTGACCCGTACACAAACAGGCACTATAATCTCAAAGCCATCTAGATATGGAGACAACACACCAGAGGGAGAACTAGAAACCAATACACACATGCCATTTATGACCGTTGGTGATAACTTGTTAAAAAAAAAAAAAAAAAAAAAAAAAAGCTATTGAGATTGAAGATATTAATCGTATCCTAAAACATTGCCCAAGACCTCCGATGACGGCACAACCTTGTTACAACATTGTTTTACGATTATCAAAGATTGCCCTGTTAGCCTACTGGGGAGGGTCTACTGGCTCTTTTACAATTGTCCATATATAACACACCAGATGGCATCCACATTGAAAGCTCGGTGATACCCGCTCTATGCAGAACACGTCATTTCTATCTAACCCCAGCCACTGCTCCATCTGAGTTGGAGTTGAAAGGAGTTCACCTCCCTATGGTCCCAAGGTCCTTTCGACACCGGAATGATACCATGCACCCCTTATAAGGCCCGAGTGCACACGAATGTTGACCCCGTATACCAAAAACAGTACCCTCTGTCCAAAGAAAAGGTTGACGGTATAAGACCCATGATTGAACAGTTCCTAGCTGATGACATTATAACCCCTGTCATCTCTCCCTATAGCACACCCATTAACCCTGTGAAAAACCCGATGGCACCATGCGTTTTGTCCAGGATTTGCGCGCTGTCAACTCACTGATCATACCCATCGCCCCAATTGTACCAGACGTGGCCACGCTTCTGTCCTCCATTCCCGCGAATGCCTCACATTTCACCGTTATTGATTTAAAAAATGCTTTTTTTAGCATCCCTGTTGACCCAACGACGGCACTCCTTTTTGCTTTCTCTTTCGAGGGTACCCAATACACATGGAAAAGACTCCCTCAGGGCTACGTTGACGCCCCAGTGATCTTTAGCATTGTGCTACGAGCATCACTGACCTCATGGAACCCCAGCCATGGTTCCGTCCTGCTACAGTATGTGGATGATCTGCTACTCTGTAGTCCCTCAGAGGAGGCCGCCCGTGTTGATGGCTTGTCCCTACTACAATGGTTGATGAAATGTGGTCACAAGGTCTCTTTACAAAAATTACAATGGTGTCTCCCACAGGTTGAGTACCTAGGGTTTATCCTCAGGCAGGGGGAACGGAGCATCAGTCAGAAGAGAATCCAGTCTCTTGCGGGCCTGGTCACCCCACAGACCCAGAAGGAAATGCTATCCTTTCTGGGCATGATAAACTACTGCAGACAATGGATCCCTGACTGCTCCTATTACGACAATATTTTACGCCAGTCTACCCTAGGTACCAACCAACGTATTACATGGTCCGAAGAGATGAGACGCGCATATCTCACTCTCCAGCAATCGCTCATGACAAGTCCATCACTCGGCCTCCCTGATTATGCCTTACCGTTTCATTTGTTTTCCAGGGACAACTGTAAAACCATGGCCGGGGTTCTGACCCAAGAACACGGGGCCGCTTGCGTCCCGTAGCATTTTTTTCCAAAACCATGCCGTTACAGGTCCAGGGTATGCCTTCCTGCCTCCGGTCCCTTGCTGCTTGTGCTATGGCAGTATCGATGTCCACACCACTCACCCTTGGTAACCGAACCCATTTACACACCTCACACGATGTCCTTTCACTTCTGAAGCAAATCCACACCCAACACATGTCCGCCCAGCGATTGAGCGGCTATGAGGTAACATTACTAACGAATCCCAACCTGCACATTGAATACTCCACCTCTGTCTCTGGCCCTTCTCCTATCCTCAACGCTCTTCTCGGACTCAAGTCTTCCTCTGACACCCTCCCTGCACCACATGACTGCATCTCTAGCATCGAACATTGACACCTCCCCACGTCCTGACATGATGAACACACCAGTCCCCTTTGCTGATGTCGTTTTTGTTGATGGCTCTTGCTCTCGCCCAAATGACACTTCCTACCACGCAGGCTACGCTGTTGTCGCACTCCCGGACCGTGTCCTAGAGGCTAAGCCCATCCCTTTCCAATCGGCCCAGGCTGCTGAACTCATTGCCCTCACCCGCGCATGCGAGTTATACCATGACAAACCTGTCACTATTTACACAGACTCGAAATACGCCTACGGCGTTGTCCATGATCATGGGATGATATGGAAAAAGAGAGGATTTGTGGCCGCTGATGGCAAGGCCATCTCCCACTCTTCTCTTGTCCAAGATCTGCTCACGGCCCTACTCCTACCCTCCCGTCTGGCAATCCTACACTGCAGGGCACACACACGCGCAAGGATGACATCTCCCGCGGTAACACCTTGCTGACACAGCAGCTAAACGCGCAGCAATGACCAACCAGCCACCCTCCACATGCCAATGCTGAGTCCTCCCTCACTGCCTGAGGTCCACTTGTTTACCGAACTTCAGAAATATGCCACCACAGAGGAACTAAAAGACTGGTGTTACCCACCCTCAACAAAAATATAAAAACAGGGTTGATCACGAAAGAAGGTAAGACATGCATTCCTGCCGCCAGCTCTAGCATATTTATCGATCAATTCCACGGCACTAGCCACTGTAGCATTAAAACCACATTGTCCTTACTCACGGCAGTTTTCTATATAACCGACTGCAAGGCCCTTGTAGCCAATTATGTGTCCGTGCCTCACTTGCCTCAGAAACCATCCCAATAATCCACACAAAGTTGCCCACCAGCACCTAGATTACCCCACAACACCCTTCACGCATCTCCAATTGGACTTCACACACATACCAAAACCACAAACAACCGCCAAGAATACGCCTTAGTTATCATAGATATGTTCTCTCGATGTCCTGAGGTATTCCCCACCAAAGCAGAAGACGCGAGGACAGTAGTCCGCATACTAACTAGAGAAATTATTCCTAGATGGGGGGTGCCACTGCAGCTAAACTCCGATAGAGGTACAGCATTCACCTCAAAGGTCAGTGCAGGCCTTACAAAGGCCTTGCATATCGAATGGAAGTACCACATCCCCTGGCACCCACAAAGTTCAGGGGTCGTGGAAAGAATGAACAGAACCATTAAAGATAAAATAAGAAAGGCAACAGGGGGTACCTTTGCCAAGTGGAAACAGATACTCCCCATAATACTTGCAGAAATCAGAATGACCCCTAACAGATCAACTAGATACTCCCCTTTTGAGATCCTCATGGGCCGCCCATTCCCCAACCCCTGGATAAATAGGAGGATTGTGACGGATTCAGGGGATATTGACCAAAATAAGGGATGAATATGTCAGGAACCTGATTGAATCCTTAGATAAATTAAGTGAACAAGTTACTCTCAGATCTCCTTCCTTCCAGATACTCCTACACACCCATTCCAGCCGGGAGATGAAGTCCTTATAAAGCACCTCCAGAAAGGAAAAAGACCAGAGGATTGCCTACGGACCTCCCACCACTATTGTCGCCTTCACCAGAACCGCCATTCTACGGTGGCCAGCCCCACCTGGATCCATGCCTCCCGTGCCCAGCTAGTGCCTCCGAAAGACAAAGAGAAAGACAAAGAGAAAGACAAAGAGAAAGACAAAGAGAAAGACAAAGAGAAAGACAAAGAGAAAGACAAAGAGAAAGACAAAGGCAAAGGTCAAGACAAAGACAAAGGTCAAGACAAAGGCAAAGACAAAGACAAAGCCAAAGACAAAGCAAAGGAAAGTCAAGCCCACGACAGCACCAAGAGGTACTAGCGGTCACCCCAGCACCCGATAACGGGGACCTAAAGGTCCCGACCTCCTACGCCATGATGGGACAAAGGGAGAGTATCGAGACCTCCGAAGATACAGAACCACCAACTACGGCCCATACCCCTAGACTGTATGATGACAGCATCCCCGAGGATATCTCGAGGTGGCAACCCGAATACCCTCACATCCTACAATAAAACCCCTTTTCCCTTAGTGTAAGCACCATTGTATTCATCATGTGTAAATTACACATGGTGAAAAGAGAGGATTGAAGGAGCCGCCACTATAACATAATATGCGCTATAAATCATTAATGATAAATAACTGACAATTGTTGCAGAATATGTCCTAATTAGAGTATTACGTGCAGGATCTCACATATTAGAAACAGACAAGGTCAAAGCCGGAATGTGCTGCGCGCGGGAGGGCTACTGTGTACTATCAACACCACAGAACGAGATAATAGCTGTTACAAACTCAAGGTTATGACGCTCAAGGCTTGGATTCTTAGAAAATGTAGTGTTTTCTCTTCTTAGAATATAAACACGTACGCAAATGTTTTATGCTTATCTACAGAAATGTCTCACGGTGGTATCCGTATATATACGAGTGCATGTCCAAATATTAAACTGGAGGGATTTTGCCATCTGATACCTTGTCTGTGTCTTATTGGTATCATCTCTCTCCCAACGTTGGCAGAGGACTCGTTCGGGGCATAGACACCACCCTAAAGGGCTCTCGAGGAAAAAGAGGGTCAATCAAATTAACCCAACAAGAGCTTTCGTTAATTCAGCGCGAGGTTACTGTACCTTGCACTACCTCTGCTTAACATGGGGAGGACAAAGAGCTAATTAGCGTTAGGAATACAAATCTGGGAGCAGAGGGAGACTGGGGGGGGGGGGGACATGCAGGCGAGTATGTACCATTAGGTGTCTTAAGAAACCAGAGGACAACTCCCAGACATCATCTGCACCAAGTGTGTTAACAGCAGACAGGTTTCATTTAAACCTCACAAGTATCACAGAAACATGCATAAAATTAGCTTTTCATACAAGTCATATAAAGAGGACCCAAGACCTTTTCCACAGGGCTCCCCATGATATTATATTTATGGAATTAACCCACAGGACACGCAGCCGCTTCACAGAACGTAAGAGGAAATGACCCTTCCTTTCAACGTGTTTCACAATCCACACAGTTCAAGCTGTTTCCGCTCACCACAAAACAATAGGTCTAAAAGAAACCCACAAAAGCAACTAGAAAACGCCACCTTCTGCCATCTTACAAAACCTGGACGATATCCTGACAACAGCCCCTCTGGTGCAAAAAGAAAAAAAGAAAATATAGTATTCTCCATTACATTACCTACAGGTCGCAGACTGGGAACACGTATGGGGGGAGGATCCTAGATTCAGAACGCAACATGCCGGAGCCCGCTCTCATAAAACGCTGCGGAATATGCTGGCGCTTTATAAATAAAGAATATTATTATTATTACCACCGCCCTATTACGATGTTGCCAGTAACAGAACTGCTAAGGACAAATACCGGCTGTAACCAAAGCTCCCTCCATCTTTGTGCCCTCTTCCTTCTTGGCACAGGTCTCAGCCTCACCAACACTATATATGCCCTCAGTGCCCATTGGAGAAGTGTGGTGCTGGCCTCCTGCCGCGGACCAACGTGGCAACGCCAACAGACAGTGGGCATATAAAGGTTAATGTTGTTAAATGCATTGTTATCTTTAAACTGCTTAAGAATTAGATTATTTTAGTAATCCTTTTAAGGACTATTGTTCCTGCTGTCTGTGTAATTGTTTGCCCTTTGATTTTAATTGTTTCGCTGCTGATAAAAGGTGTTAATCCTGTCCGTTTACTGATCAGATGTCTGTATTCGTAGGCTGTCTGATCTGCGGCATTCAGCGCACCTTGAATACTGAATTCACTGCAGGGTTGGCAAACTGGAATCACTAAAAGCAAACTGAAGTGTGCCGAATGAGAGAGCACTGAAATTTCAATGCTCTGAATAACCACTTTAATCCGCTGCTGAGAGCAGGGGGTCCTTTGGACCCCTGCATCACCATTCTGTACTCCCCACAAGGTCAAGTGAAGTTTCCCTGGAAAGGATAGTCTGGTCTTTCCGATGATGCCAAACATGACCATAGAACATGTAAAAAAAAACAACTGCAAAATGTATTTTTTTTCTCTGCCTAACAGTAGCTCAGTTTTGTTTATTTTACAAGCTGTCTGTGCAATGGTTTCAACTTGCAACATAGTGTTTAAAAACATTTCTAATCAAAGTGTTCAGCAGTTGCTGTAATTTAAAACAGCTCGATTCTTCCATAGGGAATAAGAGGCTAAACTAAAAGACATTACCCAATAACCCTCTAATGATAAACACAATTACATCAGAATAATTAACAGTACTTTATGAATAAACAACCCCTTCCTCCTATACCCCTAAGTCAGGGTGGATATTAGTGCAGGAATCACTTCTAATGGCCACACACACACACACACACACACACACACTTGTACCCAGGCATGTACTGGCCATTGGGACTACAGGGAGATTCCCGGTGACCCGGTGCAGGTTCAGCGCTTCCTGTCTGTAAAACAGACGCAGTCTCTTATTGTGGCCACCAGGCCGGTGAGATGCGCAACCACCTCACCTTAAGACACAGTGCAGGCTCAGCCGCTGCATGGCTTCACTCCCTCTACAGCAGCTCCAGTTTCTGCAGAGCCTTCGGTTAAGGCTGGGGTCAGACCAGCGCACTTTTAACGTGCGTTCTGGCGCACATAATCACGGCCGCACTAGCAGCAAATGACGGGCAATGACGGCCAATATACGAAGTACGGCCACACAAAAGTCCGGCCGCGCAACGCAAGTGGAAAATGAACGTATTTTTTCAAGAACGCAGAACCGCTAGTACGGACGTACAGAGTGCGCTGCGCCCGCTAGCGGTGTGTGTGTGTGATTTGGAGACGTCAGACCCTGCTCATGTCCGGCCAACATAACATCCAGACGCAAAAAGTTTCCTGGTTCGGATTCGTAAAACATCACGCACGAAAATGCGCATCGTATGACCGTTTTCGCATATTCCGTGAAAAAATACATCAATGCGTTCGGACGCACTTTTTTACGTTCGCGTGTAAAAATACTTTCGTTTCACCCTAGCCTAAATTGGTACAATTCCACTTTGCCCGTTTTTTTTTTGTTTTGTTGATATTTTATCCCAATATCCTTTCATTGTAAATATACTAAAAGGTTTTGAGAACTTAAAATCATTTAGCAGGCTTTTCTGTGCAGTACTTATTGTTTATATACTATTTTTGTGCGTGTTTGCACAATTAAGGCTGGCCGTCCACTGGATCCGTTTTCGTCCGATGGCACGATCATCCGATATCACGTTCTTTCGTCCGACCGATCTGATTACACGCATGCGGTTCACCCAACCACCATTGCGTCCGACTTCATGCGGCGCGATACGACACTACCAGACACGAGGCACTTCAATTCAGAGGGGAATTTATCTCGTCAACTAGGCACAACCATCTGACAGAAGATGGATGCTGAGAAATTGATCAGGTAAGTAAATGCATTTTATAATTAAAAAGTCCAAAGTTGTGTAGGGAGTAGGTCCTAGTCCTGTTTAGGTATGGGGGATGATTTCTGATGACAGTTCAATCATTTTTTTAACAAAAAAAAAAAATTAACCGTATATTCATTTAATTAGCAGTAAAAATTTTAAATTTATTTTTCTGAACATCTTTATTTTGAAGAAAATTTAGATTACCAAGGGCCCTATTACATTCGTTGCATTAAAACGCTTGCACAGCGCATGAATTTTTGTGCCCTTCGTTAAACATAAGCACGCGTATAAAAATCAACACAAGTATTACAAACCTCGCACATTTTTTCATCCGTCAAGAAACTGCGCATTTACGGACGCGCAGCAACGAAATTTAGTGCGCGGACTGTTTTTCACACGATTCAGTCAATCAGAATTAAGAACCACAATTATTTTACGTTAAGTTTTGCGCCTGTCAAAGTCAATCTGAATATATATGCTGCAGCAATAATAAATGCACGCACCCAACTTCAATTTTTTTTTGTTTGGTAGGAGTATAACTATACTTTGCTGCATTTTTTTTTTTTTTTTTGTGCTGTCCCTTAGTCGTCCGATAAATTGCTTCCGGTGGACGAGGGTAATCGGAGCTTATCGTACGACCGGCGGACGAAATCGGATGAAACAGTCAGTCATCCGACTACGGATCCAGTGGATGGCCAACCTTAAGTGGGCCGGTCTGCATGAAGTCCAGGCACAATTTTTTGTCCCAGTCCAGCCCTGCTTGTACCTCCAACTCAGGTTAATTCAACAACACGCTGATAAATTCCCCTCCATGGACTGCATGAAGCAATAGGGTGAATATCAACAAGATACTGATAAATCCTACTTTCTACATACACAGGACAGCAGGAAGTCTGGAGATACATTGGCTGCTCATCTCTACAGAAGGCCTTTTCTCCTGCACCCCTAAACCAGAGACTCCATTAGGAATACAGTGATACCAACCTCTACAGACACCCCCCACCCCCGTGACTCTTTCCTTCCACAGCCACACCGGAGGTAAAGGTACTATAACTATATTAATTACCCTGTCCCCTGTGTGCCCTCCTTTCTCCCTCACACTCACACTCACCTGGAGACACGGCTCTACGCCTCCCCAGGAGCAGCCAGAAGTGTCACTCTGCAGCTATGGTAACTTAAACCTGCCGCTCAGCTCAGGAAGCAGGAAGAGACAGAAAAAGGAGAGAGAAGCGCGCGGAATCACGGGAAATACAGTGCGCTGCGGCCCCGCTGGCCTGGTAGACTGCAGTGCAAAGGACTCCAGTTCCCGGCATGCATCGCGCAGGGCGTCTCCGGCTCTAGTGGAAGCAAGGAGCGGCAGGATTGGCGGGATGACTGGAGACCCGCCTAGCTGTAGGTGTGCAGTTATCTGCTCACCGGTAGCGCTTCTTTCCCATTGGCTGAGTGCGTGCTGTGCTTTGTGTCACACTTAGCAACGTGCCTGGGTGTGCTGCACCTCACCTCATGAGGCAAGGGGGGGGGGGGACGGTTGTGAATAAAATTAAAGTTTTCTCTCTTACCTAATAGCTATAGGACTCACCTCAGAGCAGTGAATAATGTCAGACTCTTAACACAGGCTCACAACAGCCCAGGTGTGTGGGAAGTTGTCTGTAGTTACCTTTTTGTTCAAACATAGAAACATAGAAAAATGTTGGCAGATAAGAACCTGTCGGCCCATCTAGTCTGCCCAATTACATGGATACTTTACCTGGATTTATCTTTTGTTTAGGATAGCCTTATGCCTATCCCATGCCTGCTTAAATTCAATTACTGTTTTGGCCTCTACCACTTCTACTGGAAGACTGTTCCATGTATCCACCACCCTCTCAGTAAAATAATGCTTCCTGATGTTACTTTTAAACCTTTGCCCCTCTAATCTAAGACTATGTCCTCTTGTTTGGCTACTTTGTTTCCTTTTAAATATACTCCCTTCCTCTACCTGTGGATTCCCTTTACGTATTTAAATGTTTCTATCATATCTCCTCTGTCTCGTCTTTTTTCCAAGCTGTACATGTTAAGATCATTAAGCCTTTCCTGGTAACTTTTCTCCTTCAAGCCGTACACCATTTTAGTAGCCCTTCTCTGAACTCTCTCTAAGATGTCTATATCCTTCTGGAGATACGGTCTCCAGTACTGCACACAGTACTCCAAGTGAGGTCTCACCAGTGCTCTGTACAGTGACATGAGCACTTCCCTTTTCCTACTGCTAATACCTCTCCCTACACAACCAAGCATTCTGCTAGCATTTCCTGCTGCTCTATTACATTGACTACTTACCCTTAGATCCTCTGAAATAATAACCCCTAAATCCCACCCTCAGATGTTGAGGTTAGGACTGTATCAAATATTCTATATTCAGCCCTTGGGTTTTTACGTCCCAGGTGCACGTCTATCTTGCACTTATCCCAGGGGTCAAGTCCTGGGAAAAAAAGTGAGGGAACTCACCCACGAATTCCACAACCCCCATTACCTGAAGAAAATATATATATATATATCACGAGTATAGCAGTGCGTGCCGGTGATACCATTTTTATTGGGTTATCTTTACATTTAAAAGACAAGCTTTCAAGAGTGTAAACTGAAAACTATACTGATCAGTGAAAGGTATCACTACGTACAGGTATACTTGTTATTGTGGCAACTGGACTAACGCATTTTATATACAATATATATATATATATATATATATATATATCCAGGCACAGACCCCCAGAATAATATACACAACACTGTGCCCCCAGAATAATATACACAGTGCTGAACCCCCAGAATAATATACACAACACTGGTTATATGGATATATTTTCCCCAGTTCACATGGATATAATTGCCCCCAGCTCTCATGGATAATGCCCCCAGCTCTCATGGATATGCTCCAGGTCTCATGGATATTGCCCCCAGGTCTCATGGATATGCCCCCAGGTCTCATGGATACTGCCCCCAGCTCTCATGGATATGCCCCAGCTCTCTTGGATACTGCCCCCAGGTCTCTTGGATATATGCCCCAGGTCTCATGGATATTGCCCCCAGGTCTCATGGATACTGCCCCCAGGTCTCTTGGATATGCCCCAGCTCTCATGGATACTGCCCCCAGGTCTCTTGGATATGCCCCAGCTCTCATGGATACTGCCCCCAGGTCTCTTGGATATATGCCCCAGGTCTCATGGATATTGCCCCAGGTCTCATGGATATTGCCCCCAGGTCTCGTGTATATTGCCCCCAGGTCTCATGGATATGCCCCAGGTCTCATGGATATTGCCCCAGGTCTCATGGATAATGCCCCCAGGTCTCATGGATAATGCCCCCAGGTCTCATGGATATGCCCCAGGTCTCATGGATATGCCCCAGCTCTCATGGATACTGCCCCCAGGTCTCATGGATATGTCCCAGCTCTCATGGATACTGCCCCCAGGTCTCTTCGGATATATGCCCCAGGTCTCTTGGATATATGCCCCAGGTCTCATGGATATTGCCCCCAGGTCTCATGGATATTTCCCCCAGGTCTCATGGATATGCCCCAGCTCTCATGGATATTGCCCCCCCAGGTCTCATGGATATTGCCCCCCCAGGTCTCATTGATATGCCCCCCCAGGTCTCATGGATATGCCCCCACCTCTCATGGATATGCCCCAGCTCTCATGGATATTGCCCCCCCAGGTCTCATGGATATTGCCCCCCAGGTCTCATGGATATGCCCCCAGGTCTCATGGATACTGTCCCCCCCCCGGTCTCATGGATATGCCCCCCCCCAGGTCTCATGGATATGCCCCCCCCAGGTCTCATGGATATGCCCCCCCCAGGTCTCATGGATATGCCCCCGGTCTCATGGATACTGTCCCCCAGGTCTCATGGATATGCCCCCCCCCGGTCTCATGGATATGCCCCCCCCAGGTCTCATGGATATGCCCCCCCAGGTCTCATGGATACTGTCCCCCCCCAGGTCTCATGGATACTGTCCCCCCCAGGTCTCATGGATATGCCCCCCCCAGGTCTCATGGATATGCCCCCCCAGGTCTCATGGATACTGTCCCCCCCAGGTCTCATGGATATGCCCCCCCAGGTCTCATGGATACTGTCTCCCCAGGTCTCATGGATATGCCCCCCCCCAGGTCTCATGGATACTGTCCCCCCAGGTCTCATGGATATGCCCCCCCCAGGTCTCATGGATACTGCCCCCCAGGTCTCATGGATATGTCCCCCAGGTCTCATGGATACTGTCCCCCCCAGGTCTCATGGATACTGTCCCCCCCAGGTCTCATGGATACTGTCCCCCCAGGTCTCATGGATATGCCCCCCCAGGTCTCATGGATATGCCCCCCCCCCAGGTCTCATGGATACTGTCCCCCCAGGTCTCATGGATATCCCCCCCCAGGTCTCATGGATACTGTCCCCCCCCAGGTCTCATGGATATGCCCCCCCAGGTCTCATGGATTATGCCCCCCCAGGTCTCATGGATACTGTCCCCCCCAGGTCTCATGGATATGCCCCAGGTCTCATGGATATGCCCCCCCAGGTCTCATGGATACTGTCCCCCCCCAGGTCTCATGGGTATGCCCCCCAGGTCTCATGGATACTGTCCCCCCCAGGTCTCATGGATATGCCCCCCCCAGGTCTCATGGATATGCCCCCCCCAGGTCTCATGGATACTGCCCCCCCAGGTCTCATGGATATGCCCCCCAGGTCTCATGGATATGCCCCCCCCAGGTCTCATGGATATGCCCCCCCAGGTCTCATGGATATGCCCCCCCAGGTCTCATGGATATGCCTCCCCCAGGTCTCATGGATACTGTCCCCCCCCAGGTCTCATGGATATGCCCCCCCCAGGTCTCATGGATATGCCCCCCCAGGTCTCATGGATACTGTCCCCCCAGGTCTCATGGATATGCCCCCCCAGGTCTCATGGATACTGTCCCCCCCAGGTCTCATGGATATGCCCCCCAGGTCTCATGGATATGCCCCCCCAGGTCTCATGGATACTGTCCCCCACAGGTCTCATGGATATGCCCCCCCCAGGTCTCATGGATACTGTCCCCCCAGGTCTCATGGATATGCCCCCCCCAGTCTCATGGATACTGTCCCCCCCAGGTCTCATGGATATGTCCCCCCCAGGTCTCATGGATACTGTCCCCCCCCAGGTCTCATGATACTGTCCCCCCCAGGTCTCATGGATATGCCCCCCCCAGGTCTCATGGATATGCCCCCCCCAGGTCTCATGGATATGCCCCCCCAGGTCTCATGGATACTGTCCCCCCCAGGTCTCATGGATATGCCCCCCCAGGTCTCATGGATATGCCCCCCCCAGGTGTCATGGATACTGTCCCCCCCCAGGTCTCATGGATACTGTCCCCCCCAGGTCTCATGGATATGCCCCCCAGGTCTCATGGATATGCCCCCCCAGGTCTCATGGATACTGTCCCCCACAGGTCTCATGGATAATGCCCCCAGGTCTCATGGATATGTCCCCCAGGTCTCATGGATATGCCCCCCAGGTCTCATGGATACTGTCCCCCCCAGGTTCTCATGGATATGTCCCCCCCAGGTCTCATGGATACTGCCCCCCCAGGTCTCATGGATATGCCCCCCCAGGTCTCATGGATAACTGTCCCCCCAGGTCTCATGGATACTGTCCCCCTGCCCCCAAGGTCTCATGGATACTGCCCCCCCAGGTCTCATGGATATGCCCCCCCGGTCTCATGGATATGCCCCCCCCAGGTCTCATGGATACTGTCCCCCCAGGTCTCATGGATATGCCCCCCAGGTCTCATGGATACTGTCCCCCCAGGTCTCATGGATATGCCCCCCCAGGTCTCATGGATACTGTCCCCCCCCAGGTCTCATGGATATGCCCCCCCCAGGTCTCATGGATACTGTCCCCCCAGGTCTCATGGATACTGTCCCCCAGGTCTCATGGATATGTCCCCCCCAGGTCTCATGGATATCTGTCCCCCCCAGGTCTCATGGATACTGTCCCCCCAGGTCTCATGGATACTGTCCCCCCCACCGCCATGGATATTGCTCGTCCATCCCCCAGGTCTCATGGTATTGCCCCCCCCCCAGGTCTCAACTTATCTGGATACGTCCCCACAAGTGTCTCATGGATATGCCCCCCCCAGGTCTCATGGATACTGTCCCCCCAGGTCTCATGGATATGCCCCCCCCAGGTCTCATGGATATGCCCCCCCCCAGGTCTCATGGATACTGTCCCCCCCCAGGTCTCATGGATATGCCCCCCAGGTCTCATGGATATGCCCCCCCAGGTCTCATGGATACTGTCCCCCCCCAGGTCTCATGGATTGCCCCCCCCAGGTCTCATGGATACTTCCCCCCCAGGTCTCATGGACATGCCCCCCAGGTCTCATGGATTGCCCCCCAGGTCTCATGGATACTGTCCCCCCCAGGTCTCATGGATATGCCCCCCCAGGTCTCATGGATATGCCCCCCCCAGGTCTCATGGATATGCCCCCCCAGGTCTCATGGATATGCCCCCCCCAGGTCTCATGGATATGCCCCCCAGGTCTCATGGATACTGTCCCCCCAGGTCTCATGGATATGCCCCCCCCAGTCTCATGGAATATGCCCCCCCAGGTCTCATGGATACTGCCCCCCCCAGGTCTCATGGATATGCCCCCCCAGGTCTCATGGATACTGTCCCCCCCCAGGTCTCATGGATATGCCCCCCAAGGTCTCATGGATATGCCCCCCCCAGGTCTCATGGATACTGTCCCCCACAGGTCTCATGGATATGCCCCCCCCCAGGTCTCATGGATACTGTCCCCCCCAGGTCTCATGGATATGCCCCCCCAGGTCTCAGGGATACTGTCCCCCCCAGGTCTCATGGATATGTCCCCCCCAGGTCTCATGGATACTGTTCCCCCCCAGGTCTCATGGATACTGTCCCCCCCAGGTCTCATGGATATGCCCCCCCCAGGTCTCATGGATATGCCCCCCCAGGTCTCATGGATATGCCCCCCCCAGGTCTCATGGATACTGTCCCCCCCAGGTCTCATGGATATGCCCCCCCCAGGTCTCATGGATATGCCCCCCCAGGTGTCATGGATACTGTCCCCCCCCAGGTCTCATGGATACTGTCCCCCCCAGGTCTCATGGATATGCCCCCCAGGTCTCATGGATATGCCCCCCCCAGGTCTCATGGATACTGTCCCCCACAGGTCTCATGGATATGCCCCCCCACAGGTCTCATGGATACTGTCCCCCCCAGGTCTCATGGATATGCCCCCCCAGGTCTCATGGATACTGTCCCCCCCAGGTCTCATGGATATGTCCCCCCCAGGTCTCATGGATACTGTCCCCCCAGGTCTCATGGATATGCCCCCCAGGTCTCATGGATACTGTCCCCCCCAGGTCTCATGGATATGCCCCCCCAGGTCTCATGGATACTGTCCCCCCCAGGTCTCATGGATATGCCCCCCAGGTCTCATGGATATGCCCCCCAGGTCTCATGGATACTGTCCCCCACAGGTCTCATGGATATGCCCCCAGGTCTCATGGATACTGTCCCCCCCAGGTCTCATGGATATGCCCCCCCCAGGTCTCATGATACTGTGCCCCCCCAGGTCTCATGGATATGTCCCCCCCAGGTCTCATGGATACTGTCCCCCCCCAGGTCTCATGGATACTGTCCCCCCCAGGTCTCATGGATACTGTCCCCCAGGTCTCATGGATATGCCCCCCCAGTCTCATGGATATGCCCCCCCCCAGGTCTCATGGATACTGTCCCCCCCAGGTCTCATGGATATGCCCCCCCCAGGTCTCATGGATATGCCCCCCCCAGGTCTCATGGATACTGTCCCCCCCAGGTCTCATGGATATGCCCCCCCAGGTCTCATGGATATGCCCCCCCAGGTCTCATGGATACTGTCCCCCCCCAGGTCTCATGGATATGCCCCCCAGGTCTCATGGATATGCCCCCCCAGGTCTCATGGATACTGTCCCCCCCAGGTCTCATGGATATGCCCCCCCCAGGTCTCATGGATACTGTCCCCCCAGGTCTCATGGATATGCCCCCCCCAGGTCTCATGGATATGCCCCCCCCAGGTCTCATGGATACTGTCCCCCCCAGGTCTCATGGATATGCCCCCCCCCAGGTCTCATGGATATGCCCCCCCCAGGTCTCATGGATACTGTCCCCCCCCAGGTCTCATGGATATGCCCCCCCAGGTCTCATGGATATGCCCCCCCAGGTTCTCATGGATATGCCCCCCCCAGGTCTCATGGATACTGTCCCCCCAGGTCTCATGGATATGCCCCCCCCAGGTCTCATGGATACTGTCCCCCCCAGGTTCATGGATATGCCCCCCCAGGTCTCATGGATATGCCCCCCCCAGGTCTCATGGATACTGTCCCCCCCAGGTCTCATGGATATGCCCCCCCAGGTCTCATGGATACTGTCCCCCCCAGGTCTCATGGATATGCCCCCCCCAGGTCTCATGGATACTGTCCCCCCCAGGTCTCATGGATATGCCCCCCCAGGTCTCATGGATACTGTCCCCCCCAGGTCTCATGGATATGCCCCCCCAGGTCTCATGGATACTGTCCCCAGCCCAGCTCACCTTTGCTGCTCCTGCTTCAGCGGCCGCGTGCTTCCTGCTTCAGCGGCCGCTGACAGGAAGTGCAGCCGCTCGCCTGGGATCTATGAAACAGCCAGGCGAGCAGCTCCACCTCCTGTCACCAGCCGTTGTAACAGGAAGCACGCGGCCGCCGGCAATGTGCGGCGGCGGCGTTCGGGCTCGGGCCACAGCGGGAACGCTGCGTTCCCGCAGCGTTCCCGCTGTGGGAGAAGTGCGGGCACGCCGTTCCTGCGCGTTCCCGCTCGACTCGAGCCCTGACTTATCCACATTAAAACTCAATTGCCACAGCTCCAACCATTTTTTTAGTTTACCTAAATCATTTGTCATTTGGCTGATCCTTCCAGGAACGTCAACCCTGTTGCAAATCTTTGTGTCATCAGCAAAAAGACATACTTTTCCATTAATACCTTCTGCAATATCACTAATAAAAATATTAAAGAGAATGGGTCCAAGTACTGACCCCTGAGGTACCCCACTGGTAACAAGACCTTGCGCCGAATAAACTCCATTTACCACAACCCTCTGTTGCCTGTCACTCAGCCACTGCCTAATCCATTCAACAATATTGGAGTCCAAGCTCAAAGATTGCAATTTATTGATAAGCCTTCTATGCGGAACAGTATCAAAAGCCTTACTGAAATCTAAATAAGCGATGTCTACTGCACCACCTGTGTCTATTATTTTTGTTACCCAATCAAAAAAATCAATAAGATTAGTTTGGCATGATCTCCCTGAGGTAAACCCATGTTGTTTCTGATCCTGTAATCTATGTGTTTTTAGATGTTCAACAATGGTTTCCATTAATTTCCCCACTACTGACGTAAGACTAACTGGCCTATAGTTCCCAGATTCCTCCCTACTACCCTTCTTGTGAATGGGCACAACATTTGCTAATTCCCAGTCTTCTGGGACGACTCCCGTTAGCAAGGATTGGTTAAATAAATCTGTTAACGGTTTTGCTATTACATCACTGAGCTCTTTTAATAATTTAGGGTGGATCCCATCAGGCCCCATTGACTTGTCTTTACTTTAGACAGCTGCTGTAGAACCTCCTCCTCTGTAAACTGATATGTAATTGTCTCGTTAGTGTTTCCTCCTAACTGAGGTCCCTTTCCTTCCTTTTCTTCTGCAAAGACTGAACAAAAATATTCATTGAGGCAGTCAGCGAGACTTTTATCCTCTTCTACATACCTTCCTTCCTTTGTTTTTAATCTAACTAATCCTTGTTTTACTTTACTTTTCTCTTTTATGTATCTAAAAAATGTTTTGTCCCCCTTTTTTACTGACTGAGCTATTTTCTCTTCTGCGTGTGCTTTGGAAGCCCTTATAAATTGCTTTGCCTCTTTCTGCCTAATCTTATAGGTTTGCCTATCTTCTTCACTCTGAGTTGTTTTATAATTATTGAATGCTGTCTTTTTGTTCTTCACTATTTTGGCCACTTCTGCAGAGTACCACAGTGGTTTTTTCCCTTTTTTGTTTTTGCTAACAAGTCGAATGCAATTGCCTGTGGCCTTCAATAATGCTTCCTTTAAATAATCCCATTTCTCCTGGACTCCCTTTAAACTCCTCCAGTCTGATAATGACTCCTTCACACAAAGTCTCATTTTAGAAAAATCTGTTTTTTTAAAGTCTAAAACTTTTGTTTTTGTGTGGTGCGGCTCCATCCCTGTTCTTATATTAAACCATACTGACTGGTGATCACTAGATCCCAAATTTTCACCTACAACAACGTCCGATACCAAACCTCCATTTGTGAGTATTAAATCCAATATGGCCTCTTTACGGGTCGGCTCCTCAACTACTTGTGTTAGAGATAATCCCAGTAGGAAGTTTAGAATATTTGTACTCCTGGTGCACCCAGCTGTTTTGGTTTTCCAGTTCACATCAGGAAGATTAAAGGCCCCCATGATAATAACTTCCCCCTTCATTGCCATTTTGGCTATTTCCTCAAGCAGCAGATTATCTAGCTCTTCTACTTGTCCAGGGGGTCTATAGATCACACCTACACGAGCTACTGTATGATTGCCAAATGTTAGCGTAACCCAAACTGACTCTATGTTCACCTCGCTCACTTTTATTTGGTTCATTTTTATGTTGTTTTTCACATACAGGGCCACTCCTCCTCCTTTCCTACCTTCTCTGTCTTTTCTATATAAAGAGTACCCTGGTATTGTTATGTCCCAGTTATTTTTCTCACTGAACCATGTCTCAGTAACCGCAACTAAATCTACTTTTTCAGCTGCCATCATTGCCTCCAGTTCATTGATTCTATTGACTAAACTTCGAGCATTTATAGACACGACTCTGAGCTTGTCATTTTTTTCCCCGCATGTTGCTCGCACCCTCCGATTTAGTTTTGGGGGACAATCGGGCAGATTGTTTTTTACCCTTTTGTCCCCCCGTCCTAGTTTAAATATTTCTTTGCGAAACCTTTGAACTTCTCACTGAGAACATATGTTCCCCTATGAGTAAGATGCAAACCATCTTTTTTATACAGTTCCTTTCTGCTCCAATTAGCGCTATCATGGGACACAAAGCCAAATCCTTGCTCTCGACACCATTCCCGAAGCCACAAATTAAATTCCCTATTGCGCATCTGCCTATCCTGAATGTTATGCACAGGCAGAACTTCAGAGAATGACACAGTGGACGCAATCTGCTGTATTTCACCTCCAAGAACACAAAAATCTTCCTTAATCTCAGAAACCTCATTGCTAGCCAAGGCATTTGTCCCTAGATGAACTAGAACATCCACTTCCCCTTGCTGCTTTGCTTGTTTGACAATATTGAGAATACGTCTCTTGTCTCTACGAGCAGTAGCCCCAGGAAGACATCTCACCAAACCACTACTCTCCAGCTCAACACCTCTTATGATAGAATCACCCAGCAACAATTGCCTTCTATCATGTCCCACCTTTTCCTTATTGTTCTTGGTTACAGTCCTGCATACCTTAGGCATAGGGGATGGTGGTTCCTCAACTATGGTGTCTGAGCCTACATCCGTCTCACCACTACACTCTGAAAGTGCCTCAAAAGAATTAAGAAGAGCCACAGACTGTGGGACATGCCTTCTATCCACAACTCTAAGTCTACCAGATCCTACAGTAGTCCATCTGCCACTCCTAGGCCTCTGTGGCAGTGGCTTTGTAACAGTCATAGCCATAGCCTGAGTTTGTGTAACAGATAATTTACAAATCTCAGACTTCAAACAGGCAATTTCCTGCTGCAATAAAGAGAGCTGCCTACATATCAGGCACACTCCAAACCTCCAAAAATTGGATCTAAAAACAAATGCATGACAGCTCTTACACTGGACCAAGCCTGCCATTATAAAAGAAATGGATTTAAACCAACAAATCTTACCTTTTTGTATGTTTTCTACCTCCTGTCTAACCTCAGACTACCTCCAGAGTATCTCCAGAAGATCTCTAAGTGCTCACTTTGAAGACTTCACTTAGAAGGCTTCCCAAGCTCAATTGTGTACAGGGGTGTGTTTGAGGTTGGTGCTGCCTTAGGATTCAATAACTAATGAATATGACCATAAACCTGAAAATATGATAAATATTCAACTATTCGGGCGGCTACATATAAAATCACCGTGTGCACAATTATTAGGCAAGTGTTTTCGAGGTTTAATTTCATTATTGAACAACTATAGTGCTCTCTGTAGATCCAAAATGTTAATAAACCCAAAACCTGAATATTTAAAATGTAAAATTGAGGTTTGGACTTTCTTAGGAGAATATCTATGTGTGCGCAATTACCGGGCAACTATTACCATGCAACTTAATGAAAATGAAAATTTTCCCATCTGACTTGTTTATTTTCATCTGAGAATAATAAACAACGCAAAATGTACGTAAACATTTCTGACATTTTCACATCAAAATCAGTGACCAAGGGGCGGAGCTGACTCTCGCTGAGTGTGGACGTGTTTCTGCTGAGCTCTCTGACGAACTGGCCTTTTAGGCATTATTTTTCACGTCCCTCTTTCAAGGAAAGCTGCTGTTTTTGTACCCCGAGATCCTGCCGCCCTGGAGGGGTGTTTGAGACCTGAGGCACCGCTCTGCAGATCTTTACTACAACGCTTGAACACCCTGCTGCTTTTTGCGGCCTAGCTGCAGGCGGCCATTTTGAAAGCCTGCTCCGGAGTTGTGGGCCTGATCTGGTAGTGAACTCGAGTGCCATGGAGACTGCTAACCTTCCAGCACCTGTGCTACCTCCGGGGCTGCCTCCCTCCCCACTGCAGCTGTCTGATGATGACCTTGATTCCCCTCTTACTAAAGGGGTGCTAGCGGACCTCATGGAGGAGATGCGGAGGCTCTGGCGCGACACTTGGCGGGAAGCTGGCTGGGCCTACGGCGTAGATTTGGCTGTGAAGGAGTCTGATTGCCTTGCGGAGCTGGAGGTGGTGCCGCGGCCCTGTGATACTGCGGGGCCTGTGACCGGGCCTGAGGCCGACATCCAGTGCGACTTGCGACTTCACCTGGCTGCACACGTCATGGAGTTCCCCCTGCAAGCAGCTCACCTGGAGATTCCTGTGGCCGGAGGTTGGTTGCGACCCGCTTCTCTGCTGCCTGCTGTGCCGTCCTGTCTCAGCGGTCCCTCGGCGGGATGTTCTGCAGCCCTATTATGCGGAGAGGAGCTGTCTGGCTTTGTTGATTGGCGGCTGATCCTGGTGCTGCGAGGGCTTTACTCCCTCGTCGTGAAGCTGACTGGTCTGGGTGCACTATTTGTTCTCCTGCAGGCCGCAAATCCCTTTACTGTCCTGGACACTGGCTGATGTCCCACTGTGTCGTGCCTCTTTTCTAGTTGATGTCCTCTGGCTATACCTTGTTCACCCTACTTACCATGCCCATGTTTATTCTATGAGAAATGATTCCCTCCAAGATGACACCCCCCTTGCCATTTGATGAGACACTTTCTGTGGCCATTGCGGTGTTATGTTTTATTTTTACTCGCCCCTCTCCCTCTGGACACTCCTTTACTGACTTTATCTTTCATGGCCGGGATGTGGTAATTTGTGGGTTTTTATATATATTTTTTTAAATTTTCTATTTTTCTCTTTCTTTTCTTTTTGTGTGTGCGGGACGATGGGTGGACCTGGGTGAGCCATTGGAACGGGTACCATGGCTCTGACCGCTTCCTCTGGCCCCAGGTTGCCCGGCCTTGTGGCCTCTTCCATGACCTCCAGTTCCCCGTGGGGTTACTGGAGCGAGTCGGGAATGCCGCTCTATATTAGGTGGTCCCCCCCTTTTTTTTTTTTAATTTTCTTTGTCAACCCAGGCACTTCGCCCGCTATTTGACTGCAGGCTCCACCTCCTCCCTGAAAACGCTGACTTATGTCAGAGTGTCCTTCCCCCTTTCCCATCTCCCCTTACTGTTGATTACTTTGTTGACCCTAGCTGACTATTATTTTTTATTTTATTTGCGTTGATTTTCCTGCTGACTAGCCTGCTGTGGCCCTGCGCGGCCGTTTTCTGTTTGTTGTACTGATGACATTGTTACAAAATAAAAATTTTGAAATACTAAAATCAGTGACCAATACAGCCACCCTCCTTTTCAATAACAGTCATAAGCCGCCCATGGGATCTGTTGTTGCAGCCAACTGACCGGATATTTTTGGGTGATGGCTCGACAAAAGAAGACAGACGGAGGCCTTTGTTTCAAAAGAAAATGGCGTTTTATTCATCTGCAGACGGACTCAAGAAGCAGATCAAATCTGTTCAAAAGCTTGAGTGGCGAGGACATCAAACTCAGCTGCTTTTATACAATGTTCCAAAAATACAGTTTTCCTCCCCTGCTCTCCTCCCAACATACCCAGATTGTCACGTGACCGTTACCATATGTCTGAGTTAGGACCTAATTTTACACACAATGTCATCTTTCCCCTTCAGGTTTCCAGCTGTCAGTCATAATTCTGCAATTGTCAACACTTCCTTCTCAGCTTTGCTGACAAACTGAATTCTTTAAGTAAGCAGACTGAAATAGGGTCTCAAGAGCACTCAAGGACAGCAAGTTTATTTTAAAACACGAATTGGATGAACACGAAATGGCGGATCACTAGATTAGTATATTAATAAATTAAATCCAAGGAAGTGCTATCTCATTGTCAGTTTATTCTTCTCCCGATGAAGAGAGGTGTACTCTGGAGCGGACTACCAACTAACGGCCCCCCGGGCAATAGGAGGTCATGCTCCCCCCCTTGTACTGTGCCAACAGGAGGCCAAAGCCATACAAAACCCCATCCATACAACACAACACCCACATGTACAGTGTTGTGTTAAAGAATTTATTTCCTCACAAAAAATATATATATATATTTTAACCCCTTAGTTACCAGGCGGTTTTACGCAAATCCATCCTTTAGTGCCCGCTGCTGTTTTTACGTTTCTGCGCTGTTAGTGTTTAGGTCAAATTTTTCTCTTACTTGTTTATGCAACCCACACATATTATACACTGTTTTTCCTGCCATTAAATGGACTTTCTAAAAATACCATTATTTTCATCATATCCCATAACATACTATAAAAAAAAAAAATGAAATATGTTGGAAAAAAAATAAATGGAAAAAAAAGAACCACACTTTCTTAATTTAGTCCCCAAAGTCTTCAACCACCAAAATACCCTGACTAAATAGTTTCAAAATTTTGTCCCGAGAATAGAAATACCCAATTTTTTTAACCCCTTCACTGCTGAGCCAGTTCACCTATGTGCGCGGCGGAGCTCATTATGACAGTTTTATGCTCATTATTTTTAGATGACAGCCTAGGTCCTATTTAACTGAACCCCCCCAGACAAAAATAAATTTAAAAAAACAAAATTAAAAAACACAATTATTATTTTATTTATTTTTACACCTAACCTGGTCATGTTTGGTATCATTGGAAAGGCCATGATCAAACCTTTCCAATGATGTCAAGAATGAGCCTCCCCTGCAACATATCGGGAGATAAGGGGATCCAAATGATACCTGTATCTTCACATGGCAGCTAGGGAGTTTACTGGCCCACTGTCATCCTCACACATATGGTGAGGATGTCAGTGGGTGGGGGGTGACCCAGAGGGTTGGCTGACCTCCAGGTTTGAATCGCGATACAGCAGTAAAACAGTTAATGCTGTACATTGCTGAAAAGGGAAGACTATCCCCTTTCCAGCGGTGCAACTTACATCGCTGTAGCTTTAACGGTTGGGGAGATAGAGGGCTCCAAATGAGCCCCGACATCCCTTCCTGAATTTTGCCCACCGGCAATGCCGATGACGACGTCATTGCATCTGCCGGCCCCGAGGAAACGGCGAGGCAAGCTTCCAGCTTGCCAGACACGCCGTGGGAGCTGGCCAGGGAGGTAAGTATCGGCGGGATGGAGGTTAGGCGCCCGCTGACATACCATGTAAGTCCGCGGGTCTAAGGGAGACCGGTGGACAGGTGTAACGGGCGCAGTAGCGCTCACCAAGGAGTAGCGAGGTTGAGATCTTTAAGGACTGAAATATCTGCTTGACGTTTACACGCTGCTTAGTATACACAGATGAGAGAACAACTGAGTTGCTACTAAGCACTAAAGGTTTCAAGACCGATAGAGCAAGTTCAGAAACAAAGATACTTCAGACAGTAAGTGAATTGTACGGACTGCAGGGCAGTCAGGAAATGTGCAGATTTAACATTTTCTGATAAGCTGGAGCACATCAACGGTACCTTACGATATTCAGAGGTGACTGACACACATAGGGGTCTATCGCTGGTACAGTATCGAGTATACTTGGTGGTTTGAGCACAATGAACATAGGCTGAATATAAACAGTATTTTTCGATCGCGGTTTTCACATACGTTTGTGGCAAAGAAACATGAGCCCTGGGTTGGGTATAGTAACCTAATGAGGCCACAGACGATACCCCAAAACGAGAAGGGACAAAACCCCTGTAACGAGTGAAAACCCCAGCGGCAAGCATGGGGTTAAACCACCAAAGCACAACACTCGCGATCGCAAATCGAGCAGCAACAGAATGGTCAAATACAAGCCGGGTCAAAAATCAGGAGCAGGGATCGTATTCAGAAATGGGTTGGCAACAGAAATCAACAATAAGAATCAGCTTAGCGATGCGGGAACAGAACTCCACGTCAGGGCGACGAGGCAACTCCTCGCGCCCGGTTTTAAACCCGGCGGCTCCTCGTGACCACGCTAGGCCCCGTCCACTCGGACACCGCTCAGCCATTACCTGGTGCTGGCACTCAACCAGCCCTTGGCACCAAACCTTGCCCAGACCCCCCAGGAAGCACAGCAGGGGCTGAGGATGTAACAACAGGACATACATGGTACGTTTTGGTTTACTTGAATGACCATTAAAGTGTAAGCCCACCCTCCAAGTTACAGCTCCTCTGGGTCAGGGGAGTCCTACTTATTGAAACCAAGAGCTGCTCTCTAAGCAACCGCATAGCCTCATGCTGAAATTAAAGAGAAAAACATGGAAGGAGGCAGCAGTACTTCTGGTCCATGCAGCCACCTTCTTAGGGAATAGGCGCAAAAATGTTTTTTTTTCTGCATATATGTATATTTTGTTGTATCCCCAGCCAGGTCATTATTGCTGCTGCCCCTTTCCGTGTTTTTCTTTTTAATCCCAGATTGGCATTGTTCCTGGTGAGGGTATAAATATAAACCCACCACAGGGCCGGCCCAAGTCATTGTGCTGCCTGGAGAGAAGGATGAAATGCTGCCCCCCCAAAAAAAAAAAAGCACACAGCGTGGTTATTTATAAAGAATATGGCTCACTACTCAGGCCTCTTTGACCTGCCGTTTGTCCCTGAGGTATGATGCAATCGTCTGACTCCCCTGGAAGGATCCTCTTACCGCTCAGAGTTTTCACTGTGTGGCGAGTTTATTTTACCCTCTTCTGTCCGCTGTATTCCGGCTTCTCCATCCAAAGCTTTGGGGAGCCAGACGACTGCATCATACCTCAGGGACAAACGGCAGATCAAAGAGGGGGAAAGAGGTCACCCTTATGGACCCACAAGCCTGAGTAGTGAGCCACAGGGCTGTAGGGAGGGCGAGGCGAGTGGGGCACTCGCCTCGGGCACAGCTGCAAGGGGGCGCAGGCGCAGCCAGGGTGTGAGAGCACAATGTATCCTTCTTATTTTCTTTGAGGGAAAGAGGACTGCGAAACTCCAAGACTGCACATGTGAAAGCACTTTAACCAACAAACAGAACTAAGGAACCCTATAGATTATATAGAGGGTGTACAAGGACTATATCCTGAGGACTAACTCTCAAACCAAATCATCCACTACTATATTCATCCAGACTTTAAAGACTGACACGTGACAATAAAGCTCTTTTTAAGGATAACATTTTAGATCACTATAAGAGTCACCTTTTTTTTGGGAATTAAAGCACATTGGTTAAGATTGTGATACTTGGATTGCACTTTGATACTAAGCACTTAGTAATAGATATAACAGATATTTGATAAATTCTGCACTTATGCACTTTAGCCACTAGATGGCCCAGTGACATAAGTTTTATTTATTAACAATTGATCTAATCAGCAAGCGCAAGAATAAGTGCCAACTAAGCACACAATTGATTCTTTGATTCTTTAATTTTTTGCGTTTTGAATGTTTTTGCACTTTGTTATATTGGTTGGGTACTAATAAGCATAAGCTTATGACTATATAATACAAGAAGCAGAGTATCTTTAGGATATTGGTCCTATAAAAGGAATATTACATATATTGTATACAAGATATTTTTCGGACTTATGAGATATTAATTGTCCTAGTACAAGGAATCAGTGACGAGGTAGCGCCACACAGGGAACATCAACCCCTTTCTCTCTGAATAATATCTTGGCACTAGTTATACTTGATCTCTGGATTACTGGCCCTTGTATGAATCTCGCTTACGAACTATTGCTGCCTGGACCGGCCTTCTGCTAGTATTGTCATCGCATCTCGCCTTACGCTTGGATACCGCGCACCTTCCTTCTGCTAAAAGTACTGCATACTGTGATCTACCCACCTAATCCTGTCACTGGCCACATATCTACATGGTCTTAAAAATTACAGTTCTTTTATCTAGGTCTAACATAGAAAATAAAAAACAAACAACACAAAAACCTTGCTACGCATGAACAGAATACACAATGGGATGTTGGGTGGCACTGGCTTGCCCACTGCAAACTTCAAAGAGTAAAGCAAATACAAAACTTCAGTCCCCAGGACGTTTAGGCAATCCACCACGAACAGTTTCCTTTCACTGCTTTCTCCCTCAGTCGCTCCCAGTTTGGTAACTTCTACTAGCCCCCATTGGTTACCTGCAGCGGAGGAGCTACCTGGGTGATCCAGAATTCCTGGTCTGGATTTCCACCTTGTGTGCTAAATTGCTGCGCAGCACGCTAGACCAGTGATGGACTTGAGAAAGGCTGCAACAGCTGAAATGTTGCTGATAGCCATATCAACTGGTCTTTTTACAGTCATGCCCCAGCCCTTATAGCCTGCTGTGGTCAGTCTGGGTTACAAGTTACTCTCTGTCTGCTTCCACCCAAGGTTTAATTCCTGCTCTAGTTCCTGTGTGATTGCATAAAACCAGGTCACGCCCTCCTCTCCTCGCTCTCTCATTTTGTTCCCTTTCCTGCTATGTGTGAGGTCCTGTGAGCTACCTCGCCCTTTGTTTTGTCTTCATAACCACCATCCTCTGTACTGTAATATTCCTGTGGCTTCGTTGTGTTCCAGCTTGTATCTACCTGCATTACTTCAAGGTGTCTTTCTGAAGAGCTCCTGGTTTCAGTCTAAGTGAATCCAGAGACACTGCATAGCCCTTCAACCTGCTTGCTTAGAGACTACACCTGAGACTGCCAGCGCCATAGCTGCTTCCACCTTACTTGCTACCAAGGGTCTTGCTGCTGGTTCTAGTGGATTCTGCATTCTACTGCGTAGCCCACTATCCAGTGGGCCTTGAGACTTACAGGTGGCTTCCAGTCCTCAAGCTCTCTCCAAAGTAGCAGACCTTCAATCAAGGTACCGTTGCCAAAGGCTCCTGCTTCTCCCTCAAGTGGATCCTGAGAGCCTACGTGGCCCACTATCCACTTGCTACAACTCTGCTTGTGTATTTGTTTTTAAGCCTATACTTGCCAAGAAGGTTTGCTGTGTGCTGTCACCAATACACTGCTTATTTCACCTATACAGCTTCTGTCTGTTTACCTGCTCACCCCCAGCGCTTGGGATCATAAACTTAAACCTAAGGCCCTGCCATGGCTCCATCCTGGCGCAGGCCTGGCATTTACAGACTGGTGTGCTGGGTTGCTTCATCTTTTAGTGATTTTCATGAGTTTTTATGGCCGCCCTATTGTTCCTAGAGCACCAATCTGACCATGAACTGGTCAAACCTGTGACTGCACAACCCTTCACATGTTAACATCCAGATTTGACATAGGAGCACAGATTGCCCTTCCGTTATATACGTTTAGGATAGGGTGACCATTCCACCCCGATTTCCAGGGACAGTCCCCAGATTGAGGAGACTGTCCCCCAGACAAATTATATCCCCCGAACTAAGGACTTTTTCTGCCGGCACCTACCGGCAGGGCAGACGCTCCTGCGCTAGGATGCGGAGAAAGTCTGCAGCCCATGGTGGGAAGATCCACTGATCGGCTCCAGCCTGGCGCCGATCGCGGTCTTCTCTCGCAGGAAGCTAACATCTTGGAGCTAAAGCTAAAATCGCAGCATGTCAGAAGCTACATACAGCACGCGCCGGTTTAAATAATAACTGGCAGACGCCATATCCCTTCCATTGCTGTCGCTAAAGGTGAGCAATTGCACCTCCCCAGGTTATTCCTTGCCCTCTCTTGTTGAAAAACTCCAATATTTTTTACTGTTCTGAATTGTTAGGTTTTATTTTGTTGAACCAGAATCCAGAATTCTATGGTAGAAATTTAATACAAAATTAAATTCCCAGCCCAGGTATCCAGATCTCAACATGATGGCCACCATCACATTCTGCAATATTCTATCATCGCAATTGTATTTTGTGTCTGCATTTATTCATTTCTAGCTGATTATCCTCTAACTTCCTGCATTTTCACATAGAATATGTAGCTAGTCTTTCACTAGTGCCCCTCCCCCCATTACAAAGGCCTTTGACACCTAGACACTTACCTGAACTAATTTCCTTTTCACACAGACCAAATTTCATTTCAACACTGATCAGTCCCACCCCCCAAGACCAGCCTCTAATTTCAGGCATCCTTTCCAGCTGTCTCCACTTCTCTCTAATTACTCTTACTAATCCCAGGCTTCTGTTCTCTCCCATGCAAGCTCTGCAGTGTTTTTCTGGCCACCAGCTCCCCCTCCCCTCTGATGGAATTAGGGAAGTGCAAGGTCCACAGACTGCTGCACAATGCACTCCCTGTCTCTTCTACTCTTTTATTATGCATTCATCCTAAAATGGAACTCCTACCTCTGTACCACCAACCCCTCCACTATCTACATCTCTCCATCACGTATAAGACATTCCTATACAGGGAAGTCTGCCACCCAACTCACTAATACACCTCACTGCCCCAACCAGTCCATCACTCTCACATTGCAGTCCTCTCCTCTTGTGTCCACCCCCAACGCTTCTAGATTGTGAATTCCCACAGGAATAGGGCCCTCGTTTACTCATGTATCAGTTTATCAAATGTTGTTCAGTCTCAATGTATTGTAACCCTGTCTATATCATGCCCATTGCTCAGCGCTGCGGAATATGATGGCGCTATATAAATAAAGAATAATAATAAAAAATCATGTCTTTCTATTTGATAGTCTTCCAAAATAATTCTAAAGAATTATTTTTTTTAATCTCATTAACGAAATGTGAGAAATACTGTAAATACATATACAATCATTCCATATACCAAATACACTGCATATAGAATTTGAGGAAAATATGCTAGTAAAATATTTTTTTTTACTATTTGCCATAAAAAAATAAAATGTCCCTGGATTTCAATTTAAAAATCTGGCCACCTTACTTGAGGAGCGTAACCTAAATCAATCCAGCATACTAAAGCAAACACTTTTCACCTTCATTATTAATTGGTTATTTCCTACCCTTAATGGGTTAATCCTGTTTACAAATACAATTTACTTGCCAGGTAAAGCCATTGAAGTGACAAATTCAAGCACTAGAGGGAACTGTAGAACTGTTCACTGAGGTCTCAGCTTTGTTTGACCAAAGGTCATACTGGCTTCCAGAATACCGTACAGGGAGTGATGTTGATGTTGAAAAAAAAACAACTTTAGTTCTTAAGTAGCACTTAAATCGCAGCAATGAACTTTAAAGTACCTGCATTGAGAGTGAGGCAGGGGGGGGACGACACTGCTCCCAAAGCATCCTCGAAACTCCGGGGCAACAACCATGGTATAAAAGAAGCCAAAGAAACCAAATTTTTCAATTCAGAGAGTGATCTGCACACGGAAAGCTCACATCTGGATATGCTGAGCCCAGGAGAGTAATCGTCAGTACGCTCTGTAAATTGTAAGTAACGGCGTTTAACTTTCCTTCAACTTTTTTCCATAAAATTCCAAAAATTGCATTTTTATTTTTTTAAAAGTAAAAACCATTAAAGATATTTGAAAAGAGTGACTGATAACGTTCTTCTAAGATGATTTATCAACATAGGACTATATCCCTAGCCAGGTGTAAACTTAAACGAGGCTCTGGTAAACTAACCGAAGAGATTAAAGTCTATGGAGTCGGAATGTTTTTTTTAGAGCCTTGGTTAAGTTTACACCTGACTTGGAATATATCCTTTATTTGATCTGCAGTAGAGATCTGAACATTTGATTATCTATTACTGTAGATACTCGAGTATAACGCGACCCGAGTATGACGCAAGGGGTAGCGATTCATTATGGAAATAAGAATATTACTCAAGACTCGAATATAACACTAGGAGCATAATTATGAAAGTATAAATTTTCCAAAACACGACAAGTCTGTTAAGTTACTGTTGTTCCATGTTTTCATTTCATGTTCATTCCACCCCACTCTCACCCTCGTTCCTCCAATGGTTGTTAGAGAGCAGGGGTGCAGAGTGAGAGGTAATGCATTATCGTGGCTATTTTAGAATGGTGATAGATGTAATTGAGCATTTTGATTGCTTGGAATATAATTGTCTTATGATCAAGTTCGGCACATGAAACTAAAATAAAATCCGTAAGCGCAGGTATGGCATAAGGGCACATTTTTTAGATTTAATTATTGCAATTGCATTTAATAAGAAATATATATATATATATATATATATATATATATATATATATAATTTCTGATCTATGTTAGGAACCTATGCATATACTCATGCACTACAAAAAGACACATTTTGATATTGCTAAAAGCTTGCTTTACCTTGAAAATTTTATATTGTTTATATGAAGCAGAGTATATGATAAATTGTGACATACAGAAATTATTTATTAAAGGGGTTAATGTTACTGTTTTTTATTGCAAAGGTTAATGTAGGTTTTTGGATTGACGGGTTAATAGAGGGCTGAATAGTATTGGAGATGTTTTGTACAGGGGTACTTGAGGGCTGCAGTCATTAAGGGTTAATGGTTAAAGTCAGGGCTGCAGGGTTAAATTGTGATTCCAGAGCCAGCTCCTGGAAGCAATCAGATCTTCACGCCCTCACAGCTGTCCCGTGTATAACGCAACCCCTACAGTTTTAAGCTTGATTTATTGCTCAAAAAACTCGCGGTATACACGAGTATCTGCGGTAACTATTTTACATCACATTGAATATGTACCTCCACTCCTTAGTGTAGAAATTAAAATATTAAGCTCTTCCAAAGCTTCGCATTGAGCTTGATTGCTCTTCCAAGATTTATACTTGATGTCAGTAATTTATTTCACAAAAACAGTCGCTATAAAGATACCTTGCGTAAGGCTGAAATACATTAAAGCCACTCTTACGATACGGGATACAGAAACGAACTCTGCATTGTAGTTATACAGGGTATGGTAAAAGAAAAGAAACAATGAAATTATCGAATCCGATAATTTCAGCCGTTTTGAGGCGGCTTTTTTTTTTTTTTTAAATCCGGCAGCAACTATTGGATCCGATACATGATCAGATCCGATCTGAACCACCGCAAACACGCAACCTGCCACAAACTAAAGCCGACAAGCCGCTGGACAGGTAAAAAAAAAAAAGTACGATTTGAAAGTGTCAAAATTCAAACACTGTTTACAAAAATACTGCTGAACGAAAAAGTCTGGAATTTACATTTAAAGTTCTATGAATGATAAAAGGTCTGTTACAGAAAAAAGAAACTGTTTAAGGGAAAAAAAATCCCGAACAATGCCTAAAAGATAAAAAAAAAATTAAGAGACTTTTACTGCAGATTAAAAGAATAAAAGGTTTATTAGATATTGGATAAAAACCGGAGTATTTTTAATATTTGAAGGCTATGGGGTTAAATCTGAATAAACCTGAATTAAATCTGAATAAACCTGCCGAATGAAACCACCGACCAGCGGGGCTTTTCACTGACATTTCTCTGCTATTCGGTGTAATCTGAATAGATTAACCATTGCTTCTCTATGGGGAATTTCACTGCCGCCGAACAGGCACTGTACTGGCTGGTAGTCTCCAAAATTTGGCGAACTGCCTGCCCTGAATAGCCATGAAATGGCACCGTACGAGGATGTTCACTGTTCGGTGCCATTTCGGAGCCAGATCGTCTCTTTGTGAATAACCCTGTTAGCAGGGCAGCCATCAGAAATGATGGGGCCCCTTACTAAACCTCACGATGGGGCCCCCCAGGGCCCCCCCTTAACCTCTAACCGCTTTTCTCCCCCTTCAAAAAAAAAAGGACATAACATAGCACCACAGCAATAAAACTCCCAGTAATGTGCAGTGTGTATTAGCTTATCACAGTATCCACAGCAATAAAACTCACAGTAATGAGCGGTGTGTCTGAACATATCACAGAATCCACAGCAATAAATCTCACAGAAACGGGCTGTGTATGATGGCCTTTGGGTCTGGGTCTGGGCCTGGGCCCTGGGACTGGGCCTTGGGGTCTGGTCCCTGAGGTCTGGTCCCTGAGGTCTGGGCCCTGAGGTCTGGTCCCTGGGGTCTAGCCTGGGCCCTGGTCTGGTCCCTGGGCCTTGGGGTCTGGGTCCTAGGATCTGGGCCCTGGGTCTGGGCCTTGGGGTCTGGGCCCTAGGGTCTGAGGTCTGGCTCTGGGCCTTGGGGTCTGGGCCCTGGGTATGGGGTCTGGACCCTAGGGTCTGGGCCCTGGGTCTGGGCCTTGGGGTCTGGGCCCTGGGTTTGGCCTAGGGGTCTGGGCCCTGGGTTTGGGCCTAGGGGTCTGGGCCCTGGGTCTTAGGGTCTGGGCCCTGGGTCTTAGGGTCTGGGCCCTAGGGTCTGGGCCCTGGGTTTGGGCCTAGGGGGTCTGGGCCCTGGGTCTGGGCTTAGGGGTCTGGGCCTAGGGGGTCTGGGCCTTAGGGTCTGGGCCTAGGGGGTCTGGGCCCAGGGTCTGGCCTTAGGGTCTGGGCCCTGGGTTTGGGCCTTGGGTCTGGGCCTTAGGGTCTGGGCCCTGGGTTTGGGCCTTGGGTCTGGGCCTTAGGGTCTGGGCCCTGGGTTTGGGCCTAGGGGGTCTGGGCCCAGGGTCTGGGCCTAGGGGGTCTGGGCCCGGGGTCTGGGTTTGGGCCTAGGGGGTCTGGGCCCTGGGTCTGGGCCCTGGGTCGGGGCCTAGGGGGTCTGGGCCCAGGGTCTGGGCCCTAGTGTCTGGGCCCTGGGTCTGGGCCTTGGGTCTGGGTCCTGGGCCTTGGGGTCTGGGCTTAGGGGTCTGGGCCCTGGGTCTGGGCCTTGGGGTCTGGGCCCTGGGTTTGGGTCTAGGGGGTCTGGGCCTAAGGGTCTGGGCCTAGGGGTCTGGGTCCTGGGCCTTGGGGTCTGGGCCATGGGGTCTGGGCCTTGGGGTCTGGGCCCTGGGTCTGGGCCTAAGGGTCTGGGCCCTGGGCCCTAGGGTCTGGGTCCTGGGTCTGAGCCTAGAGGTCTGGGCCTAGGGGTCTGGGCCTTGGGGTCTGGGCCTAAGGGTCTGGGCCCTAGGGTCTGGGTCCTGGGCCTTGGGGTCTGGGCCATGGGTTTGGGCCTAGGGGTCTGGGCCCTGGGTCTGGGCCCTGGGCCTTTGCCCTGGGTCTGGGCCATAGGGTCTGGGCCCTGGGTCCGGGCCCTGGGTTTGGGTCTTGGGGTCTGGGCATTTGCCCTGGGTCTGGGCCCTGGGTCTTGGCCCTGGGCCTAGGGGTCTGGACCCTGGGCCCTAGGGTCTGGGCCCTAGGGTCTGGGCCTTGGGGTCTGGGCCCTGGGTCTGGGCCTTGGGGTCTGGGCCTAGAGGTCTGGGCCTAGGGGTCTGGGTCCTGGGCCTTGGGGTCTGGGCCCTGGGTTTGGGCTTAGGGGTCTGGCCCTGGGTCTGGGCCTTGGGGTCTGGGCACTGGGTTTGGGTCTAGGGGGTCTGGGCCCTGGGTCTGGGCCTGGGTCTGGGCCTTGGGGTCTGGGCCCTGGGTCTGGGCCCTGGGCCCTAGGGTCTGGTCTTGGGCCTTGGGGTCTGGGCCTTGGGTCTGGGTCCTGGGTCTGGGCCCTGGGTCTGAGCCTAGAGGTCTGGGCCCTGGGTTTGGGCCTAGGGGTCTGGGCCTTGGGGTCTGGGCCCTGGGTCTGGGCCCTAGGGTCTGGGTCCTGGGCCTTGGGGTCTGGGCCTTGGGGTCTGGGCCTGGGTCTGGGCCCTAGGGTCTGGGTCCTGGGCCTTGGGTCTGGGCCATGGGTTTGGCCTAGGGGTCTGGGCCTTGGGGTCTGGCCCTGGGTCTGGGCCCTGGGCCTAGGGGTCTGGGTCTTGGGCCTTGGGGTCTGGGCCTAGGGGTCTGGGTCCTGGGTCTGGGCCTGGGTCTGAGCCTAGAGGTCTGGGCCCTGGGTTTGGGCCTAGGGGTCTGGGCCTTGGGGTCTGGGCCCTGGGTCTGGGCCCTAGGTCTGGGTCCTGGGCCTTGGGGTCTGGGCCTTGGGGTCTGGGCCCTGGGTCTGGGCCCTAGGGTCTGGGTCCTGGGCCTTGGGGTCTGGGCCATGGGTTTGGGCCTAGGGGTCTGGGCCTTGGGGTCTGGGCCCTGGGTCTGGGCCCTGGGCCCTAGGGTCTGGGTCCTGGGCCTTGGGGTCTGGGCCTAGGGGTCTGGGTCCTGGGCCTGGGCCCTGGGTCTGAGCCTAGAGGTCTGGGCCCTGGGTTGGGCCTAGGGGTCTGGGCCTTGGGTCTGGGCCCTGGGTCTGGGCCCTAGGGTCTGGGTCCTGGGCCTTGGGGTCTGGGCCATGGGTTTGGGCCTAGGGGTCTAGGCCTTGGGGTCTGGGCCTTGGGGTCTGGGCCCTGGGTCTGGGCCTTGGGGTCTGGGTCCTGGGTCTGGGCCCTGGGTCTGAGCCTAGGGGTCTGGGCCTTGGGGTCTGGGCCTTGGGGTCTGGGCCCTGGGTTTGGATCTAGGGGCCTGGGGTCTGGGCCCTGGGTCTTAGGGTCTGGGCCCTGGCTCACCACTTGCTGTCTTCTATCTTCTTTTCTTCTGTCTTCAGCTCTTCTTTTCTTCACCTTTTCTTCAATCTTCTTCTCTTCTTTTCTTCTGTCTTCCCGCCCGGTCCCTCCAGCTCCAGCGCGCAGCTTCACTGAGTGGAGGGGCGGAGCCAAAGCAACGTGCTTGGGAGGCCCCTCACACGCTGCTTGGCCCCGCCCAGCCAGGAAGTGAAGCTGCCAGGAGCCGGAGGAGACACAGTGTCTCAGTCTCCTCCGGCTCCTGCAGCAGCAGCAGGGACACAGCTCCGGATTCGGACTCATCGAGTCCGATACCGGAGCTGTTAAAGGGCGATGCCGCTGCCGTCGGGGGCCCGGGATCCTCCCCCCAGGCCCCGGCGGCCCGGGCCCCCACCGGGCCCGGGCCCCTTACGGCAGTAATGGGCGTAATGCCCTGATGGCGGCCCTGCCTGTTAGTGTTTCTTGGGATTTGGGTAGAGAGACATGTTAGGGGGTTACATTTGTTCAGTAGAGGTAACATCACTGCTCTATAACCGTGGAGACCGACACTGGAGACACAGGTTCGAGCACCTCTTCAGTTAGTGTCCTTGGGCAAGACACCAAACGGTATACACCCAGGACATACTTGAAAACGAGATAAATCTCAATGTATCCTTCCTGGTAAAATCCTTGCTAAAAAAAATAAAAAGTTATGTGAAATCTATTCCTAGGCATGGGCTTCACCCGAAACACTAAACAACCTTCACCATGAGCTCTATAACATCAGCTGAAGTCAAATGAATGCAAAATACCATTAACACTAACCTTAAACTCCTCTTTTTTTGTGGTTTCCTGAACCTGTCAATTTTCAGAATTGCTGTAATGACTTGCTTTCTTGCAGACAAAATTTCGGCATCATGAACGAGGAGTCGGCAACCTTTTGTTATGAGCAATCATTATATACAGGTTAATTAGAGCTATAGGTATTGTTTGAGGCAGGAAAAGGTAAACACATTACACATTACACCTTGGCTCTCCCGTTGGTTTGGAACTACATCTACCATGGTGTTCAGCTACTCATCAGGTTAGCAGGGAAATATGGGACATGTTGCTGAACCCTGGGTTGCACACTGGTTACCATTTGAAATTCACGATTTCTAAGAACAATGTTTCAAATGGATATAATTCTCCCCCAGATTACGATTTAAGCTTATCAGCCTTAACTCATTCACTACCAAGCAATTTTTTTTTTTAACAGAAATTGTTGTAATGTAAGATTCTGAACTCTAGTTGGTGTCCCTTATCTTACACAATTTCAATCCTGGTCTGCATTATTATCATTCAGGCAGAATAAACTTCACATCCTGTGTTTTCTGTTAGATACAGTAACTGTGATAAGTAATAAAAATGTTCAGATCTCCTGCTTATGGTGATTTGTAGTGATCAGAACAAGATTATTAGCAATGCAGCGTTCAAAAAATACCAATAGAAAAGAAAAATAATATCTGTATGTGACATAATCCCTTTATATAAATTACAGTAACACCTTGTATCTGTACTGTTTAGGGATTTTCAGTCATTCTAACAACCTGAATCGTAACCCTGTACAGCTTTGAGTTACCCCAGAGCTCTCCCTGTAGTCTGCTCGCTCTCTGGCAGCAGTAATCTATTTGAACTTTTTGTTACAGTTAGGTTTAGGGCTGCTGTTTACAGCTGGTTTTATATCTCTAAAGGGTGCTTGCAGAGCCACAAAACAAAGGATTTCGTTTCTCCACAGGGGACACACTAAACGTGCTTTGAAAAGGTGTGAAAATTGTCTTTTGATCTGCTAATGAGTGCTTTTCAAAGCATTACAATGCAAAAATCGAGATAAACAGATCTATATATTTCATATTGAAGTCTACACAGCTATCAAAGTTACAGTTTTCTACAGACGATTGAGATTGAGATATTGAGAGGTGGCTTCTTCAATAATAAACACAACTAATTATAGTGTGGAGGCTTTTTATCTCACTTTTAGTCCTCCACCACAACCCTTATAGACACTTACCTATGGTCCAAGCATCCACTGCAACTGGTCATGCCTGTCTCCTAGCTGATGAGGGTTCAACAAACCTGAAACAGCGCTGTCCTAGGAGTGGCTTTGACCAGTTGCATAACCTTATCTCTTCTAAAAAGCCATGGTTTGGCATAGCATTGATTTTCGGGTTCTGTGTAAAAACAGACACAGGATGCAATAAGAGTGAGACAGAGGTCATTTGCGTATCCTACCCAGAATTCCTTGCTGCATATGGGGAATGTGGCACAGGAGCTCTGGGATGCAATTCTTTGAGTTGCTATGATGTGCAGGTGGCTTCTGCAATATTAAACACATTGATTGATTGATATATATCAATCTAGTCGGTCTCAGGTCTGATTTTTTTTGCTTACATGCTACCAGAATACATTATATCAGTGTGTCTAAAAGTGTAGAAATGCATAAATCCTCCATTGCTTGGATTAACCCAATCTAAAAAGCGCTATATATTTTTTTTATTTTACAATCAACTATGATGTAGTAGAGAATTTGCAATACTGTCAAGACAGATGGAGATGCAAAATAGATTTGAATAATCTTATACTGAAAGTTATGAGAAAAAAGATAAAACATATATATGACGAAAATAGCTTGTTGGTCCAAAAAGAAATCTCATGACTGTAATGGAATCAAGATGGATTTTTCATACACGGTTTTGTTGTGCAATTGGATATCTCTTCAAATTGGTTTTGTCTTCTTTTGGACCAATAGCAATAACAGAGAGAGGAAAGTTTGAACCAGATGGACTGGAACATTTTTCCAAACTATTTTGCTATTTAAATTCCTAGAAAATAAGTCCTAAAGGACAGGAGCAGCTTTGTGCTCACTGTAAATAGTCTTAGTATGGATATATATTTAGTATCTGGTCTATTGTATTATTTATTATGGTGTACTAGTATGACACCCAAACAGAAGTCAGAAAATGCTCTAAAATAGAAGAAATCAAATATAATAAACTGTAGTTCTTTATATTGCATTAAATCCCTTATTTAGCTTTACTGCAGATTTTCAACCCCCAACCCTGCATAGGATAGATACTCCTAAACCCGGATCAGTGGCGTAACTAGAAACCTGAAGGCCCCGGTGCAAGAATCCATGAGGGGTCCCCCCTCCCAAAAAAAATCTATAGTTTTACTTTTTTTTCCTGCAATATAAAAAAAGGTAGTATTGCCATGGGTATATATTGCCCCCAGCTCACATGGATATATATTGCCCTAGTTCACATGGATATATATTGCCCCCAGCTCTCATGGATATATTTGCCCCCCGTTCACATGGATATATTTGCCCCCCGTTCACATGGATATATATTGCCCCCAGCTCACATGGATATATTTGTCCCCAGCTCACATGGATATATTTGCCCACAGCTCACATGGGTATATATTGCCCCCAGCTCACATGGGTATATATTGCCCCCAGCTCACATGGGTATATATTGCCCCCAGCTCTCATGGGTATATATTGCCCCCAGCTCACATGGATATATTTGCCCCCAGCTCATATGGATATATTTGCCCCCAGCTCTCACCTCTGCTGCTCCGCCGGCGTTCTTCTCCCTGGAGGTGAGCAGCCGCTGGCAGCATGCAGCTTGGCTGCTTGCCAGGAACCACCTGACCAGCGCAGCCGAGTTCTCGTGAGAGGATCTCGTGCGCTGGTCAGGTGGTTCCCATCCCACGCGAGCGGCCAAGCTGCAAGCCAGCGGCCGTTCGTAGGGATAGGAAAGGTCGGCGGTGCTGCTCCCAGATTCCAGTGCTGATTGCCGGAATCTGGCGGCGGCGCTGGGCCCCCCTCCAGTGGCGGAATGCCTGGGCCCAGTCGCAAGTGCGACCGCTGCGACCCTGGTACTTCCGCCACTTACCTGGATAGTGAAGATCCTGTGACTTTTGATTAGAAAGTAGAAACACGTTCATCCATGCATCATTTGACCAAAAATATGTGTTCATGTATACTCCCTAATTCCTGATACTGTCCGGATGAAAGTTTCTTTAAAGCAACTGAAACATCGACATGGATTTCTAAGTGATGAAATAAAAATTAAAAGGGACACTACCTCCAAAAAAATGAAATGTCCTTATCGTGTTTATTTTATGTTGCTGATATCTTACATGCGCTTTTTCCCCCCTCTTTTATATTTAGTTATGAAAATATTTTACTCTATCAGGGTTATTCAGAGAAAGGTGAAACTCTGGAGAACTTTGAGACGTGAAAATTCTAGGTTAAAATAGCTGATTTGGAAAGGGAGATAAATGGGAGAATTTTTCTGGTGTGGCTATTTTGACCTAGAATTTTCACTTCTCCAAAAGTTCTCCAGAGTTTCACCTTTCTCTGAATAACCCTGTATATGTGTCACTGGGTGCACCATTGTGTGATCTTTCATGTTGTAAACTGCCCGTCCCCCCTTATCTTTCCATCACTTGCTCCTCATTGTGTGGCATTGGATATAGAATGGAGTCTATAGGCCGATCACCATTGTATTGTGTGGGACGTATTCAAAGGAAATCACCAGGGCTAGATTAGAAGGCTCGATTACATTCTTTGCGCAAAATGCACAGTAAACACTTGAATTTTTGCGCGCAGCGTTAAACGTTAACGCGCGTAAATTAACGCTGGTATTCCAATCCTCGCGCATTATTTCATCTGTCAAAAAATGTAAAAAAACCGCGCACGCATTAACGTTGCGCGCAGAAATCAGTGTGCGGGCTGTTAATTCATGCGATTCAGCCAATCAGAATTAAGAACCTTAATTGTCTCACGTTAAATTTTTGCGCCTGCCAAAGTCAATCTGCGCATATATGCTGCATCAAAAAAACAAACAAACACGCACAACTTCTCATATTTATTGTTTGTATGCGTAGAATGTGTAACTATACTTTGCTGTGTTTTTGGTTTTTTTTTGGGCTGATGTATTTTGTTTCGGCCAGAACGTTCAGATTTGCCGTTACCACCAGCTTTTCAAAGATGTTAAAATTATGCACGCAAACGCTGTGCGTTAAATTTTGCGCATAGATTGTAATACCATCCGCGTACTAGCGCACAAATGCATTTGCGCTCACAATGTTAAGTATAGGACACGCGCAGTGTTTGCTCAGGTTCACCCGCGCATTTTTTGTATGGACATTGTAATACGACGTTCAGTGCAAAGGGTTTTGCCCCTCGCACTAATGCGTTTTTGCACACGCGTTAACGTTTGCGCGAAGAATGTAATCGAGACCGAAGCTGCCATCTCTTATCTCAAGTATCAGAGGCAGGATAATATCTGCCACCTTATCTAAACATTCCCTCCTCCGCTTCATTAACTGTTAAGGCTGGGGTCAGACCAGCGCACTTTTAACGTGCGTTCTGGCGCACATAATTACGGCCGTACTAGCAGCAGATGACGGGCAATGACGGCCAATATACGATGTACGGCCGCACAAAAGTCTGGCCGTGCAACGCAAGTGGAATTTGAACGCATTTTTCTGAGAACGCTGAACCGCTAGTACTGACGTACTGAGTGCGCAGCTGCGGCATAGCGGCGTGTGTGCGTGAGATTAGGAGATGTCAGACGCTGCTAATGTCCAGCCTACATAACATCCAGACGCAAAAAGAGTTTTATTGACGATCCGTACAAAATCACGACCGAAAATGCGCGTCGTCTGACTGTTTTTGCGCATTCCGTGAAAAAATACGTCAATGCGTTCGGACGCACTTTTTCACGTTCGCGGGGAAAAATGCTTTTGTCTGACCCTAGCCTTAACCGTGCTCACACCTCCCCAGTTCTTCGCTGCACTGGTTCCGGCTCCACAGGCCGCGCTCAGAGCCTCCCCTGCACCTGCCGCCGGGGTGACTCAGGGCAGGGATGATGGTCGTGGGAGAGGCGCTTTGGGCGAGGGACAAAAAAAAAAAAACAATCCTTGAGAGTTGCTTTGCGCGTGCCTCTCCAATGGATTTTTTTTGTCCCTTGCGCAAGCCGGCTATTTCTCTCCGCCGCGCATTTGCAACACACAAGTAAGCTTGCACATGCTCATTGCGTCCACTGCCTGTGGCGACGGATGCAAACGTTTTGTAGTAGTGATACCTTTTATTCCAACAAGAAGGTATCACTACCACTGCTATACTCTGGTGATTTGAGAGGGTTGTGGAATTGTAGGATCCACATCATGCAGGACAAAACTGCTCACTATTATTTCATATTGTGATTCAATTTCCAGGTACACAGAGCTTGAATTATTTTGACAGATGTGACTGGCAGATCCTTCTTCTCTGGTCCTTTCCATTCCTGTAGTCTGGCAAGATTCATGAAGCCGTTTCTACCCTCTTTGTACCTGCGATGGCCTACAGACTACCTTCGTTGATGTCCTACTGCCTTCTGCCCCTGCTGTTTCTTCAGCAAAACCCTGCAGCCACATGTCCCGATGGCTGTGAGTGTGAGTACACAGAAGACATGGACTACGAGATAACCTGCCAAGATATTACTGTCATACCAACGATCCCCCCAAATACCAAAATTCTGTGAGTACCACCATAGAGCTTTATTTAACATGCACTGCTATCCTAGAATATAGCCCTGGCAGGTGTAAATTTAATTTGTGATGTAAAAAAGGAATTTTCTTTTATTTACATTTTCATAATAGATTGTACTGTTGGAAATATTCCATAAATATGAATTCTGGTGAATTGACAATGTCAGTATACAAACAATTAGCTGAATTGGAAAATATTTTGACTTTGCCATTTTGCTACAATTTAGGCTTATGTCAAACGAACGCAGACTGAGCGCACTCTGCGTGCGTGCATAACGGACGGACATCAGTGGTGTATTTAAGTTTTGTGCTGCCCTAGGCCTGACTAAACTCGTGCACCCCCTAATTTAAATTTGACGCACCCCTTCCTGTCAAGGGCACACCTCTTCCTGGTTAATCCCCACCCTTCCTCTTTAAGCTCCGCCTTTTCCTCTCTTTATATTAAAAGTGGATACCAAGTGCCTACTTGTATATTTTGTATACCATTTCAAATGTATCTATTGAGATAAATAAAATTATGAAATGTTTAAATTCAAGCATTTTTACAAAGAACAGCCACGCATGTCAAGTATACTGGATCACAGCCGCTCTAATTGGTTGAACAATAAAATCCACAGAAACGTGCACTGCATATGAGCGTATCACAGAGCTGCACAGCAATAAAACTCACAGAAATGGGCACTGTGTATGAGCATATCAGAGCTGCACAGCAATAAAACTCACAGTAATGTGCAGTGTGTATGAGCGTATCCCAGAGCTCCAGGGCAATAAAACTCACAGTAGTATGCAGTGTGTATCACAGAATCCACAGCAATAAAACTCCCGGCAATGCAATGTTTGGTGTGTGTCAGCGTATCAGAATCCACAGCAATAAAACTCCCAGCAATGCAATGTCCGGTGTGTATGAGTGCATCATAATCCACTGCAGTAAAACTCCCAGCAAACCGAGTGTATATGAGCACACAGCATTTATGTTGTGGAGCCATCTTGTCAGCAGTGGGGTGCCACTGTCAGAGGGTGCACTGTAGCTTTGATTCCCTTCCCGGTGGGTGTTCAGTCCAGAATAGAGTCTGTGTTAACAAAAGGGCGGGCAGCTGCGCGTGTGCGTTTCACGTGGTTCAGCCAGTCATGTGGTACTGAGACTCAGAGAAATGGCAGTGAAATGCCCTGATGTTCGGTGGTTTCAATCAGCAGGTTTATTCAGGCGAACTCCATAGGTTTCAATGTTAAAAATATTCCCGTTTTTATGCAATATCTAATAAATCATTTATTATTTTAATCTGCACTAAAAAGTCTTTACTTATTGATTTTTTTTTTAGTACCCTTTAGTCATTTTTCAGATTTTTTTGGGCAAAATCCCCCCCCCCCTTTTTTTTAATAGCAGTTTTTCTTTTTCTGTAACAGAACTTTTTATTATCAATCATAGGATCTTATATGTAAATTCCAGACATTTTCGTTCAGTAGTTCTTTTGAAAACAGCAGGCCACGGGTTTGCGGTGGCAGCATTCAGCGGCCGACTCCATGCACTTTGGGGACCCTGCGGTGAATGGTGAATTCACTGCAGGGTGGGGAAATTTTATTCTCCTAAGTGCAGGGAACTACAGAACACCAAAAAGTTGGCGTCATTTCAGTGCTCTGTGAGTAACCCATTTAGGCTAGGGTCAGACGAACGCATTTTTCACGTTGTCCGTGAAAAAGTGCGGTCGAACGAACGTACGTATTTTTTCCCGGAATACGCGATAGCGGTCATACGATGCGCCTGTTCGTCCGTGATTTTGTACGGATCGTCAATAAAACACTTTTTGTGTCTGGACGTTATGTTGGCCGGACATTAGCAGCGTCTGACGTCTCCTAATCACGCACACACGCCGCTATGCGGACGCAGCGCACTCTGTACGTCAGTAGTAGCGGTTTGACGTTCTCGAAAAAATGCGTTCGTTGGCCACTTGCGTTGCGCGGACGAACTTTCGTGCGGCCGTTCGTCGTATGTTCCCCGGCATTGGACGTCATTTGCTGCTAGTACGGCCGTGATTTCGTGCGTCTAAACGCACGTTAAAACTGCGCTAGTCTGACCCCCCTAGCCTTAGTGGTGAGCTTTTTTGCTGCCCCCTGGAAAGTGAAATTGAAAGTGTAAATTAGTGAAATCTCAATGTATCCTTCCTGGTAAAATACTTTGCAAAAGTAAAAAAAAAAAAAAAAAAAAAATTTTTTTTTTTTTATTTTTTTTTAGGGGTGGGGCCACCCAGTTCTGGCCGCCGCCCCCTGGAAAGTGCCGCCCTAGGCCTGGGCCTAGTCGGCCTAGGCCAAAATACACCAGTGACGGACATACCGACGGAAGATACTGTAGACACCACACGGTCCGTTTTTTTTTGACGGATGTAGAAAAAAAAAAAGGGAAATATGGGAATTAAAATACTGGTACAGCCAGCCAGACCAAAAAAAACCTGAGCGTCAACGTGATAGACGTCGCAAATGTGCTGCATCTGATGTCACTTCATCAAGCACACAGTCAGCTACGCGGACGTGGCGCACTCTGTGCGTTCGTCGTAGCGCTTTTACATCGAGGCTTAAATGGCGTCCGTTGTCACCTGCGTGGTACATGCACTTCGGTGCGCATGTACTTCTTGTGTTGGTCTTGTGTTGATTACAAATCAATGCTACGACGGACGTTAAACTGTGCGGCGACACGGATGTGATGACTGCGTTCATCTGACGCTAGCCTTAATGTTAAGCTTGGAAAATATAAACATTATAGCTCTGGAGAGTTGCCTTATTTTTTTCCATTTTTTTTTTTTTACTGCCATATTATGTCAGACGTCTCTAGAGTTTGTGAGGCCATAGGCAAAGCTAAAACACGAGGCCCCTCTTGTCGTGCAGAAATTAACCCGATAAATTTTAATTAAGAAGACTCGTGTAGCTTTCATAATAGAATTATGTGAATATTGGAGTGTATTTGCAAATATATATATATATATATATATATATATATATATCACACTTTCGCCAAAATAAAAGAGACTTTTGCTGCAGATTAAAAGAATAAACGGTTTAACAAATACTCCAATAAAAAACAGCAATAGTTTTAACATTGAAACCTATGGGATTCGCCTGATTAAAGCTGCCGAATGAAATCACTAAAAATCAGGGCATTTCACTGCTGTTCGGTGTCTGAATAGATTAACCATTACTTCTCTATGGGGATTTCACTGCCGGCAAAGATCACTGTCAGGGTTATTCAAAGAGATTTGAAAAGTCACTGCAAGTTCGGTGACTTTTCGTTCCCTGCACTTCGGGCGATTTGGCGATACTAGTTCGCCAACCCTGCGGTGTATTCAGAAAGCACCGCAGGGCCCCCCCATAGTGCAGGGAAAACCCACCAAACACTCACCGAAACCCGCAGAAAACAGCTGGATTAACCCCGCCGAACACACTGGAGAAACCCGACTAGCCGCCGATCACAGCGCAGAGCAGCAGCCAGAAAAAGCCGACACGCAGACGAATGAGGTTAAGAAAAAAAGAAACAGTTTGCTTGAAAGTTTGAAAACTGATACGCTGTTTGCAAAAAAACTACTGAACGAAAATGTCTGAAATTTACATATAAGATTCAATGAATGATAATAAAAAGGTCTGTTACAGAAAAAAGAAAAAAAAAATTTTAATAAAAAGAAACATTTTGCCAAAAAAAAAAATACCAAAAAAATCCTAAACAAACGGTTTATTAGATATTGGATTAAAACTGGAGTATTTTTAACATTGAAGCCTATGGAATTCTCCTGAATAAATCTGTTGGATTAAACCACCGAACAGTAGGGCATTTTAGCAACCTTTCACTGTTGTTTTGTGTTCTTTGAATACACGAAGCATTGCTTCTCTATGGGGGATTTCACTGCCCTAGAATAGGCACTGTATGTGCAGGCAATTCGGCGAATTGCCTGCTGTCTGAATAGCCGAATAGCCAGGACATGTAGCTGTACGCTGAATTTCAATGTTCGGTTACATTTTGGCTCTCTTTGAATAACCCTGTATATGTTGCTGGCAAACCGCCAATATTTGGCGAATTACCAGCTTTTGAGTAGCCGAATAGCCCCGAAATTACACCGTACGGGGAAATTCACGTTTTGGTGCAATTTCAGGGCCAGTTTGGCTCGCTTTGAATAACCCGTATGGCTATGGAGATGCTAAGTTCCACAGCTATTAAAATATATATTTTACAAACCGCTTTATGAACGTTAACCGCTGTTCATCAATCCACCTGTCGGCTGAGCGCTTACACCCAGTGTTCAAGGAAATGTGCGGTTTCTTTCAGAAATGTATCTGCAGTTAAGGAATTCTTGCTACTCCTCTGCCAGAAGGTTGGACTTTTGTAATATTTTGTGCCACGAGATGTGGGAGGTGGGATCGGTGCCAGTAAAGAACACATTTTAGTTTAGAGCTGCCAGATCCTGGGCTGTATGTAGAATGAACATTACTTTTTATCATTATATCAGTGACAGAGCCATAATCAACATCAATAAGAAATAATTTGGTGGGGGGGGGGGTATTCTTCCGGCGTAAATTGCCAGGATGTTGTGCCTTGATTGGTCTGAGGTAATGGCCTGCCGCACAATCAGGGCCGGATTAAGATCTCTATGGGCCTGGAGCTGAATATTTTGGTGGGCTTTTTTGGAATTTAGTGAAATGAAAACCTATTTTAGGTTATTTAACAGTGCAGATACCGGTATTTCTAACCAGGCAGATACTGAGGGAGTAAATTTTCAATCAGATTTCAATCATCACAGCGTGTAAAATTATTTTTTCATATTTTACCATCCAAACCTCTGTAGTTATATATTCTATAGGTAATTCTTGTTAAAAAAATTAAATGGGAACCTGTTACTGCATGTTTCTGAGAAAATATAAAATTTTAGCCAAAAAATTTGTTATTTCCCATGTGCTTTGGATAATGGTCATTTTATGAATAATATGACTATGTATAAAACACTGAACTTGCTCCCAGCGTGGGAAATGAGAAGGTGAGTAATAGCAGTGGTATTGCTCATTTTATACGTGACAAATGGACAATGCCATCGCTTTGGAACAAAAATAAGTAATTAAAAAAAGTTTTTTTGTTTTCTTTTCTCTTAGATTTTACATGGTCATGTTTGGTATTAATGGAAAGGCCAGACTCTGTCCTGTCTGACACCACAGTTGACCTTGCGAGGTGTAGAGATTAGTGGCGCATGGTTCCAAATAGGGATGAGCTGTTCGGGTTCGGACGGTTCGGAGTTCGACCCGAACTTTGGCAGTTCGAAAGTTCGCGAATTTTGAACTTTTTTGGCGTGTTCGGTCAGGTTCGGAAAAAAAAGAAATTTTGAAAAAAGTATAGAAAATGCTTAAAAAAAATACTAAAAAAATCTAGAAATAAAGAGACTCTTTACTGCAGAATATAAGCAACGGTTTATTAGATATTGAATTAAAAACTAATGTATACGTGGAAAGATTATCATCTCTAAATGACCTCTGTTCACAAACGGGCATAACACCAGGTGTTTTTAGTCTGGTAATCAATTTGATACATTGTACAATATACTGAGGGTGGGGTGGTGTCTGCTTCTGATTGAGATTTGAGAATTAATTTCCCTAAAACATCCTAATATGCTGCATTTAACTGGTGTTTGAAAAAAATCTAAAGCAATGTTATATTTCACCTCGGGATTAAACATTCACAGGGTTATTCAGAGAGCGGTGAAAAGCAGGAGAATAACTGGAGAAGTGAAAATTCTAGGTCAAAATAGCCAAACCAGAAAAATTCTCCCATTTATCTCACTTTCCAAATAGGCTATTTGGTCTAGATTGTTCTCTTCTCTTGCCAGTTCTCCTGGCTTTCACCTTTTTCTCAGGGTTGTTCAGAGAAAGGTGAAAACCAGGAGAATGGCAGGAAAAGAGAACAATCTGGACCAAATAGCCGATTTGGAAAGTGAGATAAGGCTAGGGTCAGACTAACGCATTTTTCGCAGCGACCGTCAAAAAGTGCGTCCGAACGCATTGCCGTATTTTTTTCACGGATTGCACGAAAACGGTCATACGATGCGCATTTTTGTGCGTGATTTTTACGGATCCAAACCAGGAAACTTTGGGTGTCTGGACGTTATGTTGGCCGGACATGAGCAGGGTCTGACGTCTCCAAATCACGCACACACGCCGCTAGTGGACGCAGCGCACTCTGTACGTCCGTACTAGCGGTTCTGCGTTCTCGAAAAAATGCGTTCATTTTCCACTTGCTTTGCGCAGCCGGACTTTCGTGCGACCGTACTTCGTATATTGGCCATCATTGCCCGTCATTTGCTGCTAGTGCGGCCGTGATTAAGTGCGCCTAAACGCACGTTAAAAATTCGCTAGTCTGGCCCTAGCCTAAATGGGAGAATTTTTCTGGTTTGGCTATTTTGACCTAGAATTTTCCATTCTCCAGTCATTCTCCTGCTCTTCACCGCTCTCTGAATAACCCTGGCAGGGTTATTCAGAGAAAGGTGAAACTCTTGAGAATGGAAAATTCTAGGTCAAAATAGCCAAACCAGAAAAATTCTCCCATTTATCTCACTTTCCAAATCGGCTTTTTGGTCTAGAAGTTTCCATTCTCCTGCTTTTCACCGCCAAAAAAATCAGTAAACTTTTTCTGCGTGTCCGAAAATGTCTCCTCTTTTCATACAGACTGCCGCCCCAAGCAGTTGTTTATGGATAGATTAAAGGAAAAGCATTTACTGCAATTTGAAATGTCATTTTTTTGGTTTTTACATATTTCTATACATCCTAGAAATCTGCCACTTCACGGGCAGGTTATGGGGACCTCCTAGGCACGATATTTGAAGGAATTTTTCATTTTTATTTTTAACCCTTATTTCAGGGAAAACTCACTGTCCCTTTAACCCTTTCACTGCTGAGGCTTTTCCCGCCTCTGTGCTGAGGTCATTTTTACCGGTTTTGCTCATCATGTTTAAATGTGTTTTTAAGGCTTATTTTATTATATGACCCAGACATATTATATATCGTTCTTTCCGTCAGACTCGGCAGATTAATAATATGTCATTATTATATGTATACGTCATGACCTGTCTGTATATTATAACAAAAAATGCAATAAAATATGAATTTTGGTGCTTATTATGCCTAATTGGTGCTTATTAGGCTTTATTGCTGCTCCGTGACATCCACAGGTGTTTTCAATACCTGATTGAAAACACTTGAATGAACCTCTGTTCTTCAGAGTGGTAGTCTTTAAGGGGTTGAATAATTGTGTCAATGAAGAATTCACAAAAAAAACATTTACTACTGTATTACAAAACCAATTGATGTCATTTTAGTTGCATATGGTTCTTTAAAAAGTCCTTGTAGGATTTGATTCTGAATACAATTACAAATGTACACTAAATTCCCTAAAACCCTTTACAGCATTGGGGGTTGAATAATTTGAACACAACTGTATATATATATATTTTGGAAGGTCTCCTATGTGTCGTTACTATGCAATATTTTATTGTTCTGAATTGTTCATTTGTATTGTTATTATTGAACCAGAATTCTTTGGTAGGAATTTGTAGAAAATATGCATTGAAACGTTTTTCTCTATCTTTTATTAACATTTGGTCGGCATATTCCAAAACGAAGTTTGTTTTTTTTCCTCATGAGCGAAATGTGAGCAATAACATATATTTATTTATTTGCAAAGTATTTTACCAGGAAGGATACATATATACATATCATACAGTCACTCCATATACCACATATACCAAATATGCTAATAAAATAGTTGTTTTTACCATTTGCAAGAAAAACAAAAATGTCCCCGGATTTCATTTAAAAAAATCTGGTCAGCTTACTTTTATAGGGCTAAAATGTGAACCGGGTGGTTAATTTCATGTTCTATGTGCTCTTTGAAGGAGAAACCAGAGCAAGTCAAAGGAGGGGGAGGGCGCTGGCAAAAAAAAAAAAAAAAAAAGTGTTGTTTATATGGCAGAGTTAAACCCTTTAACCTTGATGTATAAATGCAAAATATAAAGAAACGTCAACTATTACAGAGTGCTCCACATATTTTTAAGTGGCTAATTCAGATGGAAGATTGGAGAACCAGTAATACATATAATTAGAACTGTGCATCTGAAGGAGGAAAAAAAGCCTGGAGTGCAGGCATTAGAGAAACTAAACTGCTGTCTTTGTGATAAGAGGGCAGGATGTGCTGTTTATACAACTAAGGGGCTAAGAATAGGGATGGGCTGCCGGTTCGATTCGATCGTGAGTTCGAATCGAACATCGACCTTTCGAGTGTTCGGCGAACGCCGAACATTATGGGATGTTCATGTTTGCGGTCTGTTCGACCGCGGACATTCCATAATAAAAAATGCCTGCAAAATGCGTTTGGTTATCCTAAATGTACCACCAGCTGCCGGTACATTTAGATGTGTGGCTGCAGCCCCCCGGCCCCCGTGCCGGTTCCGCCGGTCCATCTCGTCTGCTCCTCCGTCCGGCCGCAGCTCCTCTGCCCCATGCTTCGTCATCTTGCTGACTGAGCCCTGATTGGTCGAAGTCCTGCGCCTGACCTGGACTTTGCCCAATCAGGGCTCGATTTCAATATTGAGCCCTGATTGGGCAAAGTCCAGGTCAGGTGCAGGACTTTGACCAATCAGAGCTCAGTATTGAATTAGAGCCATGATTGGGCAAAGTCCAGGTCAGGGCTCAGCATTTTATTTATAAAGGATTTTACCAGGAAGGATACATTGAGATTTCTCTCGTTTTCAAGTACGTCCTGGGTTCAAGAACATTAAAATGTTACAGTTGTACAGAAATACAAAGTAATACAATGCAAGATATTAAAAACCAACAGGAAAAACAAATTAACAGAAAATAAATATGTAGGAAATAGTCATTATGTTACAGGTTTACAGGTGCATTCTGTATTGAGGTATGTTAATAGGGAGCTCTTGAGGGACTTTAGACTGGGAGGTTATTCCATAACTGCGGTGCTCTGTAGGAAAATGAGGACCGAGCCACTGTCTTTTTGTATTGTGGTATTGCATGTTTGTATTGCTGGTCCTGGATCGGAGGTTATAGGTTGAGGGAACTGCTGGAGGAAGCAGTCTATTCAGGTAGGGTGGCAGCTTCCCAGAAAAGCTCTCAAACATCAGGTTGGAAAGGTGAAGGGTACGTTTAGACTCCAGCGGCGGCCAGTTTAGCTCTTTTAACATGTCACAATGGTGGGTCATGTAGTTGCATTGTAGCGCAAAGTGGCAGCATGAGTTATACAATGTAGTAAGTTTCTGAATGTGTGTTTGCGGGGCAGCTGCATACACTAGATCTCTGTAATCAATAGCTAGCATAAGCATTTGTTGTACAATTTTCTTTCTTACCGTGGGGTTCAGGCAGGATTTGATTCTGTACAGGGCACCTAGTTTGGGGTAAATTTTAGATGAGAGTTTTTCGATGTGGGGGCCAAAGGATAGATTTGGGTCTAACCACATACCTAGAGATTTGAATGAAGACGAGGCGTGGGGCAGAGGAGCAGACGGAGTGGAGGAACAGGAGGCCGGGACAGCAGCAGGACAGGTGAGGTACGGGGGCAGGTGGGCTGCAGCCACAGGTCTCCTAAATGTACCGGCAGCTGCCGGTACATTTAGGAGAACTGTGAACACATTTTGCAGGTTCAACCCCCATTGATTAACATTGTTAACATTAACTGTTCGTATTCAAACAGTTGGGCTGTTCTAATGTTCGAATACAAACCAAACACAGGGGTGTTCGGGCCATCACTAGTTAAGAATAGCTTGTCAGTTACAAATATTAGGTAGCACTAAATGGAAACTATAAGTGACAATTTTAGTTAATGCAATGGCTAGTGAAATGTGCCGGATAAAAAGGCATGATAATTCTAATGATCTGTATACAGTATATACTGTATATATATATATATATATATATATATTTTATTTTTTTTACACTATCCTGACACAAGTTTGTATGAGTGTTTCATTGTGTATTTTGTTCCAATGAGGCAGCAGTTACCACCTATTGATACCAGATTAGTAACATCACTGTGGAGCGCCTCCACTTGATACTTTGTATTCTCTTTTTTGATTCCCATAGGCGTCAATGTTAAAAATATTCCCGTTTTTAATATCTAATAAATTGTTTATTATTTTAATCTGCAGTAAAAAGTCTAGATCTTTTAAGCATTTTTCGCCAAAATATTATTTCCATTTTTTTTTTGTAACTGCCCTTTTTATTATCATTCATAGGGCCTTGTGTAAATTCCAGACATTTTCATTCAGTAGTTTTTTTGCAAACAGTGTTTCAATTTTCAAGCGTATTGTGTTTTTTTGTTTTGTTTGTTTTTTACCCCGTTTGTCAGCTTGTCTGCTTTATCCAGTGGCTGGTCTGCGCTTTGATCGGCAGCTTTTTCTGGCGTGTTCGGTGTGGTTTTTGCGGATTTTTGATGAGTGTTCAGTGGGTGTTCGTCGGGTTTGCGGCAGGTTTTCCCTGCATTTCGGGGACCCTGCGGTGAATGCTGAATACACCGCAGGGTGGGGAACTTTGATTCCCCGAAGACCAGGGAAGCGCAGGGAACAAGAAAGTGTGCTCTCTGAAGAACCACTATAGTAGTTGCATTTTTATGTCACGTTTCCCACTACTATAAAAAAAAATGAATCACTAGATCTGTAAAACCAGCTGAGACACTATGGAATGTTGGCAAAGAAATGGAAGACTTACACTTTGAAATAATCTTAATTGCGTAATTCTGTTTTTTCATAATACATAACTTACTGAATATTTCATATGAAAACGAGTAGCAATTTTTGTTTGCTTTTCTTAACACCTTCATTACTGAGTGTTTTCCAAATGTAAGTGACCACAGCAATTTTAGTATGTTCAATCTTAACTTGTTTCACATAATTATCCACTTTATATGAATGGTGCACTCAAAAATAATGTACAGCTTTTTGACGGTACATTGTATATACACAAAGGCTAGGGTCAGACTGAGGCAGTGCGAACGCGCGTTCTGGCGCACATAATTACGGCCGCACTAGCAGCAGATGCCGGGCAATGACAGCCAATATACGAAGTACGGTCGCACAAATGTCCGGCTGCGCAACGCAAGTGGAAAATGAACGCATTTTTTCGAGAACGTTAAACCACTAGTACTGACGTACAGAGTGCGCTGCGCCCGCTAGAGGCGTGTGTGAGTGAATTGGAGACATCAGACGCTGCTAATGTCCGGCCAACATAACGTCCAGATGCACAAAGTGTTTTATTGATGATCCGTACAAAATCACGGATGAAACTGCGCATCGTATGACCGCTATCGCGTATTCCGTGAAAAAATACGTCCATTCTTCGAACGCACATTTTCACGGACAACGTGAAAAATGCGTTAGTCTGACCCTAGCCTTAAATGTCCTCATTTTGTTTATTTGATGTTGCTGATATCTTACATGTGCTTTGTTGTTCTCTTGTATGTTTAGTTACTAAATATTTTACTCTAGCAGGGTTATTCAGAGAGAGCCGATCTGGTACCGAACAGGGAATTTCCCCGTACGGTGGATTTTCCTGGCCATTCAGTTATTCACAAAGCAGGCGGTTTGTCAAATTTTGGCGAATTGCCTGCAAATACAGTGCTGTTCGGCGGCCGTGAAATCCCCATAGAAAAGCAATGGTTAATCTATTCAGAGACACCGAACAGCAGAGAAATGTCAGTGAAGTTTAATCAGGGGAATCCCACAGGCGTCGATGTTAAAAATATTCCCAGTTTTATTCAATATCTAATAAACAGTTTATTCTTTTAATCTGCAGTAATAATCTGCAGGTTTTTTTTTACCTTTTTATTATCATTCATAGGACCTTTTATATGTAAATTCCAGACATTTTCATTCAGTAGTTTTTTTGCAAACAGCGTTTCAATTTTGACACTTTCAGGCTGGTGTTAGACGAGCGTATTTGAAGAGCGGAAGGAACGTCCATGAGAGTGGACGTTCCTTCCACTCGATGTCTTTCTGGCCACCTCGCAGCGCTGAGTTCACTGAGGATCGCGCACTGCAGCCTCGAACGCGCTTCGATGGGGTGGATTTCTAAATGTCCACAGCACGCCCACTGTAGCACATGCATTTCATGTGCATGCTACAGCGTGTAGCTGGCCCCGTCGAAGCGTCACAACGCTGCGACGGATGACGGGAGGCACGTCAGTACGGACACACATAGTGCACTCGTCTGACCCCGGCCTTAACCAGAAGATCCTAAATGCAGTTAAGCAGATATTTTGAAGAGCACATTTGAGCCTTAACCTTAACGACACTGCCTCCTGCTTGCCATATTAATCTGATGGAGCAACTGAGGTACAAAATATATCTTTAATTGTTTAGCGAGACTTATTACTACTCCCCCCCACACACGGTACCTGTCGAGACTATATGCATTTATTACATTTAATCTTTCTCCACTGACTTGATACCCGTCAAAGCTTTGTACATATTGACACTTACCTTCTCCTTATATTGTACTTGCTAAAATGTCATACTTCTAGCCAAGCCAATCTTTCGGGAATTTGGTAGGTTGAACGTTTGTTACGAAGTTATGTGGTAGACTTCCCTAAACAGAAGTGTCTTTAGGGAGAATTAAAAGAAGCCAGATTGGGGGAGAGTCTGATATTGCGAAGAAGTGCGATCCTTGGGGTCTGCAACGCACAAGAAGTCATGCAGTCTGGCAGTGGCATCACTAGGGTTGGTGTCACCCGGTCCGGTAACTTTTGGTGTCCCCCCCCCGAGTTTTATGGATTTTTTTTTAAATACTCTTACTCCTAAATCAGTACTCCCATATAACACTGAATGCTCATACACACAGCACACATTGCTTTGAGGCTCTCTCATATGCACACAATTTTTTTGCCAACTGCCAGCAAGTACGTTGCCTGTTCGAAGACAGTGAAAGCACACATGGATATATACATAGTGCAGGAGGGGTGGGGTCGCGCCTATTCCCCGAAGGGTTGGCTGCAACCACCAAATGCATCCAGCCCAACAACATGTGTAGAACATAACAAAGAAAAAAAATGTCATCTGCGCTTACTCCAATTATACCGTGTGAAACTAAACACAATTAGTACCTCTAATTGTGTTTAGTTTCACACGGTATAATTGGAGTAAGCGCAGATAACATTTTTTTTTTCTTATGTTCTACACATGTTGTTGGGCTGGATGCATTTGGTGGTTGCAGCCAACCCTTCGGGGAATAGGCGCGACCCCACCCCTCCTGCACTATGTATGTTTCAATGTACTTCCAGCCAGGTCATCCCTGCAGCAAGACTCCGCTCCGTGTCTTTGTTTTGATCCCAAAGTGGATTTTGTTTCTGGGGAGCATAAATAAAGGCCCACCAGTCTTCCTCATGTTTGACAAGCAGCATGAGCAGGTATGGTTTGCTATGTAGCAGCCTGTGGTTTCATTTTGGTTAGGACTCGCCCTTATAGAGGTGCCGTGACGTTGGCGGGCGAGCTAGTCTTATAATGGCCATTGATAAGAAACCAAACCTCTAATGGTAAACCTCTAATTGTGTTTAGTTTCACACGGTAGAATTGGAGTAAGCGCAGATGACATTTTTTTTCTTATGTTCTACACACATGGATATATATATTGCCCCCAGCAGCTCACCCATGGATATATATTGCCCCAGCAGCTCACCCATGGATATATATTGCCCCAGCAGCTCACCCATGGATATATATTGCCCCCAGCAGCTCACCCATGGATATATCTTGCGCCTCAGCTCACACATGGATATATTGCGCCTCAGCTCACACATGGATATATTGCGCCTCAGCTCACACATGGATATATTGCGCCTCAGCTCACACATGGATATATTGCGCCTCAGCTCACACATGGATATATTGCACCTCAGCTCAGCTCACACATGGATATTGTTATGATCTCTGCTTGTTCAGATATGAGGCTGGGCTGTCAGGTTCACCATTGCTTTATTGCAGGACACTTACTGTTATATACAGGCTTGGATAACTACAGGAACACAGGATCATGCATCTGCCTTCATTACTGCATCACACTAACTGACTCTGAAGATGGCTGCTGTGCCCTCTGACCTGTGTCATCCTGGGCGGAGCCACTAGTTAAAGTGATAGCACAGGTTTAGTATAGTCAGCTATAACACCTTCCTCCCCACCCCAAAAACAAAACCAGAACAACATAACAAAAACCTAGTAACAAATCAACAACCAGAACAATCGAACACAGTTCATCTGAGGAACTTGGAGAGTGTCACTGAAAAACTGATGACTAGTCTTCTGAAGAAAATTGCGGGGCCAAATCATCATCCACATCTTTCTGGGCCCTACGCGAGGACCGACGGAAGTCTCTTATCCGTTCTTGAAGAAGTAAGCGGTCAGGAGGGCGTCGGTGACGTTGGGGACGTCCACCAGCAGGCGGGGTGTTGGAGGCGGTAGGATTGGATGAAAGATCAACTGGTGGGGTCAAGGAGGGTACAGAGGGGTCAGGGGGAACCTCTGAACCAGAGTCACAAATACCCACAGGAGACGAGTCCAAAGTTTCCGAGTCAACCCAGACACCATTCCAGATGTCCTCCGACGCATTAGATGTGGACACCGGACCCCGTAGGGTTGGGGACGTTAAGGGTTCAGGCACCCGTAAACGAGACCGTAGCTGGTCTACATGTCGTCTGGTAATGGAACCATCTTCCAGGCGGACTCTGTACATCTTGGGTCCCAAAGATTCTGCAACGGTAGCAGGCAGCCACCGACTGTTGGCAGATCCATACGATCGAGTCCAGACCTCCTGGTGGGTTGCAAAAATAGGAGACTCTTTGGACTTCACCATCTTTTCTTGGGATTGTAATACATGTTCATGAACGGTCTGAGGGCGAAGCATGTCAAAAGCAGTCCATGGCTGTCTTCCCAACATAAGCTCAGCTGGTGTCGTACCAGTGGTGGCATGTGGTGTAGTTCTGTAAGTAAACAGGAAAGAGTCTAACTGCTGAGGCGATATGGACCTCTGGCTAGTCACAGCCACTGAGGCCTTGAAATAGTTCTTGAAAGTTTGTACAAACCGCTCTGCTTGCCCATTGGTGGCTGGGTGATAGGGGGCAGTTAATTTGTGCTTGATATTATGCACCGTAACAAAACTCTGGAACTCCTGACTTGTGAATTGGGCACCATTATCTGTGACAATCTCCCTGGGATACCCAAACGAAGCAAAAAGATGCAATAATATGGCAACTGTTGCCTTTGTAGTCAGCTGGGTAACTGGAATGACCTCTGGCCATTTTGAGTGGGCATCAATTATAATCAAGAAGGTTTGTCCCCTTATGGGACCCGCAAAATCCAAGTGAAGGCGAAACCAGGGAACCGTGGGCCAAGTCCAGGGTTGAATGCATCCTCGAGGAGGGTCTCTGGCAGTTTGTGCACATCCTACACAAGCATTGACATATGCCGTGATCAGTGGCGTAGCGTGGGGGGGGGCCTCGGGGGCGGTCGCCCCGGGCGCAATTTTCTTAGGGGGCGCAAAATTTCAAAAGAAATTTGAACCACCAATATTTTCCAGCAGGGATCAGCAAGGTGTCTGCTCACGGACACTGCTGTCTGTGAGAGGCCCTTGCACGGGCAGCCACCAGTTTTATGGTGCCAGCAGTGACTTAGCACTCAGTGTCCGGAAGGGAGGACCAGGAAAGAAAATTCTGTCCTGATTCTTCCTTAACGCTGACATGAAGCAGCGCTGCATTATCTGACGGAACACCCTGTACCATGCTTGTCAGCCCCCTTGAAGCCCTGTGCCAGGCCCTGCCGTAGGCTTCCCTGCAGCCTCTGAACAGGAAGGAGAGAGGGAGGCGCCTGCCCTGCAGCACATTTAAAATCCGGTCTCCACTAAGCCCCCTGGACAGCTCCCCCCCTGGGCCACCAGCAACTCTGGGACAGGGTGACTGGTAGCAGTGGTGTAGTGGGGGGTTTAATGTGTGTTTAATTTTTTTATTATTACAGTATTTTGTTAATACACAAAACATGTGCTCGTGGGGTAACGGGGGTCAATACTCTACTGGTAGAAGGGAATCAGGGTGTGTTACCGTGTCCATAGTTTGGGGGGGGGGCGCACAATTCTTGCCTTGCCCCGGGCGCTGACAACCCACGCTACGCCGCTGGCCGTGATATCTGCATCTATGTTCGGCCACCACACATAGCCCCTTGCTTTCTGTTTCATCCGCGTGGTTCCAGGGTGACCGGTATGTAGCAAGTCCAAGATGTGTCTCTGGAGGGTTTTTGGAATGACCACTCGGTCTCCCCATAAGACACAATTATCCTTCACAAACAATTCCATTCGCTTCCTGTAGTAAGGTTCATGTTCCTGTGATACCGTCGCAGGCCAGCCGTCTCGTATAAAGGTAAGCACGTTTGTCAGAAGGGTATCCTTCACAGTATGGGCTGCTATCTCTCTGGAAGTAAGGAGGTGTGAGGTGGTGTACCTACAACTCTGGACTGATGGTGTCGACTCTAGAGGCAGTTCTGTGAGACGGGACATTGCATCTGCATTTGCATTGTCATCATGACTTCGATACTGTATGCGGTAGCTGTATGCTCCCAAGAACAGGGCGTAGCGCTGGAGACGGGCTGCAGTTGTCTGAGAGATTCCTTTATCAGGGCTAAAAATTTGAAGAAGCGGTTTATGATCCGTTAAAATGGTAAACTCTCTACCATACAGGTAAAGGTGAAACTTCCGAATTGCCCATATCAATGCAAGTGCCTCTTTATCAATTTGAGAGGAATTGCTCTCTGTCTTCGTCAAGGATCTGGAGGCGAAGGCCACCGGTTTCTCAGAGCCATCCGGTAGGATGTGGGAAAGAACAGCGCCCAGACCATAAGGAGAGGCATCACAAGCCAGGGTGAGAGGCTTCTGGAGGTCGTAGTGCACAAGCATACGTGACGCTAACAGTTTCCGTTTAGAGGACTCAAAAGCATGTTGACATTTAGCTGACCAGTCCCACCTGGAGTGTTTCTCCAGGAGCTTATGCAGTGGAAACAATGTATGAGCAAGGTCTGGAAGAAATTTATTATAGTAGTTAAGCAGGCCAAGGTAGGATCGTAGTTGATGGACACTTGTTGGGGCTGGAGCTTTGACTAAAGCATCGACCTTGTCTTCAACAGTATGAATGCCCTCTGCATCTACTAAGTGGCCACAAAACTCCAATTTAGGCACCATGAATTTACATTTTGTCAAATTTACCTTGAGACCTTGGTCCTGAAGTCTTTGTAAAACGAGCTCTACATTCTGCTTGTGTTCTTGGTCCGTGCGACCAGTGATGAGCATGTCGTCTAATAGACACTGAGTGAAGGGAATGTCTGCTAAAATTTCATCCATCTTTCTTTGCCAGATGGCTGGTGCAGATGCAATGCCAAACACCATTCGATTGTATTCGTACAAACCCCTGTGAGTGTTAATGGTGAGGTATTTTCGAGAAGAGGGGTGGACCTCAAACTGTAAGTAAGCTTGTCGTAGATCAATCTTGGTGAACTTTTGTCCCCCAGCAAGTGAAGCGAAAATGTCATCTACTCTGGGTAGAGGATACTGGTCAACCTCCAGTTGGCTATTCAGCACCATGCGAAAATCCCCACAGATGCGCAATTCACCATTTGATTTCTTTACTGGAACAATAGGTGATGCCCAAGCACTGCGCTCTACCTTGGAAATGACACCCTGTCTTCTAGCCGGATTAGTTCAGCGTCCACTCCCGCTCTAAGGGCAAACGGTACTGTCCGAGCCTTGAAGAATTTGGGATGAGCATCCGGTTTCAACTTGAGCCTCACACAGTCATTTTTGATTTTCCCTAACTCGTCAACGAAAACCTCAGGGAAACGCTGTTTTAAGGATTCCACCCATCCATCATCATGTCCTGACGGAACTGTCAGGGTGTTGCAAGGATTCTTGATGATATCTGGCATTCCCAGATGAGTGATCCAATCTCTGCCAAAGAGAGGCGGTCCTCCGTTTCTCAGGATATATAGTGGTAGTCTCTTTGTCTGGCCCTTGTATGATACCTTTACCTTTGCAAAACCAAGTGGATGGAGTACTTGCATTGAGTAGGTCTGCAGCTTTATTGGAGTGGGGCGCACAGTTGCCTGGATCTGAAGATGTTTCCACTGTTTTTGTGTGATAACTGACACTGCAGCTCCTGTATCAACGTCCATCTTTAGTCTCTTCCCTTCAATGGTTACTTGTACTGTCATTGCAGGGTGTGACGAGTGTATACGATGTATAGATAAACTATGTAATGCCTCATCGTTGTCTGAGTCAGATGAAGATGATGTCAATTTCTGTACCTTGTAAGTCTTCTTCCTAGGGTACTGCGGCTTTTGTCCTCGTACATTCCTATTACGGCAAACCCGTTGGAGATGGCCCATTTTTCCACATTGATGACAAGGTTGATCCTTAAACCGACAGGTTTTGGAGTCGTGGTCTGTATTACCACACCGGTAACAAGCTGGCGTGGGTTTGGGTCTGTATCTCCAGTTGGCTGTAGCAACTGCGGTTCTGAAAACGTCCTCTTTCACCCCTTCTTTGTGAATCTGAGGGTGCAATTCCTCCGTATCCCTGACAGCCATCTCCATGACTGATGCTATCTCAACTGCGCTTGTAAGGGTGAGTCCCTTTTCTGTCAGAAGTTTCCTTTGAATCGTTTCACTATTCAGTCCCAGGACAAACTTGTCTCTCAAAGCTGTCGGTAGGTACTCTCCAAATGAACAGGTGGAGGCCAATTTGCGAAGGCCCACCACATAGGCTTTAATATCTTCGCCCGGCTGCTGCTGCCGTTGATAAAAACGAAATCTTTCTGCAATTTCCAGCGGTTTTGGCTGAAAGTGATCCTCTAATAGTTTCAGGAGTTCCTGTAGAGCCTTGCTTGCTGGTTTCTCAGGGAACAGAAGGTCTCTTAGAGTGTCATATGTGTTAGCCCCCACGGCTGTGAGAAACACTGCAACCTGTCTCTCAGGGGGTATGGTGTTAGCACTGAAGTACTGCTCTAATCTCTCAGCCCAGGAGCTCCAGGAAGTTTTCTCTCCATCAAACTCAGTTAATGTGCCTATCAGTGCCATGATCTTGCTGCTGGATGGCTGTGTGTGCTTTATCTGGCTTTCAATCCCTGTTTTTTTTTTTTTTTCTTTACTTCAGGCTGAGCAGGCCTTTACAAATCTCATTCTCGTCGCCACTGTTATGATCTCTGCTTGTTCAGATATGAGGCTGGGCTGTCAGGTTCACCATTGCTTTATTGCAGGACACTTACTGTTATATACAGGCTTGGATAACTACAGGAACACAGGATCATGCATCTGCCTTCATTACTGCATCACACTAACTGACTCTGAAGATGGCTGCTGTGCCCTCTGACCGGTGTCATCCTGGGCGGAGCCACTAGTTAAAGTGATAGCACAGGTTTAGTATAGTCAGCTATAACAGATATTGCCCCAGCTCTCATGGATATTGCCCCAGACCAGCTCACACATGGATATTGCCCCAGCTCCTCTCATGGATATTAGGGATGAGCCGAACACCCCCCGAGTTCGGTTCGAGCCCGAACACGAACTTCCCATATGTTTGGGTCCGAACCCGAACTCGAACCCAATGCAAGTCAATGGGGCTGAAAATTCAGTTTTTAGAGTGCCCTCCAAGAGGGCATATATGCTACATATTTGCCATAAAAGGTGTATGGGGGTCCGGGTAGTGCCCTGGGGGACAGGAAACAAGGACAAAAAGTTTTAAAAAAAAAAGTTTTTAAAAGGGACAGTGAGTTTTCCACGAAATAAGGGTTAAAAATAAAAACCAAAAATTCCTTCAAATATCGTGCCTAGGTGGTCCCCATAACCTGCCCGTGAAGTGGCGGATTTCTATGATGTATAGAAACACTTAAAAACAAAAAAATTATGTTTCAAATGACGGTAAATGCTTTTCCTTTAATCTATCCATAAACAACTGCTTGGGGCGGCAGTCTGTATGAAAAGAGGAGACATTTTCGGACACGCAGAAAAAGTTTAGTGATTTTTTTTGGCTAAATTATTGTGAAACTTATGCAGGCTTTGGATGAAAGTAACAATAGGTGCTTTAAAATTGGTCCTTTAGCATCCCCAACAGTGCCGTCACACCGTAACCCCTCTGAGGATATGAATCTGATACAGGCGTCAGTGGCAGTGCACCCAAATATTGTGCTTTTGGTGCCAGGCCTGCAAGTACTATCATACAGTAACCCCTCTGTGGTATTGTGGAAGAGTGCAGGGTTGGACCCTGCATTCAAAAAATTAAAATGATCTAAATCTGGCACAGGCGTCAGTGCAGCCAAATATTGTGCCTTTCATGGCAGCAAGTGCCTTCACATCGTAACCCTTTTGTGGTATTGTGGAAGAGTTCAGTGCTGGAGGTTTTGTGAATGCAGAAGAGGACAACCCCGATCTATTCCATTACTTCAGCATCAGGGGATTGATAGCTGCTGATCCAGGACTGATTCATTTTTATAAATGTCAGCCGGTCTACAGAGTCGGTGGACAGACGCACTCTTTTGTCTGTGACAAAACCTCCAGCGGCACTGAACGTCCTTTCGGAAAGCACGCTAGATGAAGGGCAACCTAGTAGCTGCATAGCATATTGGCTAAGTTCTGGCCAGTGATCCAATCTCAACACCCAGTAAGCCAGTGGATCATCTGCTGGAAAGGTATCCAGGTCTGCCCTTGCCCCTAGGTAGTCCTGCACCATATGGTGAAGACGCTGGCAATGGGTGCCTACATTTGACGTCCCTGGGCGTCGGACTAAAAAAATTTAGAAAAGCATCAGTCAAGCGGCCCTGGCCTTCACCACTATTCCTCTGATCACCCGCAGCCTCAGAAGCACGTGTGTCAGCACTTGTGTAACACCTTTCCAGGCACTGGTAGATTACCAAGTGTCGCTTTAGAGCGTCCAAGTTTTTTCATCCTGTGCTCCCTCTGTGCGGGCAGGATGAGCTATGCAACTTTACCCTTGTATCGTGGATCAAGATGGGTTGCCAACCGGTACTGATCCCTCTCCTTGATAGCACGAATCCTGGGGTCCTTTAGCAGGCTTTGCATCATTAGGGAGCCCATGCAGCGTAGGTTGGAGGTGGCATTAGCTTCCGAGTCTTCCTGGTCAATGAGGATGATCGTATCATGCACTTCCTCCTCCCAGCCACGCACTAGCCCTTCTGTTTCTGGGCACACGAAATCCTCCCTTGAGGAATCCCCACCTTCAATGCCCCCACTACTTAAATATTCCTCCTCCTCATCCTCCTCCTCCTGTCTGATCTGAGTAGCACCCGCTGGAATGCTGTCTGCAGAAAGACTGGGGCCTTGAGAGCTAGGGAAGGCCTCCTCTTCCTCCCGCTGCTCTGCCTCTAGAGCCACATCTATAATTCCCTGCAGAGTGTGCTCCAGCAGGAACACTAAAGGAATTGTGTCACTGATGCATGCACTGTCCCTGCTCACCATCCTCGTTGCCTCCTCAAATGGTGACAGTACTGTGCATGCATCCTTGATCATCAGCCACTGCGGGGGGGCGGGAAACAAGTTGACCTGAACCTGTCCTTGTGCCATACTCACACACAGTGGTGTATTTAGGTTTTGTGCTGCCCTAGGCCCGACTAAACTCATGCACCCCCTAATTTATATTTGACACACCCCTGCCTGTCAAAGTCACACCTCTTCCTCGTTAAACCCCTATTAAAAAATATAAATGAAAAGTAGGAAGTAAATAAGGCATTGTCTGAATAGTGAACCCTCATAACAATGAGGAAAGTATACAGAGAAGCGAGCCACTGGCTATTTAGTAAAAAATGATTTTTAACAATAGAAGGACCCAGGTTTTCCTCTGCAGACCAAATGATGGATGTAGTGCCGTCCAGCAGATGCCACAATTCAGCAGTCATAAAGCGTATTCATAGCACAGGACCACAGTCCAATAAATTAGCCCTTCTGTCCAATTGCCAGACACAAGTATACAATATATATCAAATGACCCATATATTGAAGGTGTATAGCCATTTACCAAATTTGGTATGAGCGTACCACAGAGCTCCACAGCAATAAAACCCACATTAATGTACGGTGTCATGTTTCACATGACTTGTGATATGCCTTTAAGAATTGCACATGTCTTATCTACCCCTGGGTTTCTCTCCTCCCCTCCTCATGGTGCAGGGATTTTCCTGTGCAGATAGCTCCACCCTTGTTCTCTTCCCAGTAATCCTTTTCAAGCCTTATGGACTCAGATTCACTATGATTTTTTGACCTATCCGATGTATATTGTTGTGGATTTTCTACAGTTTTGGAATAAAACTTCAACAGATCTTCAAGGTGTCATCTGGATTGAGTCACTGTCTGTAATTCATCTAAGACTGGCAGTTATCACCATCTCATCACAACAGTAAGTTAAGAGATCACATTCTCAGTGCTTTGGTGGAGAAACAGAACATATGGTGTGTATGAGAATACCACAGAGCTCCACAGCAATAAAACCCACAGTAATGTGCGGTGTGTGTATAAGCGTATCAGAGCTGCAAAGCAATAAAACCCACAGTAATGTGCAGTGTGTATAAGCGTATCAAAGAGCTCCACAGCAACAAAACTCACAGTAATGTGCGCTGTGTATGAGCGTAGCACAGAGCTCCACAGCAATAAAAACCCACCGTAATGTCGTATTTCATACCCCCCATACACCACTCATTTAATTTCATCTCCCCCACACTCACTTCATTTAATCTCCCTCCCACACTCATTTCATCCCCCCCACTCAATTCATCTCCCCCACACTCATTTAATTTCATCCCCCCACCCTCACCTTAGAAACTGGGGATGGGTCCTGGGAGCTGCTGTGGAGATCATGCAGCTGCACGATCATCATGCTGGAGGCAGCGCTGGGAGGAAGTGATGTCATATGATCACTTCCTCACAGCGCTGCAGTGCAGAGTGCATGTGGCTTCAGCAGCAGACCTAAGAGTAAACAAGGTCTGTGCCCCATAGTCTGTGGGAAGAGGAAGATGTTTTGGAACCTGCCACTGTGGTACAGCACATTCAGCAAATTCACGGAAGGGAGCAGAGTCCACCAGCTGGAAAGGCAGCAGCTGCAATGTGAGTAATTTTGCTAAGCTGGCATTTAGACGCTATGCTTGGGGATGGTTGGGACTATATTTTTTCTTTTGCTGCAGCAGCTGCGGCAACGTAATCTGACTGCGTAAATCTTCAGCTACTGGGATGATGTCACATTGTGAGGAAGGACCTGGTACATCCATTACTGTAGCATCATCCCTGTTGGTGGAGGTTGTAGGCAATGACATGGCAGGACATACAGTGGGGGTAGACACAGATGAGGAGGAGGAGGACCTATGCAAAGTTTTGCACCAACAGGATGTGTGGCACTTGTTCATATGTCGCCTCAAGCAGGTGGTACCCAAGTGACTGGTATCTTTCCCACGCTTAAGCCTCATCTGACAGATTACAAATAGCAACGCTGCGCTCTACTGCACATTTCTTAAAGAACTCCCAGACAAGAGTTTCTGCATGTGTTCTTTGAGACAACAGCGCTCTGCACCGGAGCAGCTCTGACATGTGATGCCTTGGACTGGCTAGTGCTACGGTTGGTCACAGAGGATGTTGTGCCTCGTGTATGCTGTGCCTCCTCCTCCCCCTCTTCCTCACTTAATTCCTCTGTTTGATCTGGCACCCAGGTGGAGTCAGTGACCTCATCATCAATGTCATCTTCACCCCCTATCTCCTAGTCACTGGAGCCAACTTGGCAGTATGCTGCAGCTGCTGGGGCAACATGAGTGCCAGTTATTTGTGTGTCATCACTGGCACCCCCTTCCTCTAGGTTGATTATACTCCCTTCCTCAACCTCAGAGATTGAATCAGAGCACTGTACTTGCTGCGCATCCTCAAGCAGCATGTCACTCTCATTGTAGTCAAACAATTCAGCTGACTCCTCCGTGTGTGATAGCGAGGCTACGGCAGGAGTAGCTGTGGACATGGATGCTGCATTAGATGCTTTGGCAGCTGAGGTGGACTGTAAAGCACTAGAAGCCTGGCTGGCAGAGGACTCGGAGGATGAGGATGGCCTGGTTAGCCAATCCACCAAGTCCTCTGTATGTTGCTGCTGCTTAAGACGGCCAGCACCAGTTAGAAAGGACAAGCGTGCCACTGCAGAGGATGCACCACGTCCACCACGACCAGAGGCACAGCCTCCCGACACAGGGGCTGCTTGCCCTCTTATCTGTGTCTGGGAGCGTCTGCCGGTCCTTTTTGTTCTTTCAGACATGGTGAGTGATATATAGATTAATATATACAGAACTCTGATTCAACTCTGGTATAAAGATTTAAAGAACTCTGGTATAACTCAGTGCGACACACTGATAGCTGGCAGCCAGTGACGACACACAGATCACCTCAATTCACAAATGTTTTGTAGAAATTAGTGAGCCCCAAAATACTGTGTGGTACTGGATGTGTGACGAGACACAGATCACCTCAATTCACAAATGTTTTAAAGAAAGTTGTAAACCCCAAAAAACTTGCTGGCACAGTGACAAGACACACATCACATAAATTCCCTGATATTTGGTAGAAATGAGACCCCCCCAGTAGCGTGGCAGACCGGCAGTAACAAGACACAACTATCTCCTCTGAAATCTCCTCTGAAATGCGTGCAGAAGCGCTGCGTGGAAACGTTATATAGTGTGCTGCGGGACTTAGCTCTGTGAGCCCATGATTGAGCGGTGATTGGCATAGTGTTGAACCAGTCTTGCACCAGACCTGTGGTCAGGTGCAAGGCTGTAGCCAATTACGAGCTTCAGGCCAGTGGGAAAATGCATTGTGGTCCATTGTGGTCGAACATACGGCGAACACCCGGAAATGTTCAGTGTTCGCGATCCCAATTGAACAGGCTAAGTTCAGGTCGAACTCCGAACCGAACAGCTCATCCCTAATGGATATTGCCCCAGCTCCTCTCATGGATATTGCCCCAGCTCCTCTCATGGATATTGCCCCAGCTCCTCTCATGGATATTGCCCCAGCTCCTCTCATGGATATTGCCCCAGCTCCTCTCATGGATACTGCCCCCAGGCCCCAGCTCACCTCCTTGCTCCTGCCGCCACCGCGTGTTCGGCTCCCTCTGAGCGTCCGGCAGCATGGAGCTTGGGCGCTCGTCTGGGGGAGCCACGTGACCAGCCGTGATCTTGCGAGAACTCGGCTGGTCACGTGGTTCCCCAAGGCGAGCGCCAAAGCTCCATAGCTTCAGACGCTTGTAGGGAGCCAAACACTGCGTCGCAGGGTGAGACACCCGCCCTTAGGGTGACGGTGTCACCCCAAGGGTGGGTGTCACCTGGTGCGGGCCGCACCCTCCGCCCCCACTGCATACGGTTCAATTTCGTTGCAGTTCTGCTATTCAGAAAGCTGTCAATTCGGCAAATATTGGCTAATTGCCAGAGAAATACGGTGCAATTCGGCGCCAGTGAACTTATCCCACAGAGAAGTATAATATTATTATTCTTTATTTATAAAGCGCCAGCATATTCCGCAGCGCTGTACAATAAACACAGTATAGACAGGGTTACAATACATTGAACAACATTTGACAAACAGTACAGGAGGAGATGAGGGCCCTATTCCCGTAGGAACTCACAATCTGGGAGGGTTGGGGTTGGAAACAGGAGGAGAGGACTGTAAGGTGAGAGTGATTGATGGTTGCGTCAGTGAGTTGGGTGGTAGGCTTCCCTAAATAGGAATGTTTTCAGGGAGCGTTTGAAGGAAGAGAAGTTAGGGGAAAGTCTGACAGTACGAGGGAGAGCGTTCCAGAGAGTGGGGGCTGTGCGTGAGAAATCCTGCAGTCTATCATGGAAGAGGTGATGCGGGGAGAAGCTAGGCGCAGGTCACTGTTTGACCTTAGGGAGCGGGCTGGGGTGTATTTGGTGATTAGTGAGGACAAGTAGTGGGGAGCTGAGTTAGTGAGGGTTTTGTAGGTAAGGATAAGGATTTTGAACTTAATTCTGCAGTGGATGGGGAGCCAGTGAAGGGACTCGCAGAGGGGAGCGGCAGAGACAGAGCGGCGGGTGAGGTGAATTAGCCTGGCGGAGGCGTTCAGGATGGATTGTAGGGGGGAGAGGCGGGACAGAGGGAGGCCAGATAAGAGATTATTGCAATAGTCGAGTCGGGAGATTACAAGGGCGTGTATGAGTTGTTTTGTGGTGACAGCGGTAAGAAATGGCCGAATTCAGGAAATATTACGCAGTTGGTATCGGCAGGAGGAGGAAAGAGACTTGATGTGGGGGATGAAGGAAAGAGCAGAGTCAAGTGTAACTCCAAGGCAGCGAACTTGGTTTGATGGGGAGATGGTGATACCCTCCACCGTGATAGAGAAGTCAGGAGGTGGGGAGGCATTGGAGGGAGGAATAAGTAGGAGTTCAGTCTTTGACATGTTGATCTTTAGGTGGGGGGAGGCCATCCAGGAGGAGATGCCAGATAAACAGTCACTGACTTTTGAGAGGACAGGGGGAGAGAGATCAGGGGTAGAGAGGTAGATCTGAGTGTCATCAGCGTAGAGGTGGTAATTAAAGCCAAAGCTGTTGATGATTTTGCCCAGGGAGGAGGTGTAGATGGAAAAGAGCAGAGGACCAAGGACAGAGCCTTGAGGTACACCAACAGATAGAGGCAAGGAGGAGGAGGAGTTACCAGCAAAGGACACACAGAAGGACCTGTTGGATAAATAGGAGTCAACCCAAGCAAGTGCAGTGTCACCGAGACCCAGAGAGTTGAGGGTCTGTAGAAGGAGGGGGTGGTCAACAGTGTCAAAAGCAGCCGAGAGGTCAAGCAGGATGAAAATAGAATAGTGGCCGTGTTTATTAGCAGTTAGGAGGTCGTTGGTGACTTTGGTGAGGGCAGTTTCAGTTGAGTGTAGGGGACGGAAGCCAGATTGCAGGGGGTCAAGTAGGGAATTGGAGGACAGGAAGAGGGAGAGGCGGTTGAAGACTAGTTTTTCTAAGAGCTTTGATGTGAAGGGAAGCAGGGATACAGGGCGGTAGTTGGATGGAGAGTTGGGATCTAGGGATGGTTTCTTTAGTAAAGGGGTAACTAGCGCGTGTTTGAAGGCGGATGGAAAGGAGCCAGTGGAGAGAGATAGGTTGAAGATGTGTGTGAGAGCAGGGGTGAGGGAGGAGGAGAGGGGAGGAATTAGATGTGAGGGAATGGGGTCGAGCGGGCACGTGGTGAGATGTGAGGAGGACCATAAGGAATTGACTTCCTCCTCAGTGGCTGGGAGGAAGTGGCAGAGGGTGGCAGAGGGGACCTGTGGAAGTGGAGGTGGCAGATAACTATCTTGTGTTGGGATGTTGTTTCTGATAGTTAAAGTTTTACTGAGGAATTAGTCTGCCAGGTCTTGAGCGCTGAAGGCAGCTGTGGGGGGAGGTGCAGGTGGGTAGAGGAGGGTGTTGAAGGTGGACCAGAGCCGTTTAGGGTTGGAGGACAGCGTAGATATAAGAGATGAGAAGAAGGATTGTTTGGCCAAGTGGAGGGCAGAAGTGTATGACCGGAGAATAAACTTGAAGTGAACAAAATCAGCTTCAGAGCGGGATTTCCTCCAGGCACGCTCTGCGGTGCGGGAGCATCTTTGCAGGTAGCGAGTCTGGAGGGTGTGCCAGGGCTGAAGCTGGCGGCCTTACAGAGTCGAAGAGGAGCAAGAGTGTCTAGAGCAGAGATAAGCATAGTGTTGTAGGGATTAGTGGCAGCATCAGGGCAGGTGAAGGATGAGGTATGAGGGAGGTGGTGAAGTAGGTTGGAGAATTGATGGGGGTCCACAGCATGTAGATTTCTGCGACTGTGTGCGCGGGGTGGGGGAGCAGGGTGTTTAGGAAGTCCAGATAGGTTGAAAGAGAGAAGGTGGTGGTCAGAGATGGGGAAAGGGCGACATTTGAACTCAGAAATGGAGCAGAGGTTGGAAAAGACAAGGTCAATAGCGTGACCATCGCGGTGGGTAGGGAGGAGGGAGGATTGTGTGAGTCCAAGGAAGGACGTGAGTGAAAGAAGTTTGGAGGCAGCAGGGGCGGAAGGATCGTCAATGGGAATGTTGAAGTCCCCGAGAATTAGGCATGGAAGATTAGAAGACAGGAAGTGAGAAAGCCAGGTAGCAAAGTGATCAAAGTACTGGGAGGTTGGTCCCGGTGGGCGGTAGATGACTGCCACCCTGAGAGCCAGAGGAGAGAACAGGTGGATGCAGTGTGTCTCGAAGGAGAGGGATGGGGGTGGAGGGAGATGCTGGTAGGTGCAGGTGGGAGAGAGCAGGAGTCCGTCCCCGCCACCATTTCTCTCACCCGGTCTGGGGGTATGGCTCAAGTGTAGACCGCCATGTGAGAGCAGCAACGGAGGCCGTGTCAGAGGGAGTTAGCCAGGTTTCAGTTAAAGCTAGGAGGTTGAAGGAGTTTGAAAGGAAGAGGTCATGGATTGCTGTGAGTTTGTTGCACACAGAGCGAGCGTTCCAGAGGGCGCAGGAGAAAGAGGACAGGCGCTGAGGGATTATGGGAATGAGGTTGCTGGGCTTGCAGGGAGGTGATTTATGTGTGATGGAGATCGGATGAGAGGGAAGTATTGGATGTGTTGTGGGGCCAGGGTTAGGGGATATGTCACCTACATAGAGTAACAGCAGGAGGGTGAGAAAGAGAAGGTGGGAATGGGATTTGTGGGAGTGGGAGGCAGCACGAGAGTTAGAGGGAGACCATGTTCTGAGGAAACAGAGCAGCTCATGCGAGGCCGTCATGTGGGATGAGAGGAGGGAGGGAGAGATGCAGATAGTGTAGGGGTCGGTGGTAGAGGGGCAGGCGTTCCATTTAAGGAGAAAGGTAGAAGTAAAGAGCAGAAGCGTGAGAGAAAGCATGATATAGACGTGTGTTTACCCGGAGTAAAAAGTGGGCCTTGCAGTTCCTTCCTCAACTCCAGGAATCAACTCTGAACGTCCACTTAGGGATGCCACTTGGGGATGTCACAAGAGCCAAGGCTCACTAGAGCCACTCTTAGCTGTTATATAGGGCAGACTGATTATATTTTAACTGCCTGAATGCAAACACCTGAAGCTGGATGGGCTGTGTCAAGTAATGGTTAATCTATTCACACTACACAGAACTGCACCGAAATGTTGGTGAAATCCCAGATTTTCAGTGCTTCAGTTCAACAGGTTTAAACAGACGAATCCCATAGGATTCCTTCAATGCTAAAATATATTTGCGGTTTTATTATTTTTTATTCAACCATTTATTCTTTTCATTTGCAGAAAATAGTCCTATTTTTTTTAGCCATTTTTCTGGACTTTTTTTCACTGACATTTTTGATTTTGTTTTTTTTTTATGGCGTTGTTTTTTATGTTCTGTAACCGACTATTTTTTTATAGGCCCTGTTTTATTATTTCCATGCATTTTCATCATTTTAAAAACCTTCTTTTAAATAGCAGAATTCCGTTTGTTTTTTTTACCCGATCGGCGGCTGATTGGTGGTGTTCGGACAGTACGTCAGATCATTGGCGTTCGATGGGCTGATCATCAGCGTTTGCCGGATCCCATTCGGCACACTTTGAGGACCTTGCGTGTTCACTGCAAGGTCGGCGAATTGAAATCGCGAAAGCGCACCAGACTGCGCCGTACGAGAGAAAGTATCCCAAGTATTTACGTATTTATAAAGTTTCAACATAATCCCCAGTGCAGTACAGAACAAAACATAAAATTAGGAGCGTTGACATGCCGGGAATGATACACACAGGAGAAGAGGACCCCTGCTCAAGGAAGCTTACAATCTGTGAGGCTCTTTGCTCAGAAGTTTAAACCCTGTTAGGCTACGGTCAACGAACGCATTATTCGCAGCGACCGTCAAAAAAAGTGCGTCCGAACGCATTGACGTATTTTTTTCATGGAATGCAAGAAAACGGTCATACGATGCGCATTTTTTTGCATGATTTTTTTACGGATACAAACCAGGAAACTTTGGGTGTCTGGACGTTATGTTGGCCGAACATGAGCAGCGTCTGACATCTCCTAATCACGCACACTCGCCGCTATGCGGGCGCAGCGCAGTCTGTACTTGCGATTCTGCTTTCTCGAAAAAATGTTCGTTTGCCGCTTGCGTTGCGCGGCCGCACTTTCGTGCGCCCGTACTTCGGATATTGGCCGTCATTGCCCGTCAATTGCTGCTACTGCGGCCGTGATTAAGTGCGCCTAAACGCACGTTAAAAATGCGTTAGTCTCTGCCCCCAATTCAGCATGATGTATCAGCTTCCACTTTGTTCTGCTTATTAGATTTAAACCTTTTAATGTAAACCTTTCTTCTCCTTCATAAATTTTTGTAATTTTTTTTTTCTTATGTGTTGGTAGAATAGGAAACCCTAAGACATCATGTATCAAATGATGAAACTTCTCATTCCTACGTCAACACTTGGAATCTGGTAACAACCTCCATGCCAAAAAATAAATAAATTAAATAATATAGTAGGGGGTATAAAAATTTAATATACCATGGGCTAAATTACATTCTTCACGCAAACGTTAGCACAAGCGCATTAACGTGAGGGGTAAAACCCTTTGCGCCGAATGCCGCATTACATTGTCAGTGCAACAAATGCGCATAATCGTCTACCACGGGTGAACCTGCGTGAACGCTGTGGGAGCTTACTGTACGTCGCGCGTCCTATACTTAACATTGTGAGCGCAAATGCGTATGTGCGCTGGTACGATGATGGTATTACAATCTATGCGCAGGAATGAACGCATAGCCTTTGCGTGCAAAATTTTAGCAACTCCTAAAAGCTGGTGTTAATGTGAAATCTGAACAACCTGGGCAAACCCAAATACACCAGCCCAAAAAAAAAAAAAAGTATAGTTACACATACTACACATACCAAACCAATAAAATTGAGAAGTTGTGTGTGCATTTATTATTGCTGCAGCATATACACTATATTGCCAAAAGAATTCGCTCACCCATCCAAATAATCAGAATCAGGTGTTCCAATCACTTCCATGGCCACAGGTATATAAAATCAAGCACCTAGGCATGCAGACTGTTTTTACAAACATTTGTGTAAGAATGGGTCGCTCTCAGGAGCTCAGTGAATTCCAGCGTGGAACTGATCGGATGCCACCTGTGCAACAAATCCAGTCGTGAAATTTCCTCGCTCCTAAAATATTCCACAGTCAACTGTATTATAAGAACTTGGAAGTGTTTGGGAACGACAGCAACTCAGCCACGAAGTGGTTGGCCACGTAAACTGACGGGTGGAGTCAGCGGATGCTGAGGCGCATAGTGCGAAGAGGTCACCAACTTTCTGCAGAGTCAATCGCTATAGACCTCCAAACCTCATGTGGCCTTCAGATTTCCATGGCCGAGCAGCTGCATCCAAGCCATACATCACCAAGTGCAATGCAAAGCGTCAGATGCAGTGGTGTAAAGCACGCCGCCACTGGACTCTAGAGCAGTGGAGACGCGTTCTCTGGAGTGACGAATCTGCTTCTCCATCTGACAATCTGATGAACGAGTCTGGGTTTGGCGGTTGCCAGGAGAACGGTACTTGTCTGACTGCATTGTGCCAAGTGTAAAGTTTGGTGGAGGGGGGGATTATGGTGTGGGGTTATTTTTCAGGAGCTGGGCTTGGCCCCTTAGTTCCAGTGAAAGGAACTCTGAATGCTTCAGCATGCCAAGTCATTTTGGACAATTCCATGCTCCCAACTTTGTGGGAACAGTTTGGAGCTGGCCCCTTCCTCTTCCAACATGACTGTGCACCAGGGCACAAAGCAAGGTCCATAAAGACATGGATGACAGAGTGTGGTGTGGCTGAACTTGACTGGCCAGCACAGAATCCTGACCTCAACCCTATAGAACACCTTTGGGATGAATTAGATCAGAGACTTAGAGCCAGGCCTTCTCGGCCAAGATCAGTGTGTGACCTCACAAATGCGCTTCTGGAAGAAGCGTCAAAAATTACCATAAACACACTCCTAAACCTTGTGGACAGCCTTGCCAGAAGAGTTGAAGCGGTTATAGCTGCACAGGGTGGACCAACGTCATGTTGAAACCTATGGATTAGGAATGAGATGTCACTTAAATTCATATGCGAGTCAAGGCAGGTGAGCCAATACTTTTGGCAATATAGTGTATGTGTAGCACTCACCCCCAGAGGAGCCACTGAATAACCCAGGATTGGTCTAACAATTCACTGTACACCAGCACACTTTTATAGATTTTCTCATGTACTTTAAGCAATAAATCTCAATAATTACACATGTACTTTAACCGTGAGAATCGAGCATGCTAGGAAATGAATGAAGGTAATATGAAAGCGTAAACATATAGCGACTAAACCGTTAATATAATTCTCAGTCCTTTGGTTCAAAGTCCCACTTTACTGCAGTGCAGATTTCCCAGTGCGATATCGAATATAAACACCATCGTCGTCAGACTCATCATCAAGGTCTGCATCCTTGATCCTCGTCATCAAGAGCCATCCTTGATGGTCCTTTTGAAGCATCATACTGAAGAAAATTGTGAAGAAAGTTGGTGCGAGGGCACAGTCTTTGACGCCATCGCCTATTGGGAACGGGTTTGAGAGGTTGTTACCCCGGTCTGACTTGGCCATCTTCATGTAGCTGGATGATCATGTTGAGGAACTTTGGAGGACAACCTAGGCGTTCCAAGTTTGCCACAAACATTTTCTGCTCACAGTGTCAAATTTATTTATTTATAAAGTATTTTACCAGGAAGGATGCATTGAGATTTCTCTCGTTTTCAAGTATGTCCTGGGTTCAAGAACATTAAAATGTTACAGTTGTTACAGAAATACAATGCTAAAAACATGTAAGATATTAAACAAAACAAAATACAGATTTACACAGAAAATAAATATGTAGGAAACAGTCATTATGTTTCCAGGTGCATTCTGTATTGAGGTATGTTAATAGGGAGGAGCTCGAGTGACCTAAGACTGGGGGAAGATTTGATGGCGTCTGTGAGGTTATTCCATAATTGCTGTGCTCTGTGGGAAAATGAGGATCGAGCAACTTTCTTTTTGTATGGTGGTATTGCCAGTAAGGTGCTGGTCCTGGATCAGAGGTTATAGGAGGAGGGAACTGCTAGGGGAAGCAGTCTATTCAGGTAGGGTGGCAGCTTCCCAGAGAAGCTCTTAAACACCAGGTTGGAATGCTTTGGTGAGTTCAACGAATGCCACGTACAACCCCTTGTTCTGTTCCCGACATTTCTCTTGGAGTTGCCTGAGGACAAATACCATGTCAGTGGTGTTTCTGTTGACTCTGAAGCCACATTGGCTCTCTGAAAGAAGTTGTTCTACAATGGAGGGTACTAGTCTTTTCAAAAGTATTCTTGCAAGAATTTTTCCTGCAATGAAGAGCAGAGTTATCTCCCAGTAGTTGGAACAGTCAGACTTTTTCCCCTTGGTTCTTGTACAGGGTGATAACTGCATCACAAACGTCCTGTGGTAGCTTGCCTTGATCCCAGCAGCAAAGAGCTCACGTTGTTGTGTGTGTAATGCTGGGACCCCATGCTTCTAGATTTCAGGTGGGATTCCATCAACTCCTGCTGCCTTGCCACTTTTCAGCTTCTTTATGGCCTTAGCAGTCTCTTCTAGAGACGTTGCCTGTGAAGCATGCCCATGGTCGTCTTCAATGTCAAATTGGTTTTTAATACGTTCTCACCCACCAATAAAGGTTAAGTTTTAAGCAATATTACAGGTAGAATTTGTATCCTTCTGGTCTCCAGCTGGATTGGCCAACACCACAAAAGGCATCGCTCGGCCTCTGGTTTGCCTGACCAATAGAGCGTGCATCCTACACTGGGCTTTTGCAGACTGTCTTTCTCTGGGAGGTGGACCTCACTTAGAGCAGCTTTGTCACCATTCAGCCTTGAAAGTTCATGAATGACTAGAGCGGAATGTCGTTCTGGGCGACTGCTGTCTGCTACATCGATCATGTTCCTGATGTTCCAAAACGCATTTTTTATTCATACACACCTGCCTCACAAGGTGTGCTACCATTTTACTCTTTTTCTCTTGTTCGACCACCTTTGAGGATGCCCGTTGACCGTGACTAGCCAACTGGGGAGAATTACAGATGAGTGTCATGGTTGGTACCAGGTGTCACAAAGGTTTGGGTGGTTTGAACCCAGTATGCAGTGAGTTAATTACACAGGATGGGTGGAGGAGAGTGAGCAAGCTGAGACTGACCAGAGCAGGCTGTTGTGGATGCTGAAGTTGGAACAGGAACCAGAGGATATGGTAGGTAGGGATGGGCCGAACACCCGTGTTCGGTTCGCATTCGAACTATTTAAAAAGTTCGAATTCGAACACGATTCAAACTCAATGGAACTCGAACGGTCGAATTTTAGAGTGGAGGGCATATATGCAAGATATTGGCCATAAAAGGTGTATGGGGGTCCGGGTAGTGCCCTGGGGGACAGGAAACCAGGAAAGTTAAAAAAAAAAAAATGTTTTTAAAGGAACTGTGATTTTTCCATGACATAAAAGGTTAAGAATAAAAATGAAACATTCCTTCAAATATCGTGCCTAGGAGGTCCCCATAACCTGCCCGTGAAGTAGCAGATTTTAAATGTTTCTATACATCCTACAAAAGAAAAAAAATGACATTTCAAATCACGGTAAATGGTTTTCCTTCTAATCTATTCATAAACTGCTGGGGGCGGCAGCCTTTATGAAAAGAGGAGACGTTGTAGGACACGCAGAGCAAGTTTAGTGATTTTATTTGGGTAAATTATGGTGCCTCTTATGCAGGCTTTGGATGAAAGTAACAATAGGTGCTTTAAAATTGGGCTTTTAGTGTCGGCAACAGTGCCTTCACACCGTCCGTAACCCCTCTGAGCTATTGTGGAAGAGTGCAGTGGTGGAGGTTGTGGGAATGCAGAAGAGATCCCCGATCTATTCAGTTACATCAGCATCAGGGGAGTGATAGCTGCTGATCCATTTTTATAAATGTCAGCTGGTCTACAGAGTCGGTGGACAGACGCACTCTTTTGTCTGTGACAAAACCTCCAGCGGCACTGAACGTCCTTTCAGAAAGCACGCTGGATGAAGGGCAACCTAGTATCTCCATAGCATATTGTCTAAATTCTGGCCAGTGATCCAATCTCAACACCCAGTAAGCCAGTGGATCATCTGCTGTAAAAGTATCCAGGTCTGCCCTTGCCCCTAGGTAGTCCTGCACCATATGTTGAAGACTCTGGCAATGGGTGCCTACATTTGACGTCCCTGGGCGTCGTGGACTAAAAAAATTGGAAAAGGTATCAGTCAAGCGGCCCCCTTCACTGCTCTTCCTCTGATCAACCGCAGTCTCAGAAACACCTGTGTCATCACTTGGTAACCTACCAGTGCCTGGAAAGGTGTTACACAAGTGTCGCTTTAGAGCGTCCTCAAGTTGTTTCATCCTGTCCTCCCTCTGTGAGGGCAGGATGAGCTCTGCAACCTTACCCTTGTATCGTGGATCAAGAAGGGTTGCCAACCAGTAATGATCCCTCTCCTTGATAGCACGAATCCTGGGGTCCTTTAGCAGGCTTTGCAGGATAAGGGAGCACTACTCATACAATACTACCTCCTCCCAGCTATGTACTCGTCCTTGTGTTTCTGGGGACACAAAACCCTCCCTTGAGGAATCCCCACCTTCAATGCCCCCACAACTTAAATATTCCTCCTCCTCCTGTCTGATCTGAGGACCCGCAGGAATGCTGTTTGCAAAAAGACTGGGGCCTTGAGAGCTAGGGAAGTCCTCCTCTTCGAGCAGCTGCTCTGCCTCTAGTGCCACATCTATAATTCCCCGCAGAGTGCGCTCCAGCAGGAACACTAAAGGAATTGTGTCACTGATGCATGCACTGTCCCTGCACACCATCCTCCTTGCCTCCTCAAATAGTGACAGTACAGTGCATGCATCCTTGATCATCAGCCACTGCAGGGGGGAAAAAAATTAAGTTGACCTGAACCTGTCCTTGTGCCATACTCACACAGGTACTCATTGATGGCCCTCTGCTGCTTATACAGACACTGCAGCATTGCCAATGTCGAGTTCCACCTGGTGGGCATGTCACAGATCAGAAGGTTTGTGGGAAGGTGGAATTCTTTGAATTTCTGCCAGGCGAACATTTGATGGGAATGACCGTCTGAAGTGGCTGCAGACTTTCCTGGTCTGGCTGAGAAGCTCTGCCAGCCCTGGGTACCTGGTTAGGAAATGCTGTACCACCAGATTTAGGACGTGTGCTAGGCATGGTACATGCATCAACTTACCCAGGCGTAGGGCAGAGAGAAGGTTGCTGCCATTATCACAGACGACCATTCCCAGCTCAAGCTGGCGTGGTGTTAACCATCTCTGCACCTGCCCCTGCAGCGCTGACAAAATTTCGGGCCCGGTGTGGCTCCTGTCCCCTAAACAAACCAGCTCAAGCACAGTATGGCATATATTTTGCTTGAGCCATTGTGTAGCCCCTGCCACGCGTAGGTTTAACTGCCACTTCGCCAGAGACAGGAGGAGGAAGAGGTGGTGGAGCAGACAGACCTCATATAAGCAGCTTTCTCGAGGCGGGGTGGATGAGCAAGCTCCAGCACAGAGCCCCATCCTGGATCCCTCCCAGCTGCAAGCAGGAGTTACCCAGTGTGCCGTGAAGGAAATGTAACGGCCCTGTCCATGCTTGCTGGACCACGTGTCTAACGTAATGTGCACCTTGCTGCTGACTGCCTTTCCCAATGACTCCATAACATGGTCTTCCACATGCTGGTATAGCTGGTATAGTGCTGGAATGGCCTTCCGTGAAAAGAACTGGTGTTTTGGAACATGCCACTGTGGTACAGCACAATCGGCAAATTCATGGAAGGAGGCAGAGTGTCACGGGGTGTCATGCCCCGTGCCGCGATCCGACCGCGGCTGCCATGTTGGGACACTGCATACTTACCCGAGGTCCCTTGTGGCGCGTCACTCCCTAGTTCCGGTCCACAACTCAAAGGAGGAGACCCAGGGTGTGTCCCACGCCGCCTTCGAGATTCAACTGAGGAGAGACAAAGCGCGCATGTGCAAAATGCCTATCTCCTTGAAGCACGAAGACCTTGGTACTCTGGCGCCCTCCGCTGGCCAATTAAAGGTACTGCATTTCACCTGCACTGGAGATCCTCGTATGCTACCAATTAACCTATCAAGTACTCCGGTATCTCAGCTCCACCTACGAGTCCCAGGTGAACGGTGTTCCTATGATCCTCTGAACCCTATTTAAACCTGCCGCCTTTCTCAGTTCATTAACCAGGTTATACTGTGGTTCTTCGCTTCAGTTATCCAGTGTTCCCTCTTCGTTCCTGTTCCAAGTGAATCCTGAGTTCCAGATCCCCTACCCCGGATTGCTTCCACGGTACCAGCTCCATCTCCAGGCTTGCTTCCACGTCCACGGTTCCAGCTCCATCTTCAGGCTTGCTTCCACGGTACCAGCTCCAACTCCAGGCTTGCTTCCACGGTACCAGCTCCATCTTCAGGCTTGCTTCCACGTCCACGGTACCAGCTCCATCTCCAGGCGTGCTTCCATGGTACCAGCTCCATCTCCAGGCTTGCTTCCACGGTACCAGCTCCATCTCCAGGCTTGCTTCCACGGTACCAACTCCTTCTCCAGGCTTGCTTCCACGGTACCAGCTCCATCTCCAGGCTTGCTTCCACGGTACCAGCTCCACTCCAGGCTTGCTTCCACGTCCACGTACCAGCTCCATCTCCAGGCTTGCTTCCACGGTACCAGCTCCATCTTCAGGCTTGCTTCCACGTCCACGGTACCAGCTCCATCTCCAGGCGTGCTTCCATGGTACCAGCTCCATCTCCAGGCTTGCTCCCACGGTACCAGCTCCATCTCAGGCTTGCTTCCACGTCCACGGTACCAGCTCCATCTCCAGGCTTGCTTCCACGGTACCAGCTCCATCTCCAGGCTTACTTCCACGGTACCAGCTCCATCTCCAGGCTTGCTTCCACGGTACCAGCTCCATCTCCAGGCTTGCTTCCACGGTACCAGCTCCAACTCCAGGCTTGCTTCCACGGTACCAGCTCCATCTTCAGGCTTGCTTCCACGTCCACGGTACCAGCTCCATCTCCAGGCGTGCTTCCATGGTACCAGCTCCATCTCCAGGCTTGCTCCCACGGTACCAGCTCCATCTTCAGGCTTGCTTCCACGTCCACGGTACCAGCTCCATCTCCAGGCTTGCTTCCACGGTACCAGCTCCATCTCCAGGCTTACTTCCACGGTACCAGCTCCATCTCCAGGCTTGCTTCCACGGTACCAGCTCCATCTCCAGGCTTGCTTCCACGGTACCAGCTCCAACTCCAGGCTTGCTTCCACGGTACCAGCTCCATCTTCAGGCTTGCTTCCACGTCCACGGTACCAGCTCCATCTCCAGGCGTGCTTCCATGGTACCAGCTCCATCTCCAGGCTTGCTTCCACGGTACCAGCTCCATCTTCAGGCTTGCTTCCACGTCCACGGTACCAGCTCCATCTCCAGGCTTGCTTCCACGGTACCAGCTCCATCTCCAGGCTTGCTTCCACGGTACCAGCTCCATCTCCAGGCTTGCTTCCACGGTACCAGCTCCATCTTCAGGCTTGCTTCCACGTCCACGGTACCAGCTCCATCTCCAGGCTTGCTTCCACAGTACCAGCTCCATCTCCAGGCTTGCTTCCACGGTACCAGCTCCATCTCCAGGCTTGCTTCCACGTCCACGGTAGCAGCTCCAAGACCACAGCTCACGTTATCCTCTTCTACAATCCTTTGTTCTGGACTTACATTGTGCCCATTTAAATCTGAAGACCCTTACTCACAATTCCCTGTTCTGGACTCTATTCTTGCCAAGGAGACATTTGGCGTTATATTCTTTTGTTCTGGACTTATATTTTGTTTCATCTCAGTAAATACTCAACTGCTCATATACATCTCCTGGTCTCCTTCTTCGGCTTGCCATTGGGTTCCATACGCACAACACTACACAGGGGTCATAGCCTCTGCCTTTACACGGGGGTCCCGGGCAGATGCTTGGGAAGGTCCTTCATGCCCATATATTTGAGCCCTTGAGGCAGGTTTGTGGTTTGTTTCATAAGGTTTAATCCAGCACACACTAACAGAAACAGAGCAAGGGTAGACAGAATGCAGAAACCAATCGTTTTGGTACATACAAGGACTAACTTGAATTAGTCTCGAAACCTTCAGAACTTAGAGACAACATATTACCTAGGACACAATCAAAAACAGCAGACGTGGAATGACAGACCGTGAAGTACTCCAGGTGCAGGGCAGTCAGAAATGCAGAAATGACATAAAACAGAAAACGGTATTTCTTACCGTAAATATTCTTTTCCATAGTCGTAGCGGCAGTACCCATGGGTTCATCTTCAATCCCAAATGCAGACAGGTTACCAAGCCTAAAAAAACAAAAGGACCCTCCTAGACCCAGGTGAACCCCTCCCTCACCTGTGACTCCTCCCCTGTTGCCTATAAGGAGACCTGAGCCCAGAACACCCCAGTCAATGACAAGCCAGAACCAAAATATCAAGTACACACCACTTTAATCAAAAACCAACACAACACAAAGCAGAGGGAGGGAAGCGGTACTGCCGCTACGACTATGGAAAAGAATATTTACGGTAAGAAATACCGTTTTTCCATACGTCGAGCAGCAGTACCCATGGGACCTACAAAGCCCCCATCAGAGGGAGGGATCAAGACGGCACCACCGCCTGCAGAACCTTGCGCCCAAAGGACGCCTCGGCAGAGGCAAGAACATCCAGATGGTAATGACGCGTGAAGGTGTGAAGAGAGGACCAAGTGGCCGCCCTGCACACCTGTTCAGCCGTAGCAGCCGCATGCAAGGCCCAGGAAGCCGACACAGATCTAGTGGAGTGCGCCGTCACCCCTACGGGAGAAACCGTACCACCAGCCGAATAAGCCAAGGCTATGGCCTGACGAACCCACCGAGCAATGGAAGAACGGGAAGCACCCACACCCTTAGAGGCACCGTGAAAAAGAACAAAAAGGTGAACAGAGCGACGCCAGGAGCTGGTACGCTCCAGATACACTCGCAAGACCCGCACCACATCCAGGGTGCGCCATTTGCCCAGAGAAGAAGAGGAGGAGCCCGGTGCGTCACAAAAAGACGGGAGAACGATTTCCTGATTAAGGTTCCCGGGAGAGGCAACCTTAGGACGGAAACCAGGCAACGGACGCAACACCACCTTGCTGGCATGGAAAACCGTGTAGGGAGGGTGACAAGCGAGAGCCTGGAGCTCCCCGACCCTCCTGGCAGAGGTGATAGCCGTGAGAAACACCGCCTTGAGAGTCAAGTCCCGCAAGGAGGAGGAAGCCAGGGGCTCAAAGGGAGCACCACACAGGGCATCCAGGACCAAGTTCAAATCCCAAGGCGGAACCAGCTCCCTGACAAAGGGGCGCAGAGAGTACACCGCCCGAAAAAACTGTCGCACCAAAGGATGCAAAGCCAATTCCCTCAGAGTGATCGAAGATATGGCAGCCACCTGGACCCTGAGGGTTCCAGGCCGCAACCCCTTGCGGAACCCACTCTCCAGGAAGCACAGCAGATCAGGAACGGAGATAGAGACCGGGTCAAGAGCACGTACCCGACACCAGGAGAGAAACGTGCGCCAAACCCGATCATAGATACGCCGAGTCAATAGTTTAACGTCATGCGACAACAAGGAAACCAGGCCAGACGAGAGACCAAGAGAAGTCAGTACGGAGGCAGCATCAGCCACGCCGTCAGTCGAGACGACCCCAGCATCCCGGCCGGGAGAGCAGGGAAGTCCAGCAGAGAGTCCGACACCGGGAGGACCCAATAACGACGACGAGACAGAGACAACACCTCCGGAAACCAGACCCTGCGCGGCCAGAAGGGGAGGATCGCAACCACCGACGCCCGGTCCATTCTGATCTTCTGAAGGACCCGCGGGATCAGGGCAATCGGGGGAAAGACGTACGCCAGCCCGAAGGCCCACCGGAACGAGAAGGCGTCCAGCAGATCCGGACAGTCCCTTCGTCGGAGGGAGGCGAAGCGAGGAACCTTTGCCGAAAGCCTGGATGCCATGAGATCGATGACCGGAAGGCCAAACCGAGAGACCACCTCCGAGAACACCGCCGGAGACAGGGACCAGTCCCGTTGTGCCAGAGAAGCACGGCTCAGAAAATCCGCCCGGTCGTTGAGCACACCTCGGATGTGAACCGCAGAGAGCGCTTGCAGATGGAGCTCCGCCCAGTCCATGATGGTGCCGCACAGAGCCAAAAGGAGGCGCGAACGCGTGCCCCCTTGTTTGTTCAGGTAACACACCGTGGCGACGTTGTCGGACTGGACCCGCACGGCCCGACCACGCAGAAGCCCCGCAAGAGCCTGAAGAGCCTCCCAGACGGCCAGAAGCTCCCTGGCGTTGGAGGACAGAGAGCCAGTCCAAGGATCCCAAACCCCGCGGGCCTGGACGTCCCGACAATGAGCGCCCCATCCGGAAAGCGATGCGTCCGTCGTCACCGTGAGCCACTCCGGAACCGCCATAGGAACGCCCGCGCCAAGGAACGGAGAGCGGAGCCACCACAGCAACCGAGCCCTTGTGGACCCCGAGATGCAGATCGAACGGTCCAGGTGGGACAGGTCCCCATCCCACTGGGAAAGGATATCGCCTTGCAGACCTCTGGCGTGAGCACGCGCCCACGGCACCGCCGGGATAGCAGCCGTCAAATGACCGAGAACCCGCAACAGTCCCCGGACGGAGCCCCACGGAGTAAGAAGAAGAGCTCGAACGTGACCTCGAAGCTTTTCCTTGTTGGAATCTGAAAGAAAAACAGCCATGAGAGACGTATCCAACACGAACCCCAGAAAGACAATCCTCTGCACCGGCACCAGGCGCGATTTTTTCCAGTTCACTAGCCACCCGTGCCGGGAGAGAACCTCGATCGTGCGGGCCAAATGAGCCTCGAGGAGCGGTACAGTCGAGGCCTTAAGAAGCCAATCGTCCAGATAGGGGACAATGTACAGGCCCTCGTGACGCAGAAAGGCAGTAATAATGATCAAAATCTTCGAAAAAACCCTGGGAGAGGAGGACAACCCAAAGGGAAGGGCCCGAAACTGAAAATGAAACACCCTGCCCCCAGACTGAACCGCAAACCGGAGGAACTGCCGGCTCACCCGGGCGACCGGGACATGAAGATAAGCATCCTGCAGATCCAAGGTGACCATGAAATCGCCAGGCCGCAGAATCCGAGAGGCAGAGCCAATGGTATCCATCCGGAACCGTTCCTTACGCACAAATCGATTCACAGACTTAAGGTCCAGGATGGGGCGGAAGGAACCATCCGGCTTCCCCACTAGAAAAAGACGAGAGTAAGTACCTTGGAAGCAGTCCTGCGAAGGCACCGGTTCGATCACCCGTTTCTCCAGCAATCCCATGACCTCCGAGAACAACTGATCCCCGGAGTAAGTGGAATGCTGAGAGGAGAGAAGGAAGGCATTACGAGGAGAAGACACAAACTGAATAACGTAGCCACACCGAACAGTCTCCAAAACCCAGGCATCCGAAGTCGTCCCCTGCCACGCAGCCGCGAAGTGAAGAAGACGACCACCAACCGGGACACCGGAGTCAGAACTTTCTGAACTTACGAAACCCCGGACGCCGGACTGCTCTCAGGCATACGCTGACGGAAGGGGCGGAAACGCCTATTGTAGGGACGAAAGGACCCACGCCCGGAGAACCCCGACGATGCCAAGCATCCCTGGGCCGATCCTGTGGAAGAGCCTTCTTAACATCAGCAAGCTGTTGCAGTAAGTCCTGCAGAGCCGATCCAAACAGCATACCCGGCTCGAAGGACAGGCCACACAACGAATTCTTCGAAGCAGTGTCAGCCGACCAGGACCGGAGCCAGACCGCACGACGGCCCACCACATTGAGGCCCAAGGCCCGGGAAGCCAGCTTCAGGGATTCAATCGCAGCGTCACATAAGAAATCTGAAGCAGACTGAACGAGGAGGAACAGTTGACGCAACTCAGGGGAGAGGTCGGACAAAGCACCCTCCAGCTCCTGCAACCAGAGCCGTTGTGCCCGGGAAACGGAAGACGCCGCCACCAGGGCCTTAGCCTGGGAAGCCAGGGCAGCATAGTTACGCCGCAAGGCAGTCTCAATCCTCTTGTCCATCGGGTCCTTCAAGGTGGACAAGTCCCCAGAAGGAATAGCAGACCTGTGATGAAGCTGCGCCACGGGCACATCCACCTTCGGCAACACCCCAAAGTCCTCAGCGGGAGACAAGGCTAGGGGAAACATAGATCGGAACCGCTTGGAGACAAAAGGACGCCGGTCAGGCACAGACCATTCTTTAGACATAACCTGCTTCAACAAAGGGTGAAAAGGAAACCCCTTAGTCTTAAGGGCCCCTGCCGGTGCATCCGGAGCCCCCATCACAGAGACGACCTCCTTGATCAACGGACGGGCACAGTCCTCATCAAAAACAGCCAAAGTCTCATCCTCATCAGAGGAGACGTCCGAAAACTCAGGATCAAGGAGCTCTTCCTCAGACTCCATGTCCTCATACTCCGCACGCCGGCGTTTTCTCGTACCAGAAAATGACAGGGGGTGTTCTGGGCTCAGGTCTCCTTATAGGCAACAGGGAAGGAGTCACAGGTGAGGGAGGGGTTCACCTGGGTCTAGGAGGGTCCTTTTGTTTTTTTAGGCTTGGTAACCTGTCTGCATTTGGGATTGAAGATGAACCCATGGGTACTGACGCTCGACGTATGGAAAATGAACACTAGTTTGTGATCGTGGTCTTAAGAAAAAACATAAACATAAATTGTAATCTGGGAACAAGGACCCCGGAGGGTTGCAAACGATACCCCTAAACGTAAAGGGATAGAACCAAAAACAGCGAGTGATCAACCCAGCAACCAGCAGGGGGTTGAGTCACTAAAACAAGTGATACATCATAATATACACACAGTAATTCTCAACAGGACAGACTGAGACTTGAATGAATTCAACAGAGTGCAGGGCAGAACTCGTTGGTACCTGACAAGTACTGTGAACAGGACTGCTGATCCTAGCACTCCCTCCAGGGAGATCAGAATACAAGAGAACACTGGATACTGCTCAGTAGCTATTGATTTCGTAACCAAAAGATCTACTGAGCAAAAGCACATTAACTAAACACATACAAGAGAGTGATCCAAAAACATAAACCAGGTCATACATGAGAAATCCAGACAGAATATCTTTAGGGGACAGACGTAAGAGTAATCCAAGGGCCAGAACCAGAAGTCATACACGAGTAATCAGGAATACAATATTATCAAGGACTGTGAGTAATCTATAACAAGAGCAGGAACTGAATAGGTGAAACCTATCCAGACCCAGGGAGCAAGAGACTTACTAGGCCTATATATAGGGCTGAGAAGGTCATGCGACCGCAGACCAATCAGCCAACAGATTGGTCTGTAGAACCTGAAAACCCCCAAAAAACATGAATCCCTGCTACAACCAGCAGGGATCAGGACCGAGATGTGACACAGAATCCACCAGCTGGAAAGGTAGCAGCTGTACTGCGAGTAATTTTGCCAAGCTGGCATTTAGACGCTGTGCAAGGGGATGGTTGGCACTATATTTTTTCTAACGCTGCAGCAGCTGGGGCAACGAAATCTAACTACGTAAATCTGCAGCTGATGGGATGCTGTCACATTCTGAGGAAGGACCTGGTACACCCATTACTGTAGCATCATCCCTGTCAGTGGAGGTCGTAGACAATGACATGGCAGGACATATAGTGGGGGTAGAGACAGAGGAGGAGGAGGACCTATGCAAAGTGTTGTGCCAACGGAATGAGTGGCAGGTGGTCATATGTCGCATCAAGCACGTGGTACCCAAGCGTCTGATGTTTTTCCCACGCTTGATCCTCTTCAGACATTGCTGCACATGTGAAGAACTCCCAGACAGCAGAGTTCCTGGACGTGTGCTTTGAGACATCAGCGCTGTGCACCTGAGCAGCTCTGACTTCTGATGCCTTGGACTGGCTACGGTTGCACATAGAGGACGTTGTGCCTCCTCCTCCTCCTCGCTTGACTCCTCTGTTCGATCAGGCACCCAGGTAGAGTCAGTGACCTCATCATCATCATCACCCCCTATCTCCTCGTCACTGGAGCCAACTTGGCAGTATGCTGCAGCTGCTGGGGAAAATGAGTGCAAGTTCTTTGTGTGTCACCGGCACCCCCTCCCTCTAGGCTGATTTTCTCCCTTCCTCAACCTCAGAGTCAACATCAGAGCACTGGAGTTGCTGCGCATCCTCAAGCAGCATGTCACTGTCATTGTAGTCAAACAATTCAGCTGACTCCGTGTATGATAGTGAGGCTGCGGCAGGAGTAGCTGTGGACATGGAGGCTGAATTAGATGTTTTGGCAGCTGAAGTGGACTGCAAACCACTACAAGCCTGGCTGGCAGAGGACTCAGAGGATGAGGATGGCCTGGTTAGCCAATTCACCAAATCCTCTGTATGTTGCTGCTGCATAAGACGGCCAGCACCAGTTAGAAAGGACAAGTGTGCCCCTGCAGAGGATGCACCACGTCCACGACGACCAGGGGCACAGCCTTCCGACACAGAGGCTGCTTGCCCTCTTATCTGTGTCTGGGAGTGACTGTTCTTTTTGGGCTTTCTGACATGGTGAGTGATCAAGAAAAAGTATGTGAACCCTTTGGGATTATGTGGAGTTTTGCATGAATTGGTCATAAAATGTGCTCTGATCTTCATCTAAGTCACAACAATTTGAAAAACACAGTCTGCTTAAAATAATACAACACAAACATTATATGTTTTCATGTGTTTATTGAACATAACATGTAAACATTTCACAGTGCAGGGTGGAAAAAGTATGTGAACCCCTAGCCTAATGACTTCTCCAAGAGCTAATTGGAGCCAGGAGTGAGCCAACCTTGAGTCCAATCAGTGTGATATTATTGGATGTGTTGCTGAAAGCTGTTCTGCCCTTTAAAAACCACACACCAGTTTTGGGTTTACTGGTTTCAAGAAGCACTGCCTGATGTGAACCATGCCTCGCAGAAAAGAGCTCTCAGAAGACATACGATCAAGAATTGTTGACTTGCATGAAGCTGGAAAGGGATACAAAAGTATCTCCAAAAGCCTTGATGTTCATGTGTCCACGTTAAGACAGACTGTCTACAAATGGAGAAAGTTCAGCACTGTTGCTACTCTCCCTAGGCGTGGTCGTCCTGTAAAGATGACTGCAAGAGCACAGCGCAGAATGCTTAATGAGGTAAAGAAGAATCCTAGAGTGTCAGCTAAAGACTTACAGAAATCTCTGGCACATGCTAACATTTTTGTTGACACATCTACAATAAGGAAAACATTAAACAAGAATGGAGTACATGGGAGGACACCACGGAGGAAGCCATTGCTGTCCAAAAAGAATATTGCAGCACGTTTGAAGTTTGCAAAAGAGCACCTGGATGTTCCACAGCACTACTGGCAAAATATTCTGTGGACAGATGAAACCAAAATTGAGTTATTTGGAAAAAACACACAACACTATGTGTGGAGAGAAAAAGGCACAGCACACCAACATCAAAACCTCATCCCCACTGTAAAACATGGCGGAGGGAGCATCATGGTTTGGGGCTGCTTTGCTGCCTCAGGGCCTGGACGGATTGTTGTCATTGATGGAAAAATGAATGCCAGGGTTTATCAAGACATTTTGCAGGAAAACGTAAGACCATCTGTCCACCAACTGAAGCTCCGCAGAGGATGGGTGATGCAACAGGACAATGACCCAAAGCATACAAGTAATTCAACAAAAGAATGGCTTCAACAAAACAAAATACACCTTCTGGAGTGGCCCAGTCAGAGTCCTGACCTCAACCCAATTGAAATGCTGTGGCATGACCTTAAGAGAGCGATTCACACCAGACATCCCAAGAATATTGCTACACTGAAACAGTTTTGTGAAGAGGAGTGGTCCAAAATTTCTACAGATCGTTGTGCAGGTCTGATCTGCAACTAAAGGAAACGTTTGGTTGAGGTTATTGCTGCCAAAGGAGGGTCAACCAGTTATTAAGTCCAAAGGTTCACATACTTTTTCCACCCTGCACTGTGAATGTTTACATGTTCTGTTCAATAAACACATGAACATATGTTTGTGTTGTCTTATTTTAAGCAGACACTGTTTTTCAAATTGTTGTGACTTAGATGAAGATCAGAGCACATTTTATGACCAATTCATGCAAAACTCCACGTAATCCCAAAAGGTTCACATACTTTTTCTTGCCACTGTATAGAACTCTGATTCAACTGTGTTATCTAGAATAAAGATATTCAGAACTCTCCTGCAGGCTGCAACACCCTGATAGCTGGCAACAAGACCCAGATTCAACTCTGAATAAAGTTACAGATTAAAGATACAGATGAACTCTGATTCAACTGTGGTATTCTATGGGATCTAGAATTAGATTAAAGATATAGCAGTATTCTGGAAAATCTGTATAACTCAGTGATACACCCTGATAGCTGGCAACAAGACCCAGATTCAACTCTGAATAGATAAAGATGCAGATTAAAGATACAGATGAACTCTGATTCAACTGTGGTGTGATATTTCACAGCCAGGCTGCCACTTGACGACCTGTTAAGCCTGTGTGGTGGAGATTTTAGGTGGAGTCTGTGTGCACATTACTGGCCCCACTCTTTACACCTGAGGTTCGGCAAGCGGGGACAGTGAAAGTGAGATCCCCGGGTCAAAGGTGTTATATCAGAGTGTCCTTTTCCTAGATGATTGGCGCGACATGGCTAACGAGCTTCATCTGCCCTTTTTTGGCCCCTTTAGGACCAGCATGCAGGGGTCACACTGCATGATTTTGGTATTAGACACTGGCTAGTCTGACTTCTCAGTTCAAAACTGTCTGGCTTGGGTGGCTCTTCTGGTAGCGATGCTACCACCAACATAGCTCTTAACGTCACTGAAGCACTCATGCCCCTCTGCTACAACATGGCCTGTGTCCAAAAAGAGATCTAGTTACAGGAAATCACAAGAAATGGCTTACAAGTCTCTGGCGAGGTACACAAGTTGCGCTACACTGCAGAAATTGCAGAAGAAAGAAGCTGCAGGAACTTCCATATTTCGAAAGCCATGAGTCAAAGAGCACAGAATCAATGGAGAAGACTGGAGTATATTCACCTGATTTATAAACAGTATATAAATGGGCAAATGCTCAATTATTTAAGGAGATATAAAAAGGGGATACATTTTTAATGGAGTAGCCTTATTTTTATACTGACAAATTTCAATTTTGAAAATCTGTCAGCTGTACAAGAAATGACAATGAAAAAGGACATCACAGTAGCCAGTGTGAAATAAAATCTGCAAGAAAACATAGGAATAACAAGTCAGCATGAATCACAGCCAAGAATACAATAAAATAATTAAAAATAAAAGGCAGGTCCGACAAAGGTGTTATCTGGAACAAAAAAAAAAGGAAAACATAAAAGGGGACACACACACCAAAAAGCACACCGGGGCCCACAAATAAATTTTATAAGAAGGGAGAAAGAGTGGCAAAGGCCTGATATGTGACCTTCCTGGCGCACTGCCACTATTCTGAGGAACAGTAGGAGGCCATGGAAGTATGCAAGTTGCAAGGCTGGGGCACCTGAGAGCCAGCCATGGCAGGCAAGCAGAGCCATGGTAGCTGCCACAATGGCGCGCCCCGTGGCAGCCCCAAAATGCCAAACAAAAGGGGGGGTGGGAGTAAAAATATAAAGGGTCCACTGCACGATCTGGTGTGCAAAAGGGAAACAGAAGAAAAAAAAAAAAAAGCGACAGAGGGAGAAAATCATCATTTAGAAAATCCAAATCCACACAAAAACGTCATCAGGATAGATCTCAAAAAGCATCTCAAAAGTACAAAAATGAAAACAGAAACAAACACGAACAGGGGAGTCTCAGCGATTATGGGGAAAAAAAATCTGCGTTTAATAAAAAGTTAAAAATGCAAATCATTTTTTACATTGAAAAGTATGGAGGGATAAAGCCTAGTTTTGTTTAAATATATAGTTAGAAACCCTAAAGTGTAACCCAAAAATCCTAAAAAAATTATTTTAAAAAAATGGCATATTGCTGCAGATGAAACTAAAAATTTTTAAGAGATATTTAACAAAAAGTTAAAAACGCGGCGGGGCGTGGCTTGCGCGCCGAGAGTAATGGCCGCCTGAACACGGAGCTCCGCCGAGTTGATCCGCTCACCTTCCTCCGCACCCCGTCCACAGAGAGATGGGTAAGCCCCGCCAACCACTCCAGGCCCCTCCGAGACCGCCGGGGACCCGCCAACGAGCTCCATCCGGCAGTTTTTAACGCTGATCCAGGACACTGTACAGGCGCCAATGCGAGACAAAATGGCGGTGACCCCTGCATCCTCGGCCCCCAGCTCTCCCATGCGCTCAACAGGCCCATGGGACTTCCCGCCAGAGCTCCACCACCTCCTCAGCTCCCTACCCACCAAGGCGGACCTGGCAGCGTCGACATCAGGCCTCCAGGACTCCCTCCTCACAGAAATCAGGGGCCTGCGCAAGGAGCTCGGCAGCCTGCAACATCGGGTACAACACGTGGAGACAACACAGGCCCGCCAATCTGAAACCCTGGCGACCCACACCACCTCATTGCAATCACAACATCAAATTTTGCAGACTATGGCACGTCACTTAGAAGACCTAGAAAACAGAGGACGCCGAAATAATATACGGGTGAGAGGCCTCCCTGAACTAGAGCAATCCCCGTCAGACCTGAAGCGCACCTTACTTCGCTTATTTAACGGTCTAATACAACGAAGCCCTGACACTGAGATTTGAATTTGAACGCCTGCACAGAGCTTTACGCCCTAAAGGTCCCCCAGATGCACCGCCGAGAGACGTGGTCTGTTGTCTTTTGAGACACGCTGTTAAAGAGGAAATTATGGAAGCAGCCAGACAATCTCGCACTGTTATATTCGAAGACGCAAGCATCTCCTTATTTCAAGACCTGTCACCAGTGACCCTGCAATCTAGATGCCTTCTGCGCCCCCTCACGGCAGCTCTTCAGGAACGGCGCATCGCCTACAAGTGGCTAGTCCCATTCGGCATACAGGACCGCAGCGACGCTGGCCCTGCAACCTTACGCTCTGAACTTGACCTTTCCGGGCTTTCTGGAAGCCCTTGCCTTACCTAAAGACATAATATCTGCGTGGCCGGACCTGACACATATGTACGCCCGTCATTCGGAGCGCCCTCACGACCCCAGAGGCCTCATTGTCGCCGATACTCATCGACTCGGACTATGGCGCCCTCTGACTCCACCGGATGGCCACAGTTCTGGAGACTCCCGGAACTCTCAAGCCTGCCGTCGGGACTGTCACTCAATGCTCAACGACTGATTCCGCACCTGATCTCCCTGGACACCCACCTCTCGGTGAGTTATATAATTGGATGCCCTCATGAATAACACTCTCCATTCAGTCATGGATCCTCCTGAGGACTGCCTTCTGTATCCTTTTATCCTTTTTTCCCGACACTGACCCGGGTCCATTAGCCGGCCAGGTTGCCCTGGTGACCTCCCTGATGCGCATGCTTGTCTCTGACAATGCAAAACCCCGCCCTGGAGGACCCCGGTCCAACACCGCATGGAGCGGTTGGCGGCATATCACACGCTGAGCGGGCATCTCGACCCGAGCTCTTTTTCTTATTCATTGTTCACTGTTTAGTTTATCATTGTATAGGTTATACACGTAAGCAGATTGTCTTTTTCTAACCCATTGCTCTCGGTAGCTGCTTGCTCCTACCCCTGAGACAGTGCCTTTGTATAGAACAGTGAGACACGCACCTGTCACCACGTCCCGTGGCAGTGCTTTGTCCCACTTTAGGCACATACTCCTTGTTTCCCCGACCCTTCCCCCTCCCATTGACGCTTACCTACCCCCCTTATTGGTACTATGGCTACAGCACCCAGACCCATCAAAGTCCTCACGATTAATGCTAGGGGTTTGAACATACCAGAAAAAAGGCATATGGCCCTTCGGAACTTCAGATCTAATCACGCAGATGTGGTCCTTTTACAAGAAACACACTTTGAAGCAGATAGGGCACCGCGTTTGCGTGATATGAAGTTGCCGACTGTTTTTTTCAGCAACTCTTCTACTGGCAAGGTGTGTGGTACGGCTATCCTCTTCTCTAGAGATTTCCCCCTCAATGTCACAGATATGAAACTAGACCAAGATGAGCGCTACACTTTTGTCAAAGGGACAATAGGGGGCAACTTTATACCTTCGCCTCTATCTATCTGCCTAATAGAAAACAGCACAAGGCGCTCCGCTCCTTGTTGGGTGTCCTAGCAGACTTTCAGGAAGGGATTGTACTTATTGGAGGGGACATCAACCTCCCACTCGATGCTCGCTTAGACACTTCCCAAGGATCTACCAGTGTCCCGCACTCCGTAATACGACAGGCCCACTCGGCCCTTGACTCACACCGCCTAGTGGATTGCTGGCGTGCAACCCACCCCACCACACGGGACTATACTTTCTACAGTGCACCACACCAGTCCTACTCGAGATTGGACTGTCTGTTCCTACCTTTTGGCCATCTTCACCTGTTAGACACAGTGGACGTAGGCCCGATGACATGGTCCGACCACCACCCAGTCCTACTCACACTCACCTCCCCCCTGGTACGTCCTAAAGACAGAAACTGGCGCCTAAACGCAACATTGCTCAACGACCCCATAGTCAAAAAAGGCACCCTCAAGACCCCCCAGCAATACTTCACAGAAAATTCCTCACCTGACACCTCCCCTCAAATCTTGTGGGAAGCACATAAGGCTGTGATCCGTGGTTATCTGATACAGCAGGGTTCGATCAAAAAAAAGCACTACAATCTTCAAAGGGTCACGCTCATACACCGCATTCAGGCGCTGGAAAGGTCCCACAAACTCTAGACACTGTTTACGCAGAGCTCCTGAAACTTTGCACCGAACTAAGCACACTCTTAAACAAGACAGCTCAAAAAGCTTTCCTCACTACTCGCCGTGTTTTTTACGAACATGGCAACAAATGTGGACGGCTCTTGGCATGCGCACTCAAAGCTCACAGAGAGAAGCTTTATATCTCTAAATTACGCACCCCAGAAGGGCACACACGTCACGCTGCCGCAAGATATGCTCTCCCTACTACGTGACCACTTCACAGAACTGTACAACCTTCCCACAGACCATCAACCCTCCTCCTCTGACTCCATGCGCAAGTTCGTGGACACGCACACACACACTAAACTGACTCCACTCATGCGTGAGGCATTAGATTCCCCTTTAACGATAGAAGAACTCCACAATGCCATCAAACTAACCCCCACGGGCAAGACACCGGGCCCAGACGGCCTCTCCCTCCGATACTATAAAACGTTCCTTCTCACATTAGCTCCGGCTTGGTTACAGGCATTCAACACTCTGACACAGCGTCCCCACGCCCTTCCCCCCAATCACTCTCTGCCACCATCACATTAATACCCAAGCCCAACAAAGACCATGACTTATGCGCTAATTATCGGCCCATATCACTATTGAACCAAGACCTAAAACTTTTCGCCAAAGCCCTTGCCCTACGGATGGCACGTTACATTCCACGTTTAGTACACCCAGATCAGGCAGGATTTATACCTGGGAGGGAGGCCAGAGATAACAGTCAGGGCACTGAATCTCATTCATGTGGCCGCCAAATCTCGATCTGACCCCTCTCTGTTACTGTCAACCGATGCCGAAAAGGCCTTTGACAGGGTCAGTTGGCCATGTTTTACACCCTCCAGCAGATGGGATTTGGCTCCAACATGCTAGCATGGATTGGTTCCCTTTATGCAGACCCTACAGCACGTATCAACCTGAATGGCACCCTTACCCCCCCTTTCCATATCCGAAACGGCACCAGACAGGGTTGCCCCCTCTCACCTTTATTATTTGCGCTCTCACTTGAACCCCTACTGCACGCAGTCTGTTCTGACCCCTCGATTCACGGCATTGAAGTTGCGGGTCACCGACATAAGGTGGCAGCCTATGCCGACGATCTGCTCTTTTTTATACGCCAACTATTAATCTCTCTCCCCGCCCTCACCTCCCTACTACGAGAATTTGGCACTATTAGCAATTATAAAATTAACATAAATAAATCAGAAATATTAGGGCTCACTGTCCCCCCCCTTTACGCGCACAGCTACAAACCTCGTTCCCCTTCCGATGGTGCGAATCCTCACTTAAATATTTAGGCATTTCCCTCACCGCAGATACGTCTGACCTTTACTCGGCAAACTACCTCCCAATACTGCACAGCATTTCAGCGGACCTCATAAAGTGGGCATTTCCCCATGTAACATGGTTCGGGCGCATCAACGTCCTTAAGATGAACGTATTCCCTCGACTACTGTACCTGTTCCAGACCCTACCAATAGCCGTCCCCACCTTCTTCTTCAGGTCCCTGCAGACCAAATGTACTGCCTTTGTCTGGATCAACCACGGCTCAGATTTGAGATACTGACCGCATCCAAATCTGCGGGCGGACTGGCACTACCCCATGCCCGCCGATACTATCATGCAGCGCACTTACAGCGCATACTTGAATGGACATCGGGCGCGGAACACAAGCTGTGGATCCCTTTGGAACGCTCATTAGTAGACGGCCCACTGGCTTCCCTTCCCTGGCTAACTGGTACAAACGCTCCCTTCCGCGTCGCCCACCACCCCACTATCTCGGCCACACTCCGCACCTGGAAGGCACTCCAAAAATCCACACACACACACACACACACATCGCTCCCTGGCCATCACCTCTTTTTTTTTTCTTTTTCTAATAAACCGTTTATTATAATATTCTGTAGTAAAGAGTCTATTTATAGATTTTTTTAGGATCTGTTAAGCATTTCTTGGATTTTTTTTTAATTCTCTCCCAAGAACTTTCCACGAACGTCCCGAAAAGTTCAAAGTTCGCGATCTTAATTCTTTATTTTTTTTAAAAAAATTAGACTGCCAGGGAGGTTAACTGCGGACTGTCAGCTTTATTTTCTTTTATTTAAATTTTTTATTGATACCGAGAATATCACAAGGCAATCAACACGAGCGGCCTCGCAGGGCCTGTCTCAAATTATGCAGAAAAGATAAACAATGGGGAAATTTGAAAAAGGAAGGTGCAAGGTAGTCACGTCATAAAAGATGATGACCCAGGTAAGGAGGGTAAACAGGGAAAAGAGAGAGGGGGGGAGATAAAATAAAAAGTAAAAAAAAAAGGGGGGGAGAAGTGAAGGAGGGGAAAAAACAGAGTGACCCTTGTCGTGACGCTCCTGGCACACTCCCTGAGGAGGCCATGGAGTGAAAATGTCACATAGCCTAGGGGTTCGAGGGCCAATCATGACCGGCAAAGCCATGGTGGCACGCCCCGAGACACCCCAAAAAAAAAAAAAAAAGGGAGGGGGAAGTGGGAGGGTGAGTGGGTCCACCAGTTTCAAGAGGTCGAGCACCAACTAGGAGAGAGATGCAAACGGGGTGGGGGGGAATGAACAGTCACATGTAGAGTGATACAAATGTCTCATATAATGACAACAAGCGGCAGAACGGGACAGTAAAAATATCAAGAAGAGGCATCGCAGGGGGGGATAAAAACGCCTCTCAGGGGTTAAGGCAGGGGCAGCATGTCAGTTAGTGGCAGTGTAGAAACCTCAACTCAGTCCAGGTCGCTCGGGGATAAAGGGGGGCCATCCGGTTGGTCCACTGCAAGCTGACCCGAAGGAACCGGAAGCAGTCCCATTGCTTGAAGGTGTCCCTCAGCTTCAGCCAACGAGGCGGCCACCAAAGCACGGCCACCAGGTGAAGAGATGATAAGGGAGCCGGATGGTCCCCATCTATAGCCAATGCCCTGAGCGCGAAGGAGGGCAGCAGCCGGTCTAAACTGTCGGCGGGCTGCCTGCACCAGAAAAGGGATGTCTTGGTATATTGCGATGTTAGCTCCTTCAAAGGGGACCGTAGGTACATTCCGCACCGCCCGGAACAATGAAGAGTGTAGGGTGATTTCTCGTATGGCTATGATAATGTCGCGTGGTGCATTCGTTGGGGCCGTTGCAGCCTTCCAAACCCGGAGAGCCATAGAAATTGCGCCCTGTAGCTGTTCAGATGTGCCGAGAACAGACTCCAGGAATCTTGTGACATACCGTAGTAGCTCTGAATCTTGGACCGTTTCTGGTACTCCACGCAGCTTCACATTCCGCCGCCTGTGTCTCGAGTCCAGCGCCGCAACAACCGAGTGGAGAGCTCTAACCTGGGCCTGTAATGCGCTTATCAAAGTGGAGGTTGCGGCCTGTGTATCCTCTATTGCTTGCGTGCGGGTCCGAATGTCGTCCACCTGGGTCTGAGTCTCCTTAATTACCTCACTGAGGGACTGGAATTCAGTTTGCCATGCACTCCTGGCGTCGTCCAGCAACCTACGGATGTCCGCTTTAGTGGCGGGAAGCTCATCTTCCCCCGAGCACGGTGGTACCATGCGTGAGACAGGAGGGGCCTCCACCTCCACCATCCGTTGAGCCCCCAGCTCTAGTACAGAGCGTGGCGGCAGCCTCCGCCCCAAACCCCCTCCGAGCGAAAGTCTAATGTCAGGGGTGCCGAGATCCTCTCCCGCACCGCCGGCTTTATTCTTCTTCCCCATCTGGAGAATCAGCGCCTCAGTACAGGTACCAATAAGTGCGCCAACACTCGGCTCCCAAAATGGCCGCTGGCTGGGGAGAGAGCAGTGCAGCGGCTCGATCACTCAGCGCGAGTCCGGAGGAGGGGATCAGACAGGCTCCGGGGTGTCTCCACCTGATGGCCGACGGTCGAAAGTCAGTGAGAGGCAAGTAGCCCGATCCAAATGCACCATAAAAGCCGCTGTATAGGTAAACGGGATCGGAGCTCCGCTCAGACACGCCCGTCTCGATCCGCCGCCGGCCACGCCCCCCTGCCATCACCTCTTTTACCGTTATTCTACTTACCTGCATTCTCCCGGAGACTGATCACGACTGAACAAATGCAAGCCCCACAGTGTGTACGGGCAACCAACTTTATTGATGGCAGCAATTTCAAATCCCCTGATGACATCCCACTACCTTGGCCGCAATCCTTCCTGACCAAATTCCATTTCCACCGACTCACGACTTCTATACGCTCACTTGCCCCACTGCCTCAATTCACACGCTCCCTCACCCAATTTGAAACTCTGGCCCAGAGACCACATCCTCTGTCTCATGGCATATCCACCATGTATGGCCTGTTACAATCCCTCACGAACCCTACCCCCTCCTATCGCGCCAAATGGGAGGAAGACCTCCAACTGTCCTTCACAGATGAGGAATGGGATCAAATCACCCTCCTCACCACGTCCTGCTCTATTGCCACCAAATCCCAAGAAACAGCCTACAAACTCTTGTCTAGGTGGTATTGCCCGCCTAAAACGCTGGCGGTTTTTGACCCCACACACAATGGCTCATGTTGGAAATGCAAGGCGCCACAGGCGGATCTACTCCACATGTGGTGGTCTTGCCCCATGCTCCAGCCATACTGGCAGGCTGTCCATAGCACCATCTGCAAAGTCTCGACAATCCCACCTGACTTTACACCGGCAGCTATGTTACTGCTTCACACCCCCATAGAACACACGGATTATAAACGCTCGCTTGAAATACGTCTCCTAAACGCAGCTAAGGCTAGGGTCAGACGAAAGCATTTTTCCCCGCGAACGTGAAAAAGTGCGTCCGAACGCATTGACGTATTTTTTTCACGGAATGCGCAAAAACAGTCAGACGACGCGCATGTTCGGGCGTGATTTTGTACGGATCGTCAATAAAACTCTTTTTGCGTCTGGACGTTATGTTGGCTGGATATTAGCAGCGTCTGACATCTCCTAATCACGCACACACGCCGCTATGCCGCAGCTGCGCACTCAGTACGTCAGTACTAGCGGTTCAGCGTTCTCAGAAAAATGCGTTCAAATTCCACTTGCGTTGCACGGCCGGACTTTTGTGCGGCCGTACATCGTATATTGGCCGTCATTGCCCGTCATCTGCTACTAATGCGGCCGTAATTATGTGCGCCAGAACGCACGTTAAAAGTGCGCTGGTCTGACCCCAGCCTAAGGCTGTGTTGCCCAGACATTGGAAAACCCCCGATGTCCCTACTATACGCGAATGGCTCCAAGAGGTACATAACACCCGAGATATTGAGGACCTAATACATAGTGCCTCAGGCACGAGCGCATCACACCTTCGCAGATGGTTCTACTGGTCAGAGGCACGTCCCCGCGTCTAAGCACCACACTTTACACAACTGTATGCGGACTACCAAATGTAAACCAATTTGCCATACCACACCTTCCCCCGCCCTCCACACATTCAGAATACCCCAACTACGTACCCCCAACATTACTGCTAATTCATTACTGTTAAATGCTTTTACTTGTTTGCTTGTTAGCTAAACTAAAATTACTCCTGCACACATTATAAAGAAAATGTCTTATCACCCATGTCTCATCCTACAAAAATCCTGAAGTTATATGCTTTACCTTGTCACAATCTTTATTTCAATACTGTGTGCACCATGTGAAAAGTTTGTAAAACAATAAAAACCTATTACAATAAAAAAAAGTTAAACGCAACTATATATTTTTTTTACATTGAAAAGTATGGAGGAATAAAGCCAAGTTTTGTTTAAAAATTTTTAATTAGAAAACCTAAAGATTAACCCAAAAATTCCCGAAAAATGCCCCAAAAAAAAACCTAAAAAAAAAAAAGGCATATTGCTGCAGATGAAACTAAAAAATGGTTTAAGAGATATAATAAAAAGTTAAAAACGCAAATAATTTTTTAAATTGAAAAAACTATGCTGCATTAATTATGCTGCAGAGAAGAGAAGTGCTGCCCAGCAGAGTGCAAATTCATATGCTGCATTAATTATGGTGTAGAGGTGCTGCTCTGCAGTGTGCAGATTAATATGCTGCATTAATTATGGTGTAGAGGTGCTGCTCTGCAGTGTGCAGATTAATATGCTGCATTAATTATGGTGTAGAGGTGCTGCCCTGTAGTGTGCGGATTCATATGCTGCATTAATTATGGTGTAGAGGTGCTGCCCTGCGGTGTGTGGATTCATATGCTGAATTATGGTGTAGAGGTGCTGCCCTGCAGTGTGCGGATTCATATGCTGCATTAATTATACTGTAGAGGTGCTGCCCAGCAGTGTACGGAATCATATGCTGCATTATTCTGTAGAAGTGCTGCCCGGCAGTGTGCAGAATCAGATTCATATGCTGCATTAATTATTTTTTGTTTTCTGTTTTAAATCATTTATTTTGTTCTGGGTTCTTTTTTTAGTTTCAGATAATTTTGTTCAGCTTTTTTCCGTTTTAAAACATTTTGTTCTGGGTTTTAAATTTTTATTTTTAAAGTCAGACCATTTGGGTCAGTATTTTTTGTGGTTTTTTTAAATCGTTTTGTTCATTTTTTTTTCTTTCATACCATTTTAATATGATTAAATAAAGTTGTGCAATGCATATTCATAAGAAAAAAAGGATCTTTCATAAAAAAACGATAGAAAAGCGACTGAAATATCAGAGCATCCGAAATACCATTAGTTTAAGTCAAAATGAATAGCCACTTTGAAACGAGGAACAGACGATCCGAAAAGACTGAAAATTTCCGATATCACGAAAAAAAGTCGATACGAAAAAAAGAGCCAAAACGATCCAAAACCCAAATTTTAAAACCCGAACGCGCCGAACCGAAAAAAAAAATAATCAGTGCACATCCCTAGCTCGTACCCTCGACTCCCCGTGACAGAGGAACTCATTGGTGACTTTGAGGACAGTTTCCATTGAGTGTAGGGGACGGAAGCCTGATTGCAGGGGGTCAAGTAGGGAATTAGAGGACAGGAAGAGGGTGAGGTGGTTGAAAACTAGTTTTTCCAAGAGTTTAGAGGTAAACAGAAGCAGAGATACAGGACAGTAGTTGGATGGAGAGTTGGGATTGATGGTTTCTTTAGTATAGCGGGTAATCTGTGCGTATTTGAAGGTGGAAGGGAAGGAGCCGGGGGAGAGAGATAGGTTGAAGTTGTGTAAGGGAGGAGGAGAAAAGAGGTATTAGATGTGAGGGAATGCGGTCAAATTGGGCATGTAGTGAGATGTGAAGAGGACAGCAAGGAATTTACTTCCTCCTCAGTGGCTGGGAGGAAGCGGCAGAGGATAGCAGGCGGGGCTTCTGGAAGTGGAGGTGACGGTTTACTGGTTTGTGTCAAGATGTTGCTTCTGATAGTGAGAGCTTTATTTAAGAACTAATCTGCCAGGTCCTGAGCGCTAAAGGCAGATGAAGGGAAAGGTACGGGTGGGTGGAGGAGGAGGTTGAAAGTGGACCAAAGTCGTTTAGGGTTGAAGGACAGAGCAGATACGAGAAGAAGATGGCCAAATGAAGGGACTTATAAATATCCCCAAAATCCTACTGTAAAGTGAAGTTTTTCTTAGTGTATTGTATATAGAATACCTATAAATATTAGATATATTCTCTCATATTGAGTATAATCCAATCACACTATTTCCTTCATGGGTTGCTATTGTTTTGATTCAGAGGAAATGGCTGTGGCTGGTGCCTTTTCCCATCCCAGAAGATGCTGTTTAATCCGAGGGGTGTTTATTTGAGTCTGTCAGAGCTCCCCTGATTTCTCTGCACGGCTGGCTGGTCTCTGCTTCTCTGCAGGCCTCAGCCCTGAATGAGAGCATTGTCAGGACGCTAGCACAGACTTCCTCCTCCGAATGATGTGTCAGGAAGCAGCTTTGTATGCAGACATATGGTCTAGCTTTGCTCACATTTTTTTCCATATATTTTCCTGTAAATCTTTTTGTTATTAAATTACCTCTTATTTTCTACACTGCAATTTTAAACTTTTTTTTCTTATACAGTTTTATTTACCTTAATTTTTTTGTCTCTTCTTGAGCAAGGCGCTCAATATTTGATACAGTCCTAACCTCAACATCTGAGGGTTGGGATTTAGGGGTCATTATTTCAGAGGATCTAAGGGTAAGTAGTCAATGTAATAGAGCAGCAGGAAATGCTAGCAGAATGCTTGGTTGTGTAGGGAGAGGTATTAGCAGTAGGAAAAGGGAAGTGCTCATGCCACTGTACAGAGCACTGGTGAGACCTCACTTGGAGTACTGTGTGCAGTACTGGAGACCGTATCTCCAGAAGGATATAGACATCTTAGAGAGAGTTCAGAGAAGGGCTACTAAAATGGTGTACGGCTTGAAGGAGAAAAGTTACCAGGAAAGGCTTAATGATCTTAACCCCTTAGTGACCGGGCGGTTTTACACAAATCCGTCCTTTAGTGACCGCTGCTGTTTTTACATCAAATTTTCCTCTTACTCGTTTTATTTTTTTGAACGCAATTTAAGAATACATGTACTGTGAACTTTAAGGTTTACTGCCAAAAACCACCCCAAAATATGTTCAGCAACATCTTCTGAGTAAATTGATACCACCCATGTATAGGTATGTAGGGTCATTTGGGGGCTAATAGGCCTTATTTGGGGGGTGCGCATTTCAGTTTTCCAACTTGGAATTTTCACATTTCGTCATCATGCACCCATGTCCTATTTGGGACATTTTTGAAGCTGGCCAAAGTAATTTACCCCCATCAAACCATATATTTTTAGAAAGGGCACACCCTAGGGTGCTTCAAAGAGTTGTATTTTAACACTTTCCATGCACTAGCTCTATGTCAAACTTTCAGGTAGTCACTTTGTGTTATTTTTTCACACACATTGTACTTTAGGCGTGAAGTGTCAAATCCAGTTATGGGTTACTGCCAAAAAACACCCCAAAATATGTTCAGCAACATCTTCTGAGTAAAGTGATACCACCCATATATAGATTTGTTCTGTTGTTTTTGGGGTGCTACGCCAATCTTCTGACATGTGCTTGTCATTTTTCTAATTTGACATATCTTCTTTGCTTATCTTCTTTTTAGGGGCCTTTTTACATACCCCAATTTTATGAACGTGCATATATTTGGTAAGCTAACACCCCAAAGTATTGTAAATGGAGTGTTTTTATGCCATGGATGCAACCGTTTGCTCCAAACAAATTGGATACTGTTTGGTCATTTTTCATTTTCACACCCACATCAGTTTTGGACTGTGATTTAGGAGACACTGTTGTCGGTTACTGCATGAAAACTCTCCAAGGTTTTCTGCAAGGTCTCCTGAGTACACCCATGCCCCCCATGCATAGGTTTGCCAGGATTTTGGGAAGGTTCAAATACAATTTTTATGACTTTGTCATTGGAGTTGAAATTGAGATTATTTCTTCAACTAGGCCTATCTTTGGTTTTGGGTCTACCGCATACCCCAGTTTGAATTATTGCCAGAAAATTGTTTATATTTGTTATGTTGACACCCCAAGGTATTGCATATGGAGTGCTTTGATGCCATGGATGCAACGGTTTTAGCCCAAAACATTTGAGAAGGTGGGTGGCGGTAATTTTTCAATTTTCAGATTTTTACACCCACATTAGATTTGAACTGTGATTTAGGAGACACTGTTGTTTGTTACTGCATGAAAACTCTCCAGGTTGTTTTCTCCAAGGTCTCCTGAGTACACCCATGCCCCCCATGCATAGGTGTGCAAAGATTTTGGCAAAATACAGCACCAATTGTAGAACATAAAAATGTAGGAATAAAATGTAAAAGTCTGGTGCAGTAAAAGAAAAAAAAAACTAAACTGAACTAACTAACTAACGTGTAAGAAAAAATAGAAAGGAAAAAAATAAATAAATCACAGATCACGCACAGTGTGATACATCTTGAAACAGTCCAAGACACAGACCGGGTTGTCCAGGGCATTCTGGGCAGTAAAAGATTGTGTCTCTCCTCTGCCCCCTCTTGAAACACACCCTGCATCTTTTTTGGGGTTTCTGTTTGCCCTCAGTAGGGGGGATTTTATAAATAAAATGTGTAGCCCCAACTCTGTCCCCATCACCGCCCGGGGAGCAGGTGCATCCTGGTACAAAAACCCCGAAATGACCTGGAGCTGAAACTGTAAAAAGGACAGCGTCACTCCGGGGTTTGCCTTTTTGCAGAGCAAAAAGGCATTGTGGGTTGCAATTTGCATCAGGTAAATTGTAATCTTTTTGTACCAGGCCCTTGACTTCCGCATAATCTGGTAGGGCTGGAGCAGCTGATCTGCCAGATCAACCCCACCCACATGCCGGTTATAGGCTTTGATTCACACTGGCTTTCTGATGCGCTCAGCTCTGCCACGTACAGAGACCTCCACAGACCTCTCAGTGTGGATGGTGGATAGAAGGTATACATCCTTCTTGTCTCTGTACTTGACCGCCAACAGCTCCTCTTGGCGCAGAGCTGAGGTCTCCCCCCCCCCTTTTTAACCGGGTGCGGACAAGCTGTGCTGGGAAACCTACGCGGTTCTTGCGAACAGTACCGCATGCTGCTGTATCAGAACAATACAGCAGCTTGAACAAAGGGACACTCGTATAAAAATGATCAACATACAAGTGGTACCCTTTGTTCATCAGGGGAAAAAGTAGGTTCCACACAATCTTGCCACTGGTTCCCATGTGTTCTGGGCAACCTGGAGGGTCAAGGCTACTATCCTTTCCATCGTACACCCGGAAGGCCTGAGTATACCCACTCTCGCTGTCACAGAGCTTATACACCTTCACTCCATACCTGGAGCGTTTGGAAGGAATATACTGCTTGAATCCCAGCCTTCCCTTGTATTTCATTAGGGATTCATCCACGCAGATATTCCTTCCAGGTGTATAAGCCTCTGCAAACCTGGCGGCGAAGTGGGTAATCAGGGGCGGATTTTATACAGCCTGTCAAACTGTGGATGCTCTCTAGGAGGGCACAGGCTGTTGTCACTGAAGTGCATGAAACGCAAAATGTTTTCATACCTTCTACGTGACATTGATTGGGGTAAATTGGGGTAGAGCAGATGGGGCTACTGCTCCAGTAGGAGCGAATTGAGGGCTTCTTTATGATGCCCATCAGCATAGTAAGTGCCCAGAATTTCAGAAATTCTGGCACATCTAGCGGGGTCCATTGCTGCCTTGCCAAGTAGGAGTCTGGCTTCGCAGCACAATGCTGATGGGCATACAGATTTGATTGGGCAACAATGTGGCCCAACAAATCATCCCCCATAAACACCTGCAAAAACTGTGTGGCGGTAAATCCTGCAACATCAATATTGATGCCAGGATTTGCCGTGAAAGGAGGGATATCTGGCCTCTGGCGATGAGGCACTACCCACTCTTCAGCTGGAGCTGTGCGTCTCCTGCTGGCAGGTGGTGGCCCAGGATCTGCATCAGAAACATCACTAGGAGATACATCAGCCAGCGTAGATGATGTATTTAGCGAGGTCTCTGAGCAGTTAGCGGGGTCAAAATCTGGGTCTGAGTCCGACGCAGATGCCTCAGATTCTGACGCCAGGATGGCTTATGCCTACTCGGCGCTGTACACCCTCTCAGACATTATATATAATGATTATAAAATTTTATAATTATATATATAAGCGGATTATTGGTTCTTAGAAGAACCGTTGGGTTTCACAAGAAAATACAAATAAACACCTAAATCTCTCTAAATCCCTCTAAACCTGCCTCAATTGTTCTAAATCTCCCTAAAATCTCTCTAAATCTGCCTCACTTTTTCTAATCTAACTAAATCTACCTAAAATCTCTAACCTGTCAAATCTGATCTCTCTCTCGCTCACCAAAACACAAGTGAGGAGAGGGAGGGAGAATCAGGTCACGGCCAATATTTACAAAATATTGACCTGACAAATTAGAAATTTTATTTAGATTTTTTATAACTTCTGATTGGATGTTGCTAGCCTGCCTCTCTGAGGCAGGCTAGGAACATCCCACACAGCCCCAAGATGACCCTGCCCTGAGAAGGGCAGCGCCATCTTGGCTGTCACATTTATTTTATTCCATTCATTTATTTTTATTTCTTTTTACACTTTTTTTTTAGTCTGCTGGGTGCCTTGATCCCTCGAGGCACCCAGCAGAGCACCTGATCACTCATGTGATCTTTTTTGTACTGAGTGCCACGATACCTCGTGGCACTCAGTACTTCCTGCCGCTACCGGAAGTGATCGCTTGGGGGGAGCGATCACTGAACGGACCGGCAGCAGGTAAACATATTGCAAGGATGCCTCGATGTCGAGGCATCCCTGCAATATACTCAGAGCAGCTGGAAGCGATACCGATCGCTTCCAGCGCTCTGTAGAAGTGCGGGGCACCTTTCCGGTCAAACCGGATGTTGATCGCTCCCGGGGAAGGATCACAAGGTGCCCCGGCACTTCTAACCACCATTGCATGGATGCCTGGACTCCCAGGCAGTCTGCAATGGCGTTTGAGCTGCTGGAAGCGTTCCGATCGCTTCCAGCGCTCAAAAGACCACAGGACGTACCATGTACGTCAGCGGGTCTAAGGCTAGGGTCAGACTAACGCATTTTTCGCGTTGTCCGTGAAAAAGTGAGTTCGAACGAATGGACGTATTTTTTCACGGAATACGCGATAGCGGTCATACGATGCGCATTTTCGTCCGTGATTTTTCACGGAGCTGGAAAAAGAGATATGATTAACCAAATCAATTGCAGAATGAATCAAATAAAGGGAAAGGGTATAAAAAGGCATTTTGGGAATGGTGACATTTTTCAAAGATGGATGCAGTCCAAGTGTTTCTTTTTGCTGCACTGGGATACCTGTACCTAAGGCTAGGGACAGATGAGCGCATTTTCTGCAGCCACCGTCAAAATGTACGTCGATGCGTGCGCACGCATTTTTTCACGGAATACGCTTAAGTGGTCAGACGATGCGCAATTCTGGACGTATTTCATGACGATGGGGTGAAAAGAAGTCTAGGGAAATCCGGCTGTTTGAACGTTATGTAGGCCGCACACTAGCAGCGTCTGACGTCTCCTAATCACGCACACACGCTGCTATGCGGCCGCAGCGCACTTTGTACGTCAGTAGCAGCGGTTTCACGTTCTGATAAAAATGCGTTCATTTGCTGGTTGCGTGGTGTCGGCGCACTTTCGTACGCACGTACTGCATATATTGGCCGTCATTGGCCGTTATGTGCTGCTACTGCCGCCGTGATTTAGTGCGCCTGCACGCGCGTTCCGACTGCCCCACTCTGACCCTAGCCTAAAGAAGAAAAGACAACTGCGAACATGGGTTCATCCAATCAACACTGCCAGACACACGCATGGCCACTTTGTGACACTGTACAGGCCACTGCGAGAGAGGGACCCCGTGAAGTTCAACTACCTGCGGATGTCCATCCACACCTTTGATGAACTGTTGATGAAGGTGCGTGAGCCGCTGACCAAGAGGGACACCAACATGTGGGCTGCCATACCACCGGAGGAGATGCTGGTCATCACTTTGCGGTAAGTACTATCAAACACCTGCATTCATGACATCGCTGCCAGTCAGACATGTGCTCGGTGTGCAGAGGCTCTATTGTTGGTCAGTAGTTATATGCCCACTAGCACATGCATGCCCACACACACGCATGCATCACCTTCCAGAACACGTACCGAAAGAGTAATGACACTGACAACGATGTGAAACAAATAAAATATTTAGTCCAAAATAATATGACAGAAGATAACAATAACATATTAAACACATATTTTATTGCATGTACAATGAAGGTAATAAAATACAAATAGTAGAACAACATGAATAAACTCTGACAAACATAAACAAACAGACGATACACTTCACATAGTATGATACCGAGGAGCATCTGGGTCATGAGGACCGTGCATATGGATGCGGTGGTACTCTGGCTCCGGGGGTGGCCCAGCAACAGGGGACATGGGTGGGTGGGTAGGCAATGCCTGGCAGTGGTGGGAATAACCATGGGAGTATTGTGGCACGACACCGTGATATACAGGTGCCTGTTGTGGATGGGACAGTATCTCGTGTATCAGGTCCAGGCTTCGGTGGCGATAATCCACCTTCTGCACTGGGGTCATCATGTTCAGCAGGGAGAGACCGGAATTAAAAAAGGACATGTCCTCAGAATCAGTGACCATGCAGCGTGGATGTGTATGGTGCGCCTCCATGAATGCGACCATGGCCTGCTCGACATCAGCTGCTGGTGGCTTCTTCCTCCTGGGAGCCGTACCGGTGCTGTCTGTGGGTGCTGTACCCAGCACCTGTTCGGGATCCACATCCTCCACCTGGGACGCCGCACCACCCTGCTCGACCTCCACCTGGCAGCTTCCAGATCCTGCGGGCTGCAGGTCTTGCTCTTGTGAGCTAGAGGTGGATGGCCGGTCAATACTGCTCACGGTGTTGCGCGGCTCCTGGCTCTTCCTCAGGAAGGACAGTTGGTCAGCATACAAATAGCTGCGCCTCTTTGCACCAGCTCCAGAGCGAGCAGCTTCAGCCTCCTTTTTCAGGACCCGGGTATGATTGTCCCTCACCGTGCACCATTTATTGATTGCTTCATGTGCTGCAAAACATGAGAGTGACATAAGGTTAGGTTCATATGATGTGATCATAACACAGCTTCTTTTATGTTCTAGGTATCTCGCTAGTGGATGCAGTTTGAAGGATCTGCATTACAACTTCCGCATTGGCAGATCGACAGCTGGTGAGATCGTCCGCAAGGTCTGCCAAACAATATGGGAAACCATGAAGGACCAATGTTTGCCAACACCCACAGATGAGGCATGGCTGTCAATTGCAGCAGGATTCTGGGAGAGCGCGAACTATCCCAACTGCCTGGGAGCTGTGGACGGCAAACATTATTATTATTATTATTCTTTATTTATAAAGCGCCAGCATATTCCGCAGCATGTTCTAAACATGTCCGCATTGTGAAGCCACTGCACAGTGGCTCACTGTATCAAAATTATAAACATTATTTTTCAATTGGCCTACTGGCGGTGGCAGATGCCAACTATAATTTTGTGTATGTGGATGTCGGATCATACGGCAAGGACTCTGACTTCACACTGTTCCAGAACTCAACACTGGAATGATATTGAGGGTGGGAACCTGAACATCCCCAGACCCGCACCTTTGCCTGGCAGCGACGTGTCAGTCCCCTATGCCTTCGTGGGTGACGAGGCATTCGGCCTATCCACACATCTCCTGCGGCCATACTCGGGGACACACCTGACTGTGAAGAAGCGGGTGTTTAATTACAGGCTGTCGCGGGCGAGACGGTATATCGAGTGTAGCTTTGGCATACTGAGCAACAAGTGGAGGATTTTTCATCGCCCACTTGATGTAAATGTGGATTTCTGTGTGGATATAGTAAAATGCTGCTGCATCCTACATAACTATGTTCGTGCAAGGGATGGTGTTAATTTCGATGATACCCTCACAGTTACGGGTCTGGATGAGTATGCTAACGATGACATAATACCTGTGAATAGACACAGCAACAGGTTTCGCGATGCTCTGTCTAATTATTTCACTAGCAATGCAGGGCAGGTGCCCTGGCAGATGGACATCATTTGACATGTGACAACAATAATTCGTTATGCCATTTTGTTTGATGTTACATTCAAGTTCTATGCAATTATGAATAAAATTATCATTTACTCACTCTGAAGCTTCTGCTCTTTATCAGACCACGTCTCGTACTCTGGGTACACCACCCTGGACACTGTAACCCATGCACTGGCCTTCTTCTGTCGGTCTTTGTAGGTGTCGCAGGCCGTGTCCCACAGCTCAGGATGCTCTGCCACTGCATTGATCAGCCTCTCCACGTCGATGTCAGTCCCAGGCATTGTCTACCGCAACTTGCAGCTACCCCCAGACAGGAAGTGTTTGGACGTTATGTTGGCCGGACGTGTGCAGCGTCTGACGTCTCCCAATCACGCAAACACGCCGCTATGCGGACGCAGCGCACTCTGTACGTCAGTAGTAGCGGTTTGACATTCTCGAAAAAATGCGTTTGTTTGCCACTTGCGTTGTGCGGCCGCACTTTTGTGCGGCCGTTCTTCATATGCAGCCCGCCATTGGACGTCATTTGCTGCTAGCACGGCTGTGATTTAGTGCGGTTAAACGCACGTTAAAACTGCTTTCGTCTGACCTTAGCCTAAAAGACGTACATGGTACGTCCGCGGTCTCTAAGGAGTTAACATGTACAGCTTGGAAAAAAGACGAGACAGAGGAGATATGATAGAAACATTTAAATACGTAAAGGGAATCCACAAGGTAGAGGAAGGGAGTATATTTAAACGGAAACAAAGTAGCAAAACAAGAGGACATAGTCTTAGATTAGAGGGGCAAAGGTTTAAAAGTAACATCAGGAAGCATTATTTTACTGAGAGGGTGGTGGATACATGGTGGCCTTCCAGTTGAAGTGGTAGAGGCCAAAACAGTAATTGAATTTAAGCAGGCATGGGATAGGCATAAGGCTATCCTAAACAAAAGATAAATCCAGGTAAAGTATCCATGTAATTGGGCAGACTAGATGGGCCGAAAGGTTCTTATCTGCCAAGATTTTTCTATGTTTCTATCACAGAAACCAATGGGAAAGTCCTGTCTAAGAAACGCAACCTGTGGTGGTGATATTTTATATTTAATTTATTTATTTATGTAAATTGGAACTTGTATACAATATTTACTCCTCTAGCAATGCAAAAAAAACGTGAAAAACGTTTTTTTATTAACCCCTTCGCTACCAAGCAATTTTTGTGGAAAAAGGCTATCATAACATTTATTTGAAATATTGGAATGTGAAGTTAATAATTAAATATGCGCTAAAATAACAATTTCTGTGTGAAAATTCTATTTTAAGATAGTTAAAAAAAATTTAAATAATGTTAACCCCTTAGTGACTGGGCGGTTTTACACAAATTCGTCCTTTAGTGACCGCTGCTGTTTTTACGTTTCTGCGCTGTTAGTGTTTAGGTCAAATTTTCCTCTTACTCGTTTATTCGACCCACACATATTATACACCGATTTTCCTGCCATTAAATGGACTTTCTAAAAATACCATTATTTCCATCATATCCTATAATTTACTATGAAAAAAAAAAAATATGGTAAAAACACACTTTTTCGTAATTTAATCCCCAAAATCTACAACCGCCAAAAAAGACCCCAGCTAAATAGTTTAAAAATTTTGTCCCGAGAATAGAAATACCCAATTTTTACATGTTTTTGCTTTTTAACCCAGTTCACCTATGTGCGCTGATCTCATTCTAACCGTTTTATGCTCATTATTTTTAAATGACAGCCTAGGTCCTATTTAACTAAACCCCCCGAGACAATTTTTTTTAAATATTTTTTTAAGCTTTTTTTACACCTAGGTATCATTGGAAAGGCCACGATCAGGCCTTTCCAATGATGTCCAACATGACCCTCTAGCTGCCACGGATCGGGAGATAAGGGAATCCAAAGGATCCCCCTATCTCCCCTTGGCAGCTAGGGGGTTAACTGGCCCACTAATATCCTCACACATATGGTGGGGATGTCAGTGGGTGGGGGGTGACCAGGAGGCCTGGCTGACCTCCAAGATGTCAGCCACCTCCATGTTTAAATCGTGACTCCGTGCCGATTTGCGCCGAGTCGTGATCCGGCAGCAAAACTGTTAACTTTCCCCTTTCCGGCGGTGTAAAAAGTAAGTTTCTAGCTTCCATGTTTGGAGAGATGGAAGGCTCCAAAGGAGCCTCCCTCCACTTCCTGGTTTTCAATGCAGGCGCCGGGGGCGGGGGCACCTGCCGATGATGTCAACACGCAGCATGGTGATGTCATCGTGCTCGCCAGCCCGTCTAAAGCAGAGGGGCAGGCTTCCTCCCTGCCAGAACTCCGTTGGAGCCAGCGAGGAAGGCAAGTATCGGGCAGGAGGGAGGTTAGGAGCCACTGACGTACTATGTACGTCTGCGGGTCTAGGGGAGACCTGTGGGCAGGACGTACATGGTACGTCAGTGGTCATTAAGGGGTTAATATGCTCATTTTCAATTTTTCCTGTATTTGTTTATCTATTTCAGAAATATTGTTGAAATGTAAGATTCAGAGCTCTAGATGGTGTCCTTTTATTTTACATAATTTCGAACAGGGTGTACATTATTATCATACAGGCAGAAATGGCCTTTTTGTTACATACAGTAACTGTGATAAAGATAAGTAATAAAAATGTTCAGATCTATTTATGCGGATTTGTAGGTATCATAATGAGATTATTAGGAATGCAGCTTCCAAAAAATACCAGCACAATATAAAAATAATCTGTATATGGCATAAGGTTTGTGTATAGAAATTACATTAATACCTTATATCTACTGTACAGGGATTTCCAGTCATTGTAACCCCTGAATCTTATCCCTGTAGACTCGGGAGCTCTCCCTGTAGGTTGCCCTCTCCCTGGCAACTATAATGCAGCAGTAATCTATTTGAACCTTTTTGTTACAGTCAGGATTGTGGTTGCTATTTGCAGACGGTTTTATGTCTCTCCAGGGTGCTTGGAGAGACATAAACCAAAGGATTTCGTTTCTCCACAGGGGACACACTAATCTTGCTTTAAAAAAGGTGTGAAAATGATCTTTTGATATGCTAATGAGTGCTTTTCAATGCACTACAATGCAAGAGCGAGAACTCCATTTTGGGTGTGAATGGGTTAAAAGCCAAATTTAACAGAAATATAATGTCATTGTAAAGCAAATGGGACAAAAAATACTTTGTTTAATGCAAGCCCCCTCAATTTCGTAGATGACAAAAGTAACATTTTTGTCTTTCCTTATTTTTATCCAAATAAGGTAATCAAAACAGATTTAGGCAGACTAGCAGGTCTATTCAAAGAAAGGTGAAACTCGGTGGAATGACTGGAGAAGTAAAAATTCTAGGTCAAAATAGCCAAACGATTTCCAAATCGGGTATTTGGTCTAGATTGTTCTCTTCTGTCAATTCTCCTGATTTTCACCATTCTCTGAATAGACCTGTAGGTTGTCTCCTATTTGTATCTCCTTACCTTCTGCCCAGCTTCTGGTCAAATTAGGTGATGTCTTCCTTGTCTTGGAATGCCTTCCCTTGTTTGCTTCAGATTCATGTCACAGTGCTACTCTAGTGGTCCCTAGACCAGGAGGAGACTGCCCTTCATTTGTTATTGAACTGTTTACAAATTTGTTGCCCCATTCTACCATGTCTGTTCTCCTAATGGCTTCCTTCCTATCACCTCCTTTTTGTGAGTGGGTGAATGTACACTGCTAGTTATGTCCTACTTCACTGTTGTCAAGCCACCATGGCTCACTTTTCCATAAGTGAGTAGCATTTAGACCTTTCTCAGAAATGACGAAGATGGCAGCAGAACACCCCATGATGGATTGCATGTGACGGAGTTCTATATAGAGCTCGCTCTGCACTTTATCCTACCCCAGATTTGCATTTGGACCTCTCGGCTCAGGGAAGATGGATGCTTGACGTGTATCCTGGTCTGTAGAAAGATGAGTCGAGATAACTAAAATGATAATAGCTCAGGTGTAAGGGGGAACCAAAGTGCTCTCCTTTTTCACCTGCCACAATTTACTTGAAAATATGGCATACCACACAAAGGAATTCTCAGTATTACGTGCCCTTGCAATAAGAGGACTGAATTACTGCCTCAGATATTATTATTCTTTATTTATAAACCGCCAGCATATTCCGCAGATATAGCCGAAGACCTCTTCTTCACCACAAGTATACCAGTTATCAAGTCTGGAGATTGGCCACTTATGTATCTGAATCAGGAAGAGTCGCACCTGTCTCCAAATAAATTGTAAGCCATTAAGACATCAAAATAAATGGTATACATTCATGCAGTTACGTATGTATATACAGTAAAACCTTGGATTGAGAGTAACTTGGTTTGAGAGTGTTTTGCAAGAAGAGTAACAATTGTTTTATAAATTTTAACTTGATATACAAGCAAGGACTTGCAATACAAGCAGTACGTATGCTTTGTCTGCCGAGCGTCACATACCCACTGAGGCCATGGTCACACGAGTGCACTAAGTGCGTACGTGTGACCTTTCCTCCCTGCGTCCGTCGCAGCATTCTGACAGCTTGATGGGGAGGGCCACACGCATTGGTGTCTGCAGGATGGGGCAAGGGGGGCACTCCCCTCCCTGGATCAACAGGCTTAAATTATGATAATTTATTCAATGCACTGATGCAGTTCCTTGGCTCTCCACTAGGATGCAGGAGCGTCACATCCTCACTCCACCTCCAATCCACCATGTGCTCCCACTCACTTTGCAGACTGGGAGAGGCAGGGCTGAGATGCATGTGCAGCTGCTGCTATGAGCCACTGGCTGGGATGCTGGACACAAGAAAAAGGTGTTTTTTTTTTTAAATAAATAAATTTTTATTAACCAATGCCATGATACCATTGTCTTTATTTACGAGAAGCCCCTGATCTGAGGTCTAGTTTGTCTGGGGAGGAGGGACACAAAATGATTAATAGCAATCAGGTGGGGGCCTGTGTTAAGCTGTCAGGCTTCTCGCCGACGACGCAAGAAAAAGGCCAAGTGAAGCTCCAGACCAGGTTTTACCACTGTATCCAAGGATTTTGGAATCCAGACCTGGTCTTCCCTCACCTTTCCAGCCTCAGGTGTGGCCTGAGCCTGGGCTGCTATATATAACCAGATCCAACACCTTGACTAGGGCTTCTGCATCCTGTGGAACCCCTCATTGCTGTATCCTGTGGAACCCCTCATTGCTGTATCCTGTGGAACCCCTCATTGCAGGACTCTATCTGCAACTCCCATCACTGCTTCAGATCCGCTAATTGACAAACCGTGTATGACCTCTGATCTGGACTTTGACCAACTTCTGCCTGCCACTGACCCATGCTTTTATCGGACCACTCTCCTGCATTACCCTCTGTGTCTCCTGGTCCTCCACCCTCTTTGTCTAGGAAGTGTGTTCTCTAGTTCCTGTCTGTATCTCCTTGTGTTATTGTATTCAGTGTGCAGTCCAGTATCTGTCCTGTCCACCCTTCTTGTGTTTTTCAGTGTACCCTGTCCTCTGTATTTAGTATATTTACCAGTCAGTTCCTATACCTGTTTGATTTATCCAGTGTCCCCTTCCTGGTTTATTTCTGTTTCCTCATTTAATAAACCTTTTCTGTTGAAACCATATCCGCCTGCCTCACTCCGCTTGTGTAACTGCATACTGGGCTCTAGACCCCTTCCATCCATAGTGGGTCCTGACATAAGCTCACAGAGCTTGCATGAGGTACAGGCCAGGGCAATATTGGCAGTATACAGGCGTTCTAGGCATGGTCTTGCCTGGGCAGTGAAGATGAGGACCCTGCTCCAGAGCTTACAATCTAAGAGGAGAGGAGCCTACACTGGCCCACACACACACACACACTTCTTCGGGCTGACTCACACGTCATGGGTTGTGAGCCCAGGATGCAGTGATACAGACTGGAGACTTGGTGCGGTGAAACCAGAATGGGGGTTTAGTCAAATAAACATTCAACAGAGGAGCAAGGCATGAAAGTCTCTGGTTAAACAGAAGGAATCTTGGGGCAGGTATAACAGAAGGGGGTCTCGAGACACAGTACCGGCAAGGATAGTCCACAGAAAGTCCAGGAGGATAGCCAGGGGTCCGGTACACAGGAATCAATCAGACGGCAGAATAGCAGAGCTAATTCTCAGGTAGGGAGCAAACCACAAACGGAGCTGATGCAGAAGCACTGTAGGTGGGGTGTGCCTCTGCTAAATAGGAATTCAGGGCTGATTGCACACCTGCTGATGCTGCTGGAGAACCCAGTAAGGAAAGTCCAGCAGGGCAGCACTTTACATGCAAGACCTGTGCTGTCACCATTTCTTGCCACGGCGATGGCAAGGAACCTTACACAATGGCGTTTACCCTACATTAGGGATATAGGTAGCTCTGTTTCAGTGAGCACTGTTTCACTATATATGCTTATTTACCCTTTATTAGGGATATAGGTAGCTCTCCTATAGCGAGCCCTACGTCAATATATATATACAGTATATGTTTGTTTGTTTGCGATCTATCATATTTTATTGCAATTTTCATGAAATGTTACATTTTATACTTAATTGAAATTCTCTGATCCTATGATACATTTGTTCATTATCCTGCATTAACTGTTGTTTCTCATCCCAGATTTATTTGGGGCCGTGACTGTTTTAGTTTTAAAGTGTGCGGATATATTCTGTGTTTTGTAGGATAATATCCTAGTGTTCCCACACAGATTGGCTGCATCTCTGCAAATTTTTACCTGAACACGATGCTCTGTTTTTATAGCTGGAAAGACTGGCAGAGAGAAGAAAAAAAAAAAACAAAGATATATTTTTTTTCCTTGATACATATGCTTTTTTGTGTGTCTTAAAATATAAGCACCATTTTCTAAACACTGGCAGAAACCTGAACTTGCTATTTTTTCTGCTCTAGTTCTTCTCCAGGCATTTGAGTGTTGGAAATAATGATATATTTAACCTCTGCAACCATCGCACCTTCGGTGTATGTTTCGTTAACTACAAGAACCCCTTTGGCACTCTGACCAATTTAGCTTAATGAAGCAGACATGCTGCCGGTATCCTTGACTCTACTTCCCTCCTTTCTAGAACTACCATAATTAGATGCTGCTTTAGGCTGGGGTCAGACCAGCGCACTTTTAACGTGCGTTCTGGCGCACATAATTACGGCCGCACTAGCAGCAGATGACGGGCAATGACGGCCAATATACGAAGTACGGTCGCACGAAAGTCCGGCCGCGCAACGCAAGTGGAAAACGAACGCATTTTTTCGAGAACGCCGAACCGCTAGTACGGACGTACAGAGTGCGCAGCTGCGGCATAGCGGCGTGTGTGCGTGATTAGGAGACGTCAGACACTGCTAATGTCCAGCCTACATAACGTCCAGACGCAAAAAGAGTTTTATTGACGATCTGAAAAAATCACGCACGAAAAATGCGCATCGTATGACCGTTTTCGCGCACTCCGTGAAAAAATACGTCAATTCGTTCGGACGCACTTTTTTACGTTCGCGTGTAAAAATGCTTTCGTTTGACCCTAGCCTTAGGGGTTAGTCAGAGAGCACCGAAATGACGCCGACATTTCGGTGCTCACTCGTTCCCCGCACGTCCCTGCATTTCGGGGAATCAAAGTTCCCCACCTTGCAGTGTATTCAGCATTCACTGAAGCGTCGCCGGAGTGCATGGAAAACCCACCACAAACCTGACGAACACTCACCGAACACTCATTTCCCTGTACGGTGCCATTTGGCTATTCAGAAAGCAGGCAGTTTGCCAAATTCTGGCGACTTGCCAGCAAGTACGGTACCGGCTCGGCAGTGAAATCCCCCATAGAGAAGCAATGATTAATCTATTCAGGGACACCGAACAGCAGAGAAATGTCAGAGAAATGCCCTGCTGTTCGGTGGTTTAATTCGGCAGGTTTATTCAGGCGAATCCCATAGGCTTCAATGTTAAAAATATTCCCGTTTTTACTCAATCTAATAAACCGTTTATTATACTATAGAAATCCCATATAGTGCATCAATACTGTCACCTTTTGCGTCTCCAGCCCTGTCCCCCTGCCCTCAGTATTTGTTAATACCTGATTTTCCCTTGTTGCAGCCCAGGGGTTAATGTGTTCTGTGCTCCCTGCTCACCTGTTGTTTCTTGTCCTGATTATCCTGCCTATATTAGAGCAATGTGCCTGCCAATGGTACATTGCTGGGTCATTTTGCTTTACCTGGTTTCCAGTTCTGCTACGTTCTGAGAGCTTCCTGCTTTATTGTTCCAGTCTAGTTTGTATACTCTTGTTTAGTTTATTTCTTTGGTTTTGTCTTCTCTGTCTGTCTAGTTGCTCCCTCTGTTATTCGTCTTTTTGATTTATTTGCTGTTTTGGTTTTCTGTTTCTATATACTGATACTCTGGTTTTGATCTTCTGGCTTGGCTAACTTCCCTCCCGGTTCTGATTCCTGCATATCTGTATTACGCTCTCGTTCTGACATTCTGGCTTCTCTCTTTGACTACGTTTTTGGATTTTCCTTATCTGTACCGCTTCCAGTGTACCCTGTACCCTGTGTTTGTCAATAACCTCTGCACGGCTTATAAGGTAACCGTTCTTCATTTTAGAATAGATCCGGCTATCTTTAAAGACCGGCCTGTCAGATCAGGGCTGCTGCGCTACAGCTGTGCAGAGGCCTCTTGTTAACCCTGTGTTGATCTGTTCTGTTATTTCTACCAAGTCTGGTATCTCTGCTTTTAGGGGCTTTAACCTGTACCAGGGTCTTGCCACAGTGCTAGCCTGGTACCGCCACCGTGACAAATACAAATCCATACAATGTGAACATACAAATGCTTGTATCAATGATCAGTAAAGTGCAACAGTGCTTATTGCCACTTTATCTCTACAATAGTGCAGAATTAACTAGGTGCAATAGTGCATAAAGAGTACCCAAAAAGAGTCAGCTTGGTCCTCCTTAGTGTATTGGTAGTGAACTCATGCCGTCCTCAGCATTTCTCAAAAACAAAAGGGAAGACACAAAAATAATAATGCAGAAAATCGTGACAATTATCGCAAAAAATATTGTACTGTAAGAGCATAGACCACTTACAAGCGCCTGAAAAAATCCCGTCTCTAGGTATTAATGATTCCGGCCATATAGAGTGGCACTTCCCTTCTTTAGCCCGCATTGGTTGCTACTAGATGAATCAGGTGACAGCGCTCCCATAGCATAATACTGCAGAGTGATGGAAAGAAATGTATTTAAAAAATACACTCATTGATTCAAGAGCCTCATGGACATAGGCTCGGTCAATGCGGCATTAGGCAGTGGCGTAGAGTGGGGGGGACTCGGGCGGTTGCCCCGGGCGCAGTTTTCGTAGGGTGCAAAATTTCAAAACAAATTTGAACCACTAATATTTTCCAGCAGGGATCAGCAAGGTGTCCGCTCACAGACACTGGTGGCCGTGAGAGGCCCTTGCATGGACAGCCTCCAGTTTTGCAGCGCCGGTGGTGACTTAGCACTCAACGTCCAGAAGGGAGGACCAGGACAGAACATTTTGGTCCTGTCCTGACTCCTCCTTAACGCTGACATGAGTCACATAAAGCAGCGCAGCATTATCTGACGGAACACCCTGTATCACACTTGTCAGTCCCCCTTGAAGCCCTGTGCCAGCCCCCCTCTACTGGCAGCCTTGCAGCCGCTGAACAGGAAGGTGGGCGGGACCTGGCCTGCAGCACATTTAAAATCCGGTCTTCACTAAGCCCCCTGAATGGCTCCCCCCCAGGCCACCAGCAACTTCACGCAGGTAGGCGACACTGTGTGACACCAGAGCAGCGTGATCAACACAAAGTGAGGGGGTACTGGGGGTATGGGGATAGGGTGAATGGAGGTTCAGGGATAGAATGGCTGGGGATACTGGGAGAGAGTGACTGGGAGTACTTGGATAGAGAGAGAAAGAGTGACTGGGGGTACTTGGAGAGAGAGGTGACTGGGGGCTATTGGAGAGAGAGGTTACTGGAGGTACTTAGAGAGAGGTTACTGGAGGTACTTGGAGAGAGAGAGTGACTGGATGTACTTGGAGAGAGAGAGAGTGGCTGGAGGTACTTGGACAGAGAGTGACTGGGGGTACTGGGAGAGGTGACTGGGAGGTAGTGGGAGAGAGTGACTGGGAGGTAGTGGGAGAGAGTGATTGGGGGTACTGGGAGAGAAAGAGTGACTGGGGCACTTGGGAGAGGGTGACTGTGGGTACTGGGAGAGTGTGACTGGGGGTACTGGGAGAGGGTGACTGGGTATAATATGAGAGTGGAACTATGCTAGGGTATACTGGGACAGGGCGACTGGTAGCAGTGGCGTAGTGTTCTCTGAATAGATTAACCATTGCTTCTCTATGGGAGATGTCACTGCCGTTGAACAGCACCATACGTGCAGGCAATTCGCCAAAATTTGACGAACTGCCTGTTCTCTGAATAGTCAAATGGCCCCGAAATGTCACCGTATTCTGAATTTCAGTGACCGGTTACATTTCGGGGCCAGATCGGCTCCCTCTAAATAACTTTAGTATTTCTCTGTATTGGTTAGGGTTTGCTGGCAAGATATTGCAATGCAAGAAGTAACAACACAAATACTAGAAGCCACAATTGTAAAGATTTATTTAATCTCTTCTAAAGTAAAATAGATCATTCCACTTGAATTATGTGAAATACATTCTTGTATTTGATATTTTACTTTGGATTATAGCCATTTGTTGATGGCTTTTAATGACAGAAAACATTAGGAACTGCAAGCATTGATCAATATCTAATGTAAATGCAGTATAGTCAGGGTTATCCAAAGAGATCCGAATTGCTTGAGAAAGGTAACCGAACGCTGAAAATCAGCGTTCGGTTACCTTTCTGGCCATTCGGCTATCCAGAGAGCAGGCAATTCACCAAATCCTGGCGAATTGCTGCACATACGGTGCCTGTTCGGTGCCTGTTCGAGGGCAGTGAAATCCCCATGAAAAAGCACTGCTTCGGCTATTCAGAGAACACAAACCAGCAGTGAAAGGTTCCCGAAATGCCCTGCCATTCGGTGGTTTAATTCGACAAATTTATTCAGGAGAATCCCATAGGCTTCAATGTTAAAAATATTCCCGTTTTAATTCAATATCTAATAACCGTTCATTATAAAATTCTGCAGCAACAAGTCTCTTTATTTATAGATTTTTTAGGATACTTTAAGCATTTTTCTGATTTTTTAAAAAAAAATTAAAAGTCCGATTTTTTTTTTTTTTTCAGTTTGCTTATTTTTTTTGTAACAGCCATCTTTATTATCATTCCCTGGACCTCCTGTGAAAATTTCAGACATTTCGCTCAGTAGTTTCTTTGCAAACAGCGTTTCATTTTCCCAGATTCATACAAATGGTTTTTCTAATTTATTCACTGCCTCCTCTACGTCACAGCTGCTTCGGCTCTGTGTGATTCGGCTCCTGTTCGGCTTCTTCGAAGGTTAATCCAGATGTTTTTGCTTGTTTTCAGCGTGCATTCGGTGAGTTTTCGTCAGGTTTGCGGCAGCCTTTCCCTGCAATTCGGGGACCCTGTGGTGCTTGCTGAATACACCGCAGGGTCACCGAAATGCAATCGGCAAAAGGAACCGAATTGAAGAGAACGAAAAGTCACCGAACGTGCGGTGACTTTTCGAATCTCTTTGGATAACCCTGTTTGTCTTATTTTAGGATTATTTAGGTGCCAATATTGTATATACTGCCATACACCATGCAGAGTCCTTGTCCATACCTTTCCAATTTACGTAACTAAACCGGGATACGTGTGTTCATGCAGCAGGAATTTCCGTGCTACTTTATTTTCATTCTCAACTTTCTTTTCCTGAAACTCATACACTGGAGATTTCTGTAATTATCATATTTATAGTCTGCTCTGTCCGCATGGGATGGGCTCACTCCTAGAACTGGCTGATGTAGCCCTTGCTACTTTTTATGCTCTCTGTGCATATTGAATTCAGTAGTAGTATTAATGCTGCTATCTTATAAACCCGAGTATTCTCATACCAGCTAACTAACGTTACAGTAACAAAAAGGGGTTGAGATTGAGATATAGAAAGGGTTGTGCGAATAAATTAGGGGGCTGCATGAAGCTTCAATAGAAAAGAATGATAGCTGAGGGTCTCTTGTGCCAAGTAGGAAGTGGTGTAAACGCAATGTGCTATACAAAAATATGTGATTGCTAAGGGGCTATATTTTGTATGGAGCACAGTAGAGAGAAGAGTTAAAGGGACCTTCTATTAATGCCTCTTGATCCCCAACCAAATTCTCCACTGCTGTCAGCTTAAAGCAGTGTTTCTCAAACCTGTCCTCAGGACCATCCGCCTGGCCAGGTTTGCAGGATATCTGAAGCACAGCACAGGTGATATGATTTTCTGCTCAGTGATTGCAGGATTCAGTCTGCTTTTCCCCAAGGTTATCTGCAAAATCTGGCCTGGTTGAGGGTCCCGAGGACCGGTTTGGGAAACACTGGCTTAAAGAGTCGTAAAAATTCACTTTTTCCACAGTATCCCTGTCTTCCAGCTGAAGGCAGGTAGGAAGCGGAGTGGTGCTGTCCTCTTGACAACTGGTGAATGCATGACTAACACGCACACCTGCATCTCAATGCAAAAACACTGCTAGGCAAAGGATGATGTTTTCACTTAATAAACCCAAAACTGACTGAAACCCTGGAAGGCTATCCTGCTGAAGCTGACTGGCTGAAGTAATGGGGATACCTCCACTTTAAAGGACTGTCACAGCCCCCACGGACAGCTGGATTGCACTCCACACATCATGAACAGTTAAATTAATGTGGGGCCCATCAGGGTTATTCAAAGAGATTCGAAAAGTCACCGCACGTTCGGTGACTTTTCGTTCTCTTCAATTCGGTTTGTTTTGCCGATCCCATTTCGGTGACCCTGCAGTGTATTCAGCGAGCACCACAGGGTCCCCGAATTGCAGGGAAAAGCTGCCGCAAACCCGACGAAAACTCACCGCAAAACCCAGCGAATGCACGCCGAAAACCCTCAAAAACATCTGGATTAACCTGCCGAAAACCGCAGAAAAACCCGAACAGGAGCCGATCGCAGCCTTCGACACAGCAGAAGAGGCAGTGAATAAATTAGCAAAACAGTTTGTATGAATGTGTGAAAGTGAAAACGCTGTTTGCAAAGAAACTACTGAGCGAAAATGTCTGAAATTTACATATGAGGTCCAGGGAATGATAATAAAGAGGGCTGTTACAGAAAAAAGAAGAAAACTTTAAAAAAGAAAAATCAGAAAAATGCTTAAAATATCCTAAAAAATCTATAAATAAAGAGACTATTTACTGCAGAATTTTATAATGAACGGTTTATTAGATATTGAATTAAAACGGGAATATTTTTAACATTGAAGCCTATGGGATTCTCCTGAATAAATTTGCCGAATTAAACCACCGAATGGCAGGGCATTTCGGGAACCTTTCACTGCTGGTTTGTGTTCTCTGAATAGCCAAAGCAGTGCTTTTCATGGGGATTTCACTGCCCTCGAACAGGCACCGTATGTGCAGGCAATTCGCTAGGATTTGGAAAATTGCCTGCTCTCTGGATAGCCGAATGGCCAGGAAAGGTAACCGAACGCTGATTTTCAGCGTTCGGTTACCTTTCTCAAGCAATTCGGAGCTCTTTGAATAACCCTGCATTTGTTTACACTCTAAGAGCTCCGCTATACTGTAGACGCTTGGTGTGGCACCCTATAGGGTTTTGACTGGGCACATAAACCTATAGATGCGTATTGCACTACATTTTTGTTCTATCTATTCTCGATACCCTAGAATAAACCGTTGCTATGGATATACTGTATAGCCGGACCGCTTACTATGCTGTTTGGGTCATCAGATATATCAGTTTCCAAGACTGCCAAACACCTGGCCTATTACTATCCTTTATTCAAATAAATCATCTGGCATTGGAACATCAAGCGCCTCCAAGAGACGCGGGTCATCTGCCGAGGAGCGGAGCAAAAGGAGACCTCCCTTATGGGGGACTATGAGGCTGAACGGAAAGCCCCACCGGTACTGTATCTGACGGCCTCGAAGAAGCTCCGTGAGGGGTAGCAGCGCTCTGTTTCTGGAGTGTGGATGGCGCCAGGTCGCTAAATATTTGTGGGGTGACCCCCTCAATCAAGGGGGAGCCATCTCGGCCTGCCTGCAGCACAGCTTTCTTAGTGGGATAATGGCGACAACAGAGCACTACGTCCCGCGGTGGATCATTAGGACCCAGGCGGGGGTGCAAGGCATGGTGTATCCGGTCCAGGGACAAATCTTGGTCTGAGGAGGACGCGAAAGAGCTTGCCCGCAAAGGCCCTAAGATCCAGCACAGTCTCCGGTATGTCCCGAAGACGGAGGATGGAATGGTGGGAGCGATCGTCTAAATCCTCCACTGCCTCCTGCAGGGTCGAGTATTTAGCCGCCATCACTTACAGATCCTCACGGGCTGCGGCCTGCTCCAAGTCTACCACCTCCAGCCACTGCCCAGGGCCTCCGTCCTGGTCCCGAGCGTCCTAATGTCTGCCTTCAGGCCCTCAAGCCCAGCCCTGAGATCCACCTGGAAATCATACTTTACAGTCAACAGTACCTGGCGCAGTTCGTGTATCTCCCGCCTCATGCAGGGTTCCCCTCCCGGCGATGCTGGTACAGATGGCGCTGCCATCTTAGCGGCCTCCTCGCGCCCCGGCACCGAGGAGTTGGTGGAAGCACTCCACGATATCCTTCTGGCCCATGCGACATACTGACTTCCGCCTGGACATATCCAGGACCCCAGGGGGGTATAATAGAGAAAATTCTGGGTGGTAGCAGCTAGGGTAAGCTAAAAACGAGCGGGTAGGCAGGAGCTCACGAATCAGGCAGCCATATCGGTGCTCGGACAGAACAAGCCCCTATTGTCCTTTATTAATATAGTGCCACAAATTCCGCAGCACTTTACAAGATCAGTGTACAAGGGGTTAATCCATTAGAATACCACACATGGATGATACAGTCTGATTCAGGGAGTCCCTGTTCACAAGGGAACTTACAATCTATGAGATGTACAAGTATTTTGTGAGGAAGGTGCATCCATATTGTATGGGGTCTTGCCCAAGGACACTCTAGGGTGGCATCTTCTGAGCCGGTTTTTCATGATTGTAAATCAGCGACCTAATGTTTTTTTTGTTGAACCCGCTTCTTGTAAACTCAAGACTTACTTCACTACAGTTGTATTGGAGGGATATGCTGATGCTGAACAGGTTTTGACTTGCTTCTCCTCGGTCCCTTCGAGATGTTCTAGAGCAGTGATGTTACCTCTACTCCATCCAGCCTGTACCTAGGCACACTATTTTTGGTTATGTATATATTCTCTCCTTTCTTGTTCTACTGTAGAGACCCAGAAAGGTCTCTTTCAACTCACTATAATTGAACATTCTGTGATAAAGTACACGGTATGGTCTGTGACGGGGTGTATATTCCCTCTAAACTATATAGGGAGGGATATGATATTTAGCTCCAGGGGGAGCATTTGTGTTATATATGGAAGCCCAAGAGGTTCTTTTACTCTCCACACACTGTTCAGCTGGAAGTAATTTAGCAGCAGTGAAAAGAAATCACTGCCTGCTTTTTCACTCTGAGGGAGGTGCCCGTGGTGGAGAGGAGCAAAGTGTTTTGGTTCCTGGCTGAAGCTTGATTGCTGACATAACAGTTCTAAGGTTGGTGAAAACCTATGTTTGTTTAGTTTAGAAGAGAAGCTCTGATAGTAAGGGACCTTTAAGTGAGTCAGCGCTCAAAGGAGCTAGAGTTTGTTTTTTAGGGACGTGTTTGTTTTGTTTTGAATGCTGACACTGCTGTCTGCTAAACAGCAGTTAATTCAATAAAGGACTTGTGTATGAAATCCCAAGAGGACCGTGCTTTCTTCAGGATATAACACCCAAGGCGGGTACAAGGATTACAATTCTTTCAGAGAGCCTATAGAATCATGTTGATTAGGGACAATCTCATACCATCACGATACTATGTATGTTATACAATTGCTGTCCAAACCGCAGTACTATAGCTGCCTACTACACGAATATACACATATGAATACTATACGAATATGGTATACAAATATCCACTCTAGCTGCCACCAGGTTTGATACATATACATACACGACTGTCATAGACAGCCAAATTACTTTGTGGAGATATACAGTTGTGTTCAAAATTATTCAACCCCCACTGAAATTGAGTGTTTTGGCCAGTTTGACATTGATTTTGATCATTCAGTCATCTTGCTTACAATTAAATCAAAGAGGCACGTGTAGGTCAGACAAATATAACATAACATTTATAATGAAATAACCACAAATGTCTTTTCTGTGCTCACATCATTATCAGTTTTATTCAACCCCCAAGTGACATTCAATCTTATAACTGTAAAAGGATGTTGTACTAAGTACTAACAGCTTTTAAACGTGAAGCATAGCTTGACACAAGTGTCTTGCAGCGATCTACGGGTATCTTCGCCCATTCGTCATGGGCAAAAGCCTCCAGTTCAGTCACATTCTTAGGCTTGCGCACTGAAACTGCTTTCTTTAAGTCCCACCAGAGGTTCTGAATCGGATTTAAGTCAGGTGACTGCGATGGCCACTCCAAAATGTTCCAGGCTTTAATCTGCAACCATGCTCTAGTGGACTTGGAGGTATGCTTGGGATCATTGTCCTGTTGAAAGGTCCAACGTCTCCCAAGCCTCAGGTTTGTGACGGACTGCATCACATTGTCATCCAATATCTCCTGGTACTGAAGAGAATTCATGGTACCTTGCACATGCTGAAGCTTCCCTGTACCTGCAGAAGCAAAACAGCCCCAAAGCATGATTGACCCCCTGCCATGCTTCACAGTAGGCAAGGTGTTCTTTTCTTCATAGGCCTTGTTCTTCCTCCTCCAAACATAGCGTTGATCCATGGGCCCAAACAGTTCTAATTTTGTTTCATCAGTCCACAGAACACTATCCCAAAACTTCTGTGGTTTGTCCACATGACTTTTGGCATACTGCAGTCGACTCTTCTTATTCTTTGGAGACAGCAAGGGGGTGCGCCTGGGAGTTCTGGCATGGAGGCCTTCATTACGCAGTGTGCGCCGTATTGTATGAGCTGAAACTTCAGTACCCACATCTGACAAATCTTTTCTCAGTTCCTCCAGTGCCCTTTGCCTTGAATTTGCGAATGATGCTTCCTATGGTCTCTCTTGGTATGTTTAACATCTTTGCAATCTTCTTATAGCCATTGCCCTTCCTGTGAAGAGTAATCACCTCTTCTCTTGTCTTCCTGGACCATTCTCTTGACTTCACCATGTTTGTAACCACACCAGTAAATGTCTAGAAGGAGCTGAGTATCACAGTCATTTTAAAGCTGCCTAATTGGTGCTTATGCTTTATTGCTGCTCCGTCACATCCACAGGTGTTTTCAATACCTGATTGAAAACACTTGACTGAACCTCTGTTCTTCAGAGTGGTAGTCTTTAAGGGGTTGAATAATTGTGTCAATGAAGAATTCACAAAAGAAACATTTACTACTGTATTACAAAACCAATTGATGTCATTTTAGTTGCATATGGTTCTTTAAAAAGTCCTTGTAGGATTTCATTCTGAATACAATTACAAATGTACACTAAATTCCCTAAAACCCTTTACAGCATTGGGGGTTGAATAATTTTGAACACAACTGTATATTGTGTTTGTCTGCTTCTTTTCTGGACTATTCCATTTCGTAACTTTGAGGGAGGAACTACCTTTTTTTTTTTTTCCCTCCGTCACTCTTAAAACGTTATGTATAAAATGTATGTTTTATTTTACTGAATTCTTCTTTTGCATTTTCAGAGAATCCATTACCCATTTTCTATATGCATCAGTATAGGAGAGTTACTCCCCTCATCATTACCGAATTCTCAATCAGGCTATCTCCTATACATATAGGCCCGTGTCAGACGAACGCAGTGATCACGTCCATGTTGCCGCACAGTTTAACGTCCGTTGTAGTGTAGAATCATGAGCAATAGAGACCCACACACGAAGTGCATCCGCACCGAACTGCGCATGCACAACGCACGTGGCAAACGACGCAAGTTAGGCAAGAATGTAAAACCGCTAGAACGGACACGCAGAGTGCACCATATCCGCGTAGAGTTGTGTGTGTGTGTGATGGAACAAAGTCAGATGGACCGCATTTGCGACATCCAGCACCTTGACGCACAAAATAGATTTTCATATCATGTATCAATTTTTTTCATATTAATTTTATTTCCCATAGTTCCCTTTTTTTCCCAACGTCCGTTAAGAAAAAAAGGATTGCGTGGTGTCTGCAGTATCTTCCGTCAGTACTTCCGTCTGTTGTGCACGGACGCAGAGTGCGCTCGTCTGACATTAGCCTTAGAGGGTTATTCAGAGAGAGCCGATCGGGCCCCAAAATGTAACCGAATACTGAATTTCAGCGTACGGTTACCTTTCCTGGCCATTCGGCTATTCAGAGAGCAGGCAATTTGCCAAATGTTGGCGAATTTCCTGCACATACGGTGCCTGTTCGAGGGCAGTGACATCCCCATAGAGAAGCAATGGTTAATCTATTAACACAAAACAGCTGAGAAAGGTTGCCAAAATGCCCTGCTGTTCGGTGGCTTCATTCGACCGGTTTATTCAGTAGAATCCCATAGGCTTCAATGTTAAAAAATTTCCAAAAGTCTCTTTAATTATAGATTTTTAGGATTTTTTGGGATTTTTTTTGTCAACATTTTTTTCTTTTCAAATGTTTTCTTTTTTCCGTAACAGCCCTTTTTATTATCATTCATTTGATCTTATGTATAAATTACAGACATTTTCGTTCAGTAGTTTTTTTGCAAACAGCATTTCACTTTTCAAACATTCAAGCGTACTGTTTTTTTTTTTGTTTTTTTTTTTCCAGCAGCTGCTCTGCGCTGTCATTGGTGGCTAGTCAGGTTTCTCTGTGTTTTTTCTGTGGTTTTCGGTGAGTGTTCGGCGGGTTTGCTGCCATTGTTCTGTGGGTTTGCAGCGGGTTTTACCTGCACTACGGGGGGGCCTGTGGTGCTTGCTTAATACGCCGTAGGGTCGGCAAAATGGGATCCCCGAATCGCCCCGAGGTGCGGGGGAACGAAAAGTCATCGAATGTACGGTGACTTTTCGATTCTCTTTTGAATAACCCTGTTAGATTCCCACCTGTTAATACAACACAAGCCTAAAATGTATTTTGTGCTTTATTTTATTATCAGCTAGAAGGTATCCTCGAACAATCTATAGACTTAAAGACTGAAAAGGCCATGAAAGTGTCACTGCAAGGCGAAACTATGATTTGAGTGTACTATACATTGTGAGCAGCATTACTGATCCAATTTAATGATGTTTTGCAGGAGATTCGTGGAGACTTACATTACGACCATTCCCTCAGGGGCTTTTTCCAACCTGCAAAACGCATCCAGGATGTAAGTTACAGTGTGAAATATTTCTGAATAAAAATGTCATATTGTAAAAAAAATAAAAAATTAAACATTTAGGGCATTTTTGTTTTGACGGACTAATTTTAAATGACAGTCACTGTGGTCACTCATAATAAACAAAGCGCAATTATTATCAGAGTTATTCAAAGAGTTCTAAATTGTGTCCGAAAGGTAACCGAACAGTGAAATTCAGCGTTCAGTTACCCTTCCTGGCCATTCGGCTATTCAGAGAGCAGGCAGTTCGCCAAATTTTGGCGAATTTCCTGCACATACGGTGCCTGTTCGGTGCCTGTTCGAGGGCAGTGAATTCCCCATAGAGAAACAATGCTTCGGCTATTCAGAGAACAAAAACCAGCAGTGAAAAGTTGCCGAATTTCCCTGCTGTTCGGTGGTTTTATTCAGCTGATTTATTCAAGCGAATCCCATAGGCTTCAATGTTAAAAATATTCCCGTATTAATTCAATATCTAATAAACCATTGATTTATATTATTCTGCAGTAAAAAGTTTCTGTATGTATAGATTTTTAAGGATCTTTTAGGCATTTTTCAGGATTTATTTACGATTTTTTTTTTTTAATTGTTTTTTCTTTTTCTGTAACAGCCCTTTTTATTATCATTCATTAGATCTTATATGTAAATTTCAGACATTTTCGTTCAGTAGTTTATTTGCAAACAGTGTTTCACTTTTCAAACATTCAAGCATACTTTTTTATTTTTTTTCACTCCATTCTTCTGCGGCGTCGTTTTTTCCGGCGGCTACTCTGCGCTGTGATCGGCAGCTGCTCGGGTTTCTCCGGCGTGTTTGGCGGGGTTAATCCAGATTTTTTGCGGGTTTCGGTGTGCATTCGCTGGCTTTTGTGGTGAGTGTTGGGCGGGTTTGCGCCGGCTTTTCCCTGCACTACGACGGCCCTGTGGTGTTTGCTGAATACAACGCAGGGTCGCAGAAATGGGATCGCCAAATCGCACCGAATTGAAGAGAACGAAAAGTCACCGAACGTGCGGTGACTTTACGATTCTCTTTGAATAACCCTGTATGAGATTTTATAAAAAGCATTACATGAAACAAGCCACACAAACATTAGAGGTTTGTATGCTGTACAAAATAGTTTGTTCCGGATGAAGAAAATTTAGTCCAAATTTTATTTTGTTTTAAAATTGATTAATTTCATCTAAAATTTTGTTTAGTATTTCTGAACAATTCAAATCAATTCACCACCTGCAGGGGACAGTGAAGTACGGTGGCTTTTTAACTTTATCTACGGATTAGAAGGTAGTTGTAAAATTGCTAGAATGTCCCTTTTAAGCACCATATTATGAATAATAATATGTGACAAGCATGCAGCTATTGCAAAGTAAGGTCATTAAACCCAGTTGCTATTTGTTGTGGCTTTGAGAAGTGTTTTATTGTAGGCTTGTGCACAAATTTTTTTTTTATTTTTTTTTTTCGGTTCGATTTTTCGGATTTTTAAACTTTTCGATTCGGCTCGTTTCGACCGATTTCGGTTTCGATCCGGTTCGGCCCGTTTTTCGGGTACATTTTTTTTTCGTAATATCGACCATTTTTCGTATTTTCGTGTCACTGTGCTCGGTTTTTGTATCGACTTTTCGTAATTTCGGAAATTTTCATTTTTCAGAATTGCACATTTTTCGGAATATCGACCATTTTTCGTGTCATTTTGCCCGTTTTTTGTATCGCCTTTTCGTTTTTTCGGAAAATTTTCGTTTTTCGGAAAATTTTCGTTTTTCGGAACATCTGTTCTCCTCGTTTGACACATTTGAAGTCCATTCGAAAAATACGAAAATATTTCGTTTCGGCTCAGAAAACATTTCGGATCTGAAATTTTCGGATCTAAAATTTTTCCGAAATTCGGCCGCATCCGAAAACACGAATCGGGAAATTTTGTGGAAATTCCGAAACCCGAAACGCACATCCCTATTTTATTGCAGATACCACAATATACTGTATATAGGAACATATACAAAAAGTTTAAGACACAAGACCGAATCTACAGTGACAAAACAGAGTATGGATAAATGTTTGGTTAAAGCAAAAAAATTGAAAAGCGTGTATATGTGAAGGCAGAGCTTCTGTGCAAAATAAATAGATATTAATTAGGGTAGGTGCTGCCGTAGTGGAATGTGCAGTGTCCACACACCTCCAAGGACACAAATAATATAAAAGGAACAAAACATAAATTCCTGGCGCACCTTGTATATTAGAACATTGTCTTAGAATACAATATGTATGATACAATTGTAAGTGAACAGTGGGTAAAAAATATTGAGTGTGTTTTTCTTGTTTTTTGTTTTTTTGTGGGTTTTTTTTTTTTCCTCTTAACACTGAAAACACTCAAAAAATTCAAACAAATTCAAAAAAATAGAGAAATCAGAATACTTATATTAGTAATGATGGTATCTTTATCTTCCTCCTTTCCTCCTTGGCAAATCCTCTGGAGTTAGCTTCCCCCCCCCCCCAATGGTGACTCGTTTATTCATTAGCTCATTCGATGGTATATGGAGGTGCTATATAAATTTCAGGGAGGGGAGGGAGCAAACCCATATACCATCGAATGAGCTAATGAATAAACGAGTCACCATTGGGGGGAAAAAAAAGCTAACTCCAGAGGATTTGGAAAGGAGGAAGATAAAGATACCATCATTACTAATATGTATTCTGATTTCTCTTTTTTTTAATTTGTTTGAATTTTTTGAGTGTTTTCAGTGTTAAGAGGAGAAAAAAAAAAAACACAAAAAAAAAGAAGAAAAAGAAAAACATACTCACAATTGTAAGTGAACAGTGGGTAAAAAATAATGAGTATGTTTTTCTTTTTCTTCTTTTTTTTTGTGTTTTTTTTTTTTCTCCTCTTAACACTGAAAACACTCAAAAAATTCAAACAAATTAAAAAAAATAGAGAAATCAGAATACTTATATTAGTAATGATGGTATCTTTATCTTCCTCCTTTCCTCCTTGGCAAATCCTCTGGAGTTAGCTTTTTTTTTTCCCCCCAATGGTGACTCGTTTATTCATTAGCTCATTCGATGGTATATGGAGGTGCTATATAAGGTTTGCTCCCTCCCCTCCCTGAAATTTATATAGCACCTCCATATACCATCGAATGAGCTAATGAATAAACGAGTCACCATTGGGGGGAAAAAAAAGCTAACTCCAGAGGATTTGGAAAGGAGGAAGATAAAGATACCATCATTACTAATATGTATTCTGATTTCTCTTTTTTTTAATTTGTTTGAATTTTTTGAGTGTTTTCAGTGTTAAGAGGAGAAAAAAAAACCACAAAAAAAAAGAAGAAAAAGAAAAACATACTCATTATTTTTTACCCACTGTTCACTTACAATTGTATCATACATATTGTATTCTAAAACAATGTTCTAATATACAAGGTGCGCCAGGAATTTACGTTTTGTTCCTTTTTAAACAAAAAAAAGCTGTATGAGGTACTACAAATGGAAAAAAGAAAAACACACTCCTTATTACCTTAATGGCGAAAGATCCATTCATTTTCACAAAGCTAGAGCAATTTTGTATTCATTGGTACAAAAACGTGTTAAATTAACAAATCTGCCAATAGACCAACTCCCGTTTTAGTAAAGCAACAGTCTGCATTTGTTTTTCCCAGTTCAATATCCCTGGATACAGAGCTGCAGAGAGTTGAATCCGGCTCCTTCCGTAGCCTTGACAGCATCACCCACATGTAAGTAGATAATTCAAAAATAACTATATTTTTTTGGTATCCCAATACCTTGTTTACCCAGTAAAACCATAGCTGTAGACCTCTCTGTTGATCCATTGCAATGTATATGAGCTAGCCTGCTTTTGTTTTCTATTGCATTTTCTAAAGTGCAGAGCAAGCTCTAAAGTGGTGATTTTCAACCATTGTGCTGTAGCATACTGGTGTGCCGCCAATGTCCTGCAGGTGTGCTGCATTAGTCTACTGTGCAGTGGGAAAATGGGCCTTGGAATGTAGTAGGGCAGTGGATGGAATGGAGCAGTCGCAGAATGGGAAGGTATATTATTACATTCTCAATGTCACAAAGGGGGGCACCTGGCACGCGCCGAGGTGGGGCCCTGGTACTTAATAAAAGCCCAGGTGCATAGATACACTATGGGCAGCAATAACCGGAGCGAACCGCACAAGATAAACGAGAGACCTCTGCACAACCCTAGTAAAGCAGCCCTAAATCTGACAGGCCGGTCATTAGAATAGCTGGATCTATACTAGAGAAGATAAACGTAGAAGCTGTGCAGAGTCATGAAAATTACAGATAACAGGCTACACTAGAAATGAGCAGCCACAAGACAAAAAAAGGGAACAGTAAAACCAACACAAGGGCTTAACCCAACCATAATGTACAAGATCGAATGCACAACATGCAGAGAGAATGTCGGAAGCACAATAAATTTTATTAACCCAAAAGCCACTAAATAAAAGAAACCACAGAGTGAAATGAGTAGGTCAAGTATAGGGAGAGCGGCACTTCGTGGGAAGTCTCACTGGCTAATAGTACACATAAAAAACGGGTATCATTGCAAAAGTCTGTGTAAATACCTCTGCGTTCGAGCCGCCTACACACCTCTAATCTAAAGTGTAAACAGAGCCAGGGATGTCCGCCCAGAAACCCATACAAGCGACCAACCAAAAAAAAGTGACAGTTAAAACCAAGAGAAACACCTAGCTCAACGCGTTTCGCCCACTAAGGGCCTAGTCCTAGAAATGATACAGATAGTACAGACAAGGAGCATCCAAAAGAAACATCAAGAAGAAAAGCCAGAAGTCAATAACCAAAACGTGTACCTTATATAGTAGCCAGGGTTTCAGTACCTGGGATGGACGACAGACCAGCCAGAGATCAAGACCAGGTAATCAGCGAAATACATAAACAGAAAACCAAAGAATACAACAAGGAAGAAACAAATAAGAACTGAATGCACAGGAACTAGACATAAACCAGAACATGAAATAACTAAAGAAACAGCAGACAGACAGTGAAGACAAAACCAAAGAAATGAACTACGCAGGAAATCCTAACAAGGACTGGAAATAACAGGGAGCTCTAGAATCACAGCAGACCGGATACTCAGGCAAACTGGAACAAATGATAGAGCAATGGATATTGGGCTCACTGCTCTAAATAGGGAGGGGATCAGGATAAAGACCAACAGGTGAACTGAACAGATCCGAAGCAATTGACCCCTGGGCTGCTACCCAGGAAAAGCAACTACAGAAACACAAGGGAAAAACAGGTGTATTAATGAATACAGAGGGCAGGGGGACAGGGCTGGAACGACGAAACGTGACGCTCAATACCCATTTTCTATTAAATGGTGTAATTATTTTAACCACTGGGGGCCATATTACAATCCTAATGCTAGCGCTCACCTGTGTGAGCGATAACGTTAGCTGTGGTTGCCTTAGCGCATGCGCACACTATTGCAATCTGAACGCTAATAGGTTAAAAAGCCCGTTAGCGATTCGGATCTTGGGCTTTTCAGCGTGAGGTTACTGTACTTTGTGCTTCCTATGCTTAACATGGGGAGCGAAAAGTGTTAATTAGCGTTAGGATTACAAAGTCCTAATGCTAATTACCGTCCTGCTGCGGTTAACCACAGCTAGGACCTAGTGCTAACGGATTCCGCTTCTGCAGAGTCCATCAGCACCAGCAGAAAATTACCCTAAAATTCAGATACTCACCTCTCAACCCAGGGTGAGAACAGCAGCTCCATCAGCTCCTTCTTGCCGCCGGGATCAGAGAGAGACTGGGTGAATAAGGTCCCCCAGTCTCCTTCTGAGAATCACTACGCCAACCTGCCGGTCATGTGACTGTCAGCATTAGCCTTGATGGAGTCCTCCATGGAGAGGATACTCATGGCGCTTAGCGCTGCCCCGAGACTTAGCGTTGTGTTATGGTGCAGGCTGCTGGATTAGTGCCTGCACCGTAACATCACGCTAAAATGGGGACGCTAAGGAGAAACCTGCAGGCGCAGGTTTTTCTCCTTAGTGTTAGCATCCCCGTTTTAGCGTGCAGTTTGTAATATGGCCTAGCAGTCTCTGAATACCAGAGAGAATTGAAGAGTTTAAAGTTTTAAAGTCTTTTTAAAACACCTGCTTGAACCCATACATTTTCTTCCTTTTGCACTTTCTGGAGAACTTTTCCCACCACTATTTTAAACTGCTCAACAGGATATCGTTGTACGTTTGCAGCTCTCAAGCCTTTTGTCAGTTCAAACACAATGCTCTGCAGCATCTATGAAACAAAAGTAAATGATGGAAGACCTCACGACCAGGGTTTACAACACTATACCCTCCTTTCAGAAAGTATGGGAACTGTGGGATGAATACCTACTTACCCGTTCATTGTTATATTGCCTATGAGACCACAGCGGTGGCATTTTTTTCCCCCCACTTTGGGAGGGCTCATTTTTCGCCAGTCTATATATTGTTGCCTTTTTCTTTTTTTAATTTATTGCACGAAATCCACCATCGTGTCCTTCTTTTTTATATACCGCCTTGTGCTGAATATCAATTTGACTCATTAAATAAGAATGAATATAAACCTGCCTACAGTCTATTGCAAAATATCCAAAAAATTGAGTGAAAGCAAAAAAGGTAAAGGGGGAAAACTACATATAAATATAAAAACAAAATCTTTAAAGGTGTACTCTTTAAATGTGACATGCAGTGAAGGAAAATAAAAGATCCAAACATACAAAATATATTAAATATTCAGTTCGGAGGATTTCATTATTTTGAGATTTCTGCTGCTCACACATGACATCAAGACTTCTACTTGTATGATCTTATGCTCATCAAGTGGAACTTCTGAGCAATTTTACATAAGTTAGCAGAAACTTACGTGTTCCAATACATCTAATATTCTGATTGTGCTTCTTTAGCCCATAATGCTATGTCCCCACCCAAATAGTCTTTTAACTCTGTCCATTTGGCCGAACTGATTCTGACCCTAAAAATGAATAATAATAAGTTTATTTTATGATGTTCATTAATAAGCTCTTAATGCTGCCTTCATAAAGGAAAATAATAACATTAATCGTTTTTGCCCTTTGTTCTACATATTTTTATACAGTTTCCTTCCAAACAACTTGCTTTACTTTGTTTAGTGAATGACATAAAGTTTCCAACATTTTCTGCAGTTGGAACCTCTCCTTCTTTGTGTAACTCAGATCTCTGTTGGACAATTGGCAGGTCGCTGAACTTCAAAGCAAGGAATGGTTTTGGCACAACAATTTTTATTTCTTTGTGAAATGCCTGTACTTGATTTCATCATTTAGTTCTCACTCAAGAAGCAATTCATGTAAATCGTTCCACCCAAAGAATACATTAGTAGAGTTAAAGCAATGTATTTCAGCATCTTTCACATTATGGAGATTCTTTTAAAATATTTAACTTTTAGCTCAAAGTAAGCAAAATTCCTAAGAATTCATTGAGGTACCATAAACATAGGTATAAGACATGACTGATTAAGCCTGAGACCTTCCCAACCCATACCCCAATAACCCCTTCCCAACCCATACCCCAATAACCTGAATAAAACACAAACACGTATATGTCAGTTGGAATGTGCGTGGGCCACAGCTTTATTAAACCATATATATAACCATCCCTTGCAGTGCTTACTCAAACTGCCCTATCGCTACATGCAATAGGCATTACCAAACCATTGAGCTCATCCCGCAAGCGAGGTCCGTCTCCCCCAGGCCTCACCCGATGGCGGCTCAAAACCTCCATTAAGCACTGCTGTCCAGGGAAACCGCCAACCTTCAGCTGTGACACGACTTGATGAAATCCAAGGGTGGGTGGGCGGGTCTCACCTTGATGCACTTCTCACGTTGGCAGGAACAAGAGGAAGAACCCTGCACCCATCACCAGCATATATAGCCCAGGTAACCAACACTGTTGCAAACACTCCACCAATAACGCCGTAGCTTTCCTTGACTGACAGGCCCATGCTTCCAACCAGCCCCCCCCCCTTCCTGAGGGGCCCCAGGGATTCTAAACCCTTCCAGATCTTTCCTTAACCTACAGGCCCAGGCCATCAGTCATGTCCCCCTTCCTGAAGGTCCAGGGGGTTCTTACATACAGAAAAAATGGCGCCGCACCTATACTCACCTGAGCGGCTGCAACATCCAGGAGTAACAGCCCAGTTCATGTACAAAACATAACAAGAGAAAAAAGATGTCATCTGCGCTCGTTTCTATATATTTCCATGTACAACAAAACACTATCAGGAGGTTTTAGTTTGTTTTAATGGCCATTGAAACGTAAGCTCACTCGCCTCGTCAAGGTACCTCAAGAAGAGCAGCTTTTGGTACATTGGTTAGGACTCACTCTACAAAGAGGTGCCTTGATGGGGCGAGCGAGCTTACGTTCTAATGGCCATTAAAGCAAACTAAAACCTCCTGATAGTGTTTTGTTGTACATGGAAATATATAGAAACGAGCGCAGATGACATCTTTTTTTCTCTTATGTTTTATATATGAACTGGGCTGTTACTCCTGGCTGTTGCAGGTGCTCTGGGTATAGGCGCGACGCCATTTTTTTCTGTATGTATATTATGCTGTAACACCAGTTTGTCATTTTTGCTGCTGTTCCTTTTTCCATGTTTTTGTTTTCAACCCCAAATGGGAAGTGCTTGGTGCGTGTATAAATGAAACCCACCGTTTTTCTGCCTCTCCTTAGCTGAAAAGCAGCAGGAGGGGCATGTAGTTGCTCAGAAGAGCAGATTTTGGTACATTGGTTAGGACTCACTCTACAAAGGGGTGCCTTGATGGGGCGAGCGAGCTTACGTTTCAGTGGCCATTAAAACAAACTAAAACCTCCTGATAGTGTTTTGTTGTACATGGAAATATATAGAAACGAGTGCAGATGACATCTTCATAGGTATAAGACATGTCTGTCTATTCACAAAGCACAGAAATTGCGTGCAATTTTGATGCTTTGTGTTTCACTGCAATTCGCTGCATTTCGGCGATTTACATTTTGCTGAAAATACAGTGCATTCACCATTCAGTTAATGTTCACCTTATTTTGCTGAAATTGGAGTCGCCGAAGCAGTTATCAGATGTCAGTGGAAAACGCTGAATTGCACCAATAACCCCTGAATTCGCATTGGCGAATTCTGCTGAACTGCAACAAAAAAAAAAGGAAGACTCCTATTCTCGTAATAGGAGTTTCAATCAATAAAATGTGTCCAAATAATAAAGTCCTTTAAAAAAGAATAAAAAGGTCTGTTACAAACTAAAAGGGCCATAATACAATGTTAACGCAAACGATAACGTTCAGCTGTGTGAGCGCTAACGTTAGCATAAGTGGCCCACCATATTACATTCCAGACGCTAAAGGGTTAAAAACAACACTAGCAATTCCGAGCTTGTGCTTTTCAGTGCAAGCTTACTGTACTTTGCTTAACATGGGTGTTCAAAGTCCTAATGCTAATTACGTCCCGCTGCAGTTAACTCAAAAGTTACTCACAGCTAGGACCTGGTGCAAACTGATTCCACTTCTGCAGAATCAGTCAGTACCAGCTGAAACAAGAAACAAAAGTAAAATACTCACCTCTCATCCCGTGGCGAGAACGGCAGCTCGATCCGCTTCTTCTGGCCGCCAGGAGCAAAGGGAGACTGGGGGGAAAAAAGTCTTCCAGTCTCCCTCTGCGATCACTCCGCCTACCTGCCGGATCTCTTGAGAGGCGAGATCCTGCAGGTCATGTGACCGTCAGTGGAAGCCTCAATGGAGTCCTATGGAGGGGATGCTCGCAGCGGCGCTTAGTGCTGCCTCGAGCATCCTGAGGTTTAGCGCTGCGTTACGAGGCAGGCTGCTGGATGAGCGTAATAGAACGCTAAACCGGGGACGCTAAGTAGAAACCTGCAGGCGCATGTTTTCATCCTTAGCGTCCCCTTTTAGCGTGATGATTGTAATATGGCCCAAAGTATTTTAAAAAATAAGAAAAACAACAGTGTCGTTTTAAAAATACAAGAAGGTGTTCTAAAAAAATGTTTTTGCAAAAAATTAAAATAATTAAGTCTTTAAAAAATAAAATTCAAAAAGATTACTTCTTCACATTGAAACCTATGGGATATGCCTGTTTAAGAATATAGTACAGAAAACAGGTTGTATAGAAGGCGCTCAGAAACAATAGATGGATCGCTACACGTTCTTACAAATGTGGTATTCCACACTAAGGAGCGCTGTTCTTTCATCTGGTTCACTTTCTATATGCCTGTTTAAACCTGTCGCTTTGAAACACCCAAAATCAGGGCATTTTGTTGAAATTTAAGTGCAATTCACCGCCGAATTGCAGTGAATTGCATTGTATTTTGTTGTCAATTCGCCATTATTTGGCAAATTGACAGCTTAGTTTACCGAATGGATGAATTGGCCTGAAATTGCGCCGAACAGTGTAATTCACCGCCTAGTGCAATTAGGGACCAATTCAGATGTTGGTGAATAACCTGTTTGATGTAAATGAAAAATAAAATCTATCTTTATTAAGTCGAAAAGAAAAAAATCAGAAAAGTCAAAGCGTTTAGGACTTGATAAAAACTAGATTTTATTTCTGTCTTACACCATGTCTTATAGATTTATGGTACCTCCAAGATATTTTTAAGAATATTGCTTATTTTGAGTTATTTGGTGTGTTATCCCCACAACTTTGGTATTATAGATAAAGTACATTTTGTTACCTACCACTTGGATGACCTTTCTGTCTATTTTGTCATTATTTCACTTTTACACTAGACTATAATGCATCAAAATATAATATTGTAAATGGACTATCATCTGTTTTCTGTAAGGACGCATTCCGAGTGTTTCATTCAGTGTCTTGGCCAAAAGTGTGTGGACACCACTACTAATTATTGAATTTGGGTATTTCAGTTGCACCCATTGCTAAAAGGTGCATTAAATCAAACGCATGGCCTTGAAATCTCCATGGATAAGTTGAAAGGTCAAGACTGGCCATTGGGCACATGGGGCAAATTTGCTGAATGGGCTTTATCCAAGCTTTAACACCCATTACCACCTAAGACTACCATCAATAGATCATGCTGAAGAGCTTAGTGACTTTTACTGCACTGCCACAGGATGCCACCTTTGCCACAAGTCAATTTGTTTACATGTCCATGATCTGGCAGGATCATGCTTTACATTTTAAAGACACCGGGAGAACTATCTGTCCTCTGCTTGTCGGTGAAAGTGGGCAGTGGAGCAAGTCCTTTTCTTCACTGTTGGAATTTTCTTTCCTTTTACTCCTGCAGACATAAATAACAAGGGGCTCATTATTCACCAGCTCCCTCTATATTTGCAGAACACAGGAGATTCTTTTGCTTTATAAATACAATGTGAAGTGCTTTATTTATCAGCAGAAGAATTGTGCCTAAGGTTGTGGCACAAAAGCTCTGTATGCTAGTTGCCCAGGGAACTATTGCCCACCCCCTACTTGCCAGGCCTCCTCCAGTCTTATCTACATACACCTGCTTATAGAGTTAAATCATATCCGGTTATATTGACATTACATATATATTTAAACATATTCGTACATTCACATGTACGATGGAGGATCGATGTCATAAATTGGTACTTAACATATATCTATTGATATAAAATTCAACTTAAACTGTTAGAAGGCTGTAGGTAAATTCATAATATCCATTATTTTCAGATCATTTTCCATTTTTTTTTTTTCCCCGTTTCGGATCATTTATTTAGTTTCGGATCGATTCGTTTGTGTGTTTACATTGATTCTTATTTTCGGATGGCCATTTTTTGTTTTTGGAAATGCTCCAGAGATACAAAAATGCAGATTTTCGTCCTAATTTGGATTAGAAACAAAATGCACATCTCTAATTATTTTTTGGTTTTTCCCTTCCTTGCTCCTGTGTAGTTTTTTTTTTTTTTTTCCCCTTGCTGCGCTGATATGCTATTTGGCTGTCCTCCGGTTTATTCCTTCTGTGCTGTTTTTCATGTACCATGCCTGGCTTATTACTCTATCAGGGTAATCCAAAGAGATCCGAATGGCTGGAGAAAGGTAACTGAACAGTGAAATTCTGCGTTCGGTTACCTTTCCTGGCCCTTCGGCTATCCAGAGAGCAGGTAATTTCCCAAATCTTGGCGAATTGCCTGCACATACGGTGCCTGTTCGAGGGCAGTGAATCCCCATAAAAAAGCAATGCGTCGTCTATTCAGAGAACAAAAACCAGCAGTGAAAGATTCCCTAAATGTCCTGCCATTCGGTGGTTTAATTCGTCAGGTTTATTCAGGCGAATCCCATAGGCTTCAATGTTAAAAATATTCCCATTTTAATTCAATCTATAATAAACCATTCATTATAATATTCTGCAGTGAAGAGTCTCTTATTTATCGATTTTCGGATATTCAAAGCATTTGTAGCGCTGTGTTAAAATCTTGCTGTGGCAGTACCTATTTTTGGCCACAAGATGGAGACTATCGCGATCAGAGACACTGGACATTGGGACTACAATTCCCGGCATGCTTTGCAAGGAGACAGGAAGTGGGTGGGGACTGGACACTTACATCCTCCGCCTCGTGGAGAACGCACCAGAGCGCGCCAGGGAACAAGAGAGAGCAGACGCAGTGCCATATATCGTAAGAGGGCCTAGGCCTGAGAGCAAGTGAGGCTGTCAGTTCTTTTACCGGGTCATTCCGCCTAAGGAGAAGGAGCCCTCCAAGGTTCCAGAGTTGCTGCAGATTGAACCAACCGAAGACCTCGAGTAAGGAGTCACCGCAAGTTGATCGGGTACAGAGAGCAGGCGGTGAGCTGGGCCAAAGTCGTGGACAAGCTACGGGAAGTCAGACAACGGATCCGGCCGCTAGTATCCCCAGTCAAGATCGAGCGGAGAGACGTCCTGGGTCAGCGGAGCCTAAAGCAACCGGTGGATGGGTGAGAGGCCTCCAAGGCCGTTTGTAATACAAAGAATACGCTGCTGTTTTCTCTTTAAAGTCCACAGGGCCCCAACTTGACTAGTCGAAGACATTCTTTAAGTAAATTCACTGGCCAGTTGAACAGTACCCGGGTACCATACACACACATACACACCTTTTACATTCCGGGACTTAACCTGTGCAGGACTCATTTTTTGTTACGAATCGGAACAGGAGTAAAGATACGTTCCGAATATATTTTTCTCTTTTCCGCTGCGCGTTTACCGTGATACGAAGTGATTGTATATTCTGGGGTTCCGCTACGTGTCCCTTTTTCGAATATTCGTGCAACTGCATTTTCTTTTATGTTCGGTTACGAATATTTTATTTTCCGAAATACGACGCCTCGTGTTTCGGTTCTTTTCCGCTACGCGTTTTACCGTAATACGAAAGTACTGTAATAATATCTGTGAATACCGTATCTTAACATCTGCCTATTATTTTAGTAAACTATTTAAATGATAAAAACCCACAACTGTGTTGGAGTATATTTATTCCCTAGTGCGGGGAGACTGTCCCGTGGTTCATTTTCAGCGGCTCCTCCGGGAGTGAGCGCTACACATTTTTCAGGATTTGTTTCTTTTTAAAAAAATTCCGATATTTTTTTTTTTTACTTTACTTATTTTTTTCTGTAACATTCCTTTTTATTATCATTCATTGGATCTCATATGTAAATTTCAGACATTTTCGCTCAGTAGTTTCTTTGCAAACAGCGTTTCACTTTTCAAACATTCAAGTAAACTGTTTTTTCTAATTTATTCACTGCATTCGTCTGCGGTGTTGGCTTTTTCCGGCAGCTGTGATCGGCTCCTGCCCAGGGTTTACCGGCGTTTTCGGCGGGTTAATCCAGATGTTTTTGCGGGTTTTCGGCGTGCATTTGCCGGGTTTTGTTTTTTGGAGTTGTCGGCAGCTTTTCCCTGCACTACGACCCTGTGGTGCTCGCTGAATACACCGCAGGGTCACCGACATGGGATCGGCAAAACGAACCGAATTGAAGAGAAAGATTCTCTTTGAATTACCCGGTATGTCTCTGTATTTTCCCTTTTTGTACTTCACACCATTAATATTTTTATATTTTGCTTCCCCCAACAGTTCTAAGGGCCGATATTAAAATTAGGGTTCCCATTTGTGTGTGTGTGTGTTTTTTGCTACCCCTTAACCCTTGCATTGCCTTCTGGTCTGTGCTGAGTCCTGTTTGTTTCTTGCTGCTTTCCTGCCCAGCAGTGTGGTGTCTTCACCTCCTGTCTGCCTACTATTCAGCCATCTGCACTCCTGCCTTTTGGGCTCCTAGCTCCGTATATGGGTCCCACTTCAGCTCTTTGTTTACACAATCATTAAAACTGAAATAAATCTAAAGCCAGTAATTGCAATAGATTATTTAGTTTTACTCTCATAGCGCTATACATATATCTGTTTTTTATTTTATGGAAGATAAACAATGATAGACCACATCTGCAGCACTGCTCCTAATCTACCAATTTCTATTTATTTCATTCATCAAATGTCTGTTACATTGTGATTGATTACTGAGAGGGGAAAGAATTGGAAAGTACCCCGTTCGTACTATAGAAGTTTGAAGTGATGGACCAGTCTTCCCATATGGTCTCCTTCTGGTTCAATTAAAATTGTCTGATTGTTTACCCAGTAATAGGCAGCTTTCCTTCGCATCAAGTTCATGTGGAACCCTGAAGGGCTCTCATGAAAACTATTCAGGCTTCCAATACTTCGCTCATTGAACTCACAGACCCATCAATTGAAATAAGGCAAACCCTCTCGATTCCATGGAAGGCCAATGAGGTTTCAAAGTTTTCAAATGCTGATATCACATATCGGCAGCCTTTACAGGGCTCATACTTATTTATCACCTTAAACCTAAAGGAAATCAGAGGGAGAAATTGAGAATTACTCCCTTATTCCTATCTATATTGAAATGAATGCTAAATATAAATTGTGCATGAGCTGAAACCAAGGGAAACAAGTACTGTAGAAATACTCAGAATAAAAATACCATTAAAATGGATCTGAGCAAAAGATTCACCTGGGTCCTTCTTCTTAGAAACTGGAACATAAACAGCTAAGTACATGGTTCCACCCAACTATTACCTACACATATTCTCCAGAAAAACCGACTTGACAGGCTTTCCTAGTCCTCAATAGGGATGAGCCGAACACCCCTGAGTTCGGTTCGCATTCGAACTCGAACTTTCCAAATGTTCGAATTCGAACTCGAACTCAGTACAAGTCAATGGGGCTGAAAGTTCGATTTTTAGAGTGCCCTCCAAGAGGGCATATATGCTAGATATTTGCCATAAAAGGTGTATGAGGGTCCGGGTAGTGCCCTGGGGGACAGGAAACAAGGACAAAAAGTTTAAAAAAAAAACGTTATTAAAGGGACAGTGAGTTTTCCATGAAATAAGGGTTAAAAATAAAAACCAAAAATTCCTTCAAATATTGTGCCTAGGAGGTCCCCATAACCTGCCGATGAAGTGGCGGATTTCTAGGATGTATAGAAACACTTAAAAACAAAAAAGTTACGTTTCAAATGACGGTAAATGCTTTTCCTTTAATCTATCCATAAACAACTGCTTGGGGCGGCAGTCTGTATGAAAGAGGAGACATTTTCGGACACGCAGAAAAAGTTTAGTGATTTTTTTGGCTAAATTATTGTGAAAATTATGCAGGCTTTGGATGAAAGTAACAATAGGTGCTTTAAAATTGGGCCTTTAGCGTCAGCAACAGTGCCGTCACACCGTAACCCCTCTGAGGATATGAATCTGATACAGGCGTCAGTGGCAGTGCACCCAAATATTGTGCCTTTGGTGCCAGGCCAGCAAGTGCCATCATACAGTAACCCCTCTGTAGTATTGTGGAAGAATGCAGGGGTGGACCTTGCGGTCCTATATTAAAAAGATATGAATCTGGTCAAGGCGTCAGTGCACCCAGATATTGTGCCTCTGGTGCCAGACTGCCAGGCCAGTAAGTACAATCATACAGTAACCCCTCTGTGGTATTGTGGAAGAGTGCAGGGTTGGACCCTGCGGTTCTATATTGAAAAGATATGCATCTGGTAAAGGCGTCAGTGCACCCAGATATTGTGCTTTTGGTGCCAGGGCAGCAAGTGCATTCATACAGTAATCCCTCTGTGGTATTGTGGAAGAATGCAGGGGTGGACCATGTGGTCCTATATTGAAAAGCTATGAAACTGGTCAAGGCGTCAGTGCACCCAGATATTGTGCCTCTGGTGCCAGACTGCCAGGCCAGCAAGTACAATCCTACAGTAACCCCTCTGTGGTATTGTGGAAGAGTGCAGGGTTGGACCCTGCGGTTCAAAAAATTTAAATGATATAAATCTGGCACAGGCATCAGTGCAGCCAAATATTGTACCTTTCATGGCAGCAAGTGCATTCACACCGTAACCCTTTTGTGGTATTGTGGAAGAGTTCAGTGCTGGAGGTTTTGTGAATGCAGAAGACATCCCCGATCTATTCCGTTACGTCAGCATCAGGGGATTGATAGCTGCTGATCCAGGACTGATTCATTTTTATAAATGTCAGCCGGTCTACAGAGTCGGTGGACAGACGCACTCTTTTTTCTGTGACAAAACCTCCAGCGGCACTGAACGTCCTTTCGGAAAGCACGCTAGATGAAGGGCAACCTAGTAGCTGCATAGCATATTGGCTAAGTTCTGGCCAGTGATCCAATCTCAACACCCAGTAAGCCAGTGGATCATCTGCTTGAAAGGTATCCAGGTCTGCCCTTGCCCCTAGGTAGTCCTGCACCATATGGAGAAGACGCTGGCATTGGGTTCTACATTTGACGTCCCTGGGCGTCGTGGACTAAATTTTTTAAAAATGCATCAGTCAAGCGGCCCTGGCCTTCACCACTATTCCTCTGATCATCCGCAGCCTCAGAAGCACGTTTGTCATCACTTGGTAACCTACCAGTGCCTGAAAGGTGTTACACAAGTGTCGCTTTATAGCGTCCTCAAGTTTTTTCATCCTGTGCTCCCTCTGTGTGGGCAGGATGAGCTCTGCAACTTTACCCTTGTATCGTGGATCAAGAAGGGTTGCCAACCAGTAATGATCCCTCTCCTTGATAGCACGAATCCTGGGGTCCTTTAGCAGGCTTTGCATTATAAGGGAGCCCATGCAGCATAGGTTGGAGGTGGCATTAGCTTCCGAGTCTTCCTGGTCAATGAGGATGACCCCATCGTGCACTTCCTCCTCCCAGCCACGCACTAGCCCTTGTGTTTCTGGGCACACGAAACCCTCCCTTGAGGAATCCCCACCTTCAATGCCCCCACTACTTAAATATTCCTCATCCTTCTCCTGTCTGATCTGAGTAGGACCCGTTGGAATGCTGTCTGCAGAAAGACTGGGGCCTTGAGAGCTAGGGAAGGCCTCCTCTTCCTCCCGCTGCTCTGCCTCTAGAGCCACATCTATAATTCCCCGCAGAGTGTGCTCCAGCAGGAACACTAAAGGAATTGTGTCACTGATGCATGCACTGTCCCTGCTCACCATCCTCGTTGCCTCCTCAAATGGTGACAGTACAGTGCATGCATCCTTGATCATCAGCCACTGTGGGGGGGGGGAAACCAAGTTGACCTGAACCTGTCTTTGTGCCATACTCACACAGGTACTCGCTGATGGCCCTCTGCTGCTTGTGCAGACGATGCAGCATTGCTAATGTCGAGTTCCACCTGGTGGGCATGTCACAGATCAGACGGTTTGTCTGAAGGTGGAATTCTCTTTGAATTTCTGCCAGGCGAACGCTTGCTGGGAATGACCGTCTGAAGTGGCTGCAGACTTTTCTGGCCTGGATGAGAAGCTCTGGCAGCCCTGGGTACTTGGTTAGGAAACGCTTTACCACTAGATTTAGGACGTGTGCTAGGCATGGTACATGCGTCAATTTACTCTTGCGTAGGGCGGAGAGAAGGTTGCTGCCATTATCACAGATGATCATTCCCAGCTGAAGCTGGCGTGGTGTTAACCATCTTTGCACCTGGCCCTGCAGAACTGACAGAATTTCTGGCCCGGTGTGGCTCCTGTCCCCTAAACAAACCAGCTCAAGCACAGTATGGCTTCTTTTTGCTTGAGCCATTGCGTAGACCCTGTCAGGCGTCGGTTTAACTGCCACTTTGCCAGAGGAGGAGGAGGAGGAGGAAGAGGGAGAGTTGGTGGTGGTGGAGCAGACAGACCTCATACAAGCAGCTTTCTGGAGGCGTGGTGGATGAACAAGCTCCAGCACAGACCCCCGTCTTGGATCCCTCCCAGGTGCAATCAGAGTTACCCAGTGTGCCGTGAAGGAAATGTAACGACCCTGTCCATGTTTGCTGGACCACGTGTCTAAAGTCACATGCACCTTGCTGCTGACTGCCTTTCCCAATAACTCGATAACATTGTCTTCCACGTGCTGGTATAGTGCTAGAATGGCCTTGCGTGAAAAGTAATGGCATTTTCGAACCTGCCACTGTGGTACAGCACATTCAGCAAATTCACGGAAGGGAGCAGAGTCAACCAGCTGGAAAGGCAGCAGCTGCAATGCGAGTAATTTTGCTAAGCTGGCATTTAGACGTTGTGCTTGGGGATGGTTGGGACTATATTTTTTCTTACGCTGCAGCAGCTGCGGCAACGTAATCTGACTGCGTAAATCTTCAGCTGATGGGATGATGTCACATTGTGAGGAAGGACCTGGTACATCCATTACTGTAGCATCCCTGTCAGTGGAGGTTGTAGGCAATGACATGGCAGGACATACAGTGGGGGTAGAGACAGATGAGGAGGAGGAGGACCTACGCAAAGTTTTGCGCCAACGGGATGTGTGGCAGGTGTTCATATGTCGCCTCAAGCACGTGGTACCCTAGCATCCGGTGTCTTTCCCACGCTTGAGCCTCATCTGACATAGATTACAAATAGCAACGGTGCGCTCTGCTGCACATTTCTTAAAGAACTCCCAGACAACAGAGTTCCTGGATGTGTGCTTTGAGACAACAGCGCTCTGCACCTGAGCAGCGCTGACATCTGATGCCTTGGACTGGCTAGTGCTATGGTTGGTCATAGAGGATGTTGTGCCTCGTGTTTGCTGTGCCTCCTCCTCCTCCTCCCCCTCTTCCTCACTTGATTCCTCTGTTCGATCAGGCACCCAGGTGGAGTCAGTGACCTCATCATCATTGTCATCACCCCCTATCTCCTCGTCACTGGAGCCAACTTGGCAGTATGCTGCAGCTGCTGGGGCAACATGAGCGCCAATTATTTGTGTGTCATCACTGGCACCCCCTTCCTCTAGGTTGATTATACTCCCTTCATCAACCTCAGAGATTGAATCAAAGCACTGTACTTGCTGCGCTTCCTCAAGCAGCATGTCACTGTCATTGTAGTCAAAAATTCAGCTGACTCCTCCGTGTGTGATAGCGAGGCTACGGCAGGAGTAGCTGTGGACATGGAGGCTGCATTAGATGCTTTGGCAACTGAGGTGGACTGTAAAGCACTAGAAGCCTGGCTGGCAGAGGACTCGGAGGATGAGGATGGCCTGGTTAGCCAATCCACCAAATCCTCTGTATGTTGCTGCTGCTTAAGACGGCCAGCACCAGTTAGAAAGGACAAGCGTGCCCCTGCAGAGGTAGCACCACGTCCACCATGACCAGAGGCACAGCCTCCCGACACAGGTGCTGCTTGCCCTCTTATCTGTGTCTGGGAGCATCTGCCTGTCCTTTTTGTTCTTTCAGACATGGTGAGTGATATATAGATTAAATATATACAGAACTCTGATTCAACTCTGGTATAAAGATTTAAAGAACTCTGGTATAACTCAGTGAGACACCCTGATAGCTGGCAGCCAGTGACAAGACACAGATTACAATTCCCAGAAACCTCCTATAAATCAGTGAGACCCCCTGATGGGTGGCAGTGAAACCTCCTATAAATCAGTGAGACCCCTTGATGGGTGGCAGTGAGAAGCCACAGATTACAAATCTCAGAAACCTCCTATAAATCAGTGTGACCCCCCTGATGGGTGGCAGTGAGAAGCCACAGATTACAAATCTCAGAAACCTCTTATAAATCAGTGAGACCCCCTGATGGGTGGCAGCCAGTGAGAACACACGTATTATAACAATTCCCAAATATTTTGTAGAAATTAGTGAGCCCCAAAATACTGCATGGTACTGGCTGTGTGACAAGACACAGATCACCTCAATTCCCAAATGTTTTGTAGCAATTCGTGAGCCCCAAAATACTTTCTGGCAGTGACAAGACACAGAAGATCACCTCTATTCCCAAATGTTTTGTAGCAATTAGTGAGCCCCAAAATACTTGCTGGCAGTGACCAGACACAGATCACCTCAATTCCCAAATGTTTTGAAGAAATTTGTGACCCCCAAAATACTTGCTGGCACAGTGACAAGACACAGAAGATCACCTCAATTCCCAGATATTTGGTAGAAATGAGACCCCCCCAGACCCCCCCAGTAGCGTGGCAGACCGGCAGTAAGAACACACAACAACAATCTCCTATGAAATCTCCTCTCAAATGCGTGGTGAAGCGGCGCGTGGAAACCTTATATAGTGTGCTGCGGGACTTAGCTCTGTGAGCCCATGATTGGGCAAAATTTGCCCAATCAGGACTCTGAGCCGTGATTGGCATACTGTTGAACCTGTCTTGCACCAGACCTGTGGTCAGGTGCACGGCTGTAGCCAATTACGAGCTTCAGGCCAGTGGGAAAGTGCATTGTGGGCGAACACGCGGAAATGTTCGTAGTTCGTGAACAAACGAACAGGCTATGTTCGATGCGAACTCCGAACCGAACAGCTCATCCCTAGTCCTCAACTTTTATCCAGAGGAGAATTTTTTTTTTTTGACCACGCGTCTAACTAATGGCCAAAGAGGACTTTACGAATCTGACTATCATAGAGGGTTATTCAAAGAGCTGATCTGGCCCTGAAAGGTAACAGAACACTGAAATTGGTTACCTTTCCTGGCCATTCGGCTATTCAGAGAGCAGGCAGTTCGCCAAATTTTGGCGAATTGCCTACACGTACGGTGCCTGTTCGAGGGCAGTGAAATCCCCCATAGAGAAGCAATGGTTAATATATTCAGAGACCTCGAACAGCAGAGAAAAGTTGCCGAAGTGCCCTGCTGTTTGGTGGTTTCATTTGGCAGGTTTATTCAGGCGAATCCCATAGGCTTCAATGTTAAAAATGTTCCTGTTTTTATCCAAAATCTAATAAACCGTTTCTTATTTTAATCTGCAGTAAAGTCTCTTTATAGATTTTTTTTAGGATCTTTTAGGCATTTTTTGGGATTTTTTTTAATGGCGGTTTTTCTTTTTTCTGTAACCGACCTTTTTATTATCGTTCATAGGATCTTTATATGTAAATTCCAGGCATTTTCGTTTAGTACATAACAAAGAAAAAAATGTCATCTGCGCTTACTCCAATTATACCGTGTGAAACTAAACACAATTAGAGGTTTGGTTTCTTATCAATGGCCATTATAAGACTAGCTCGCCCGCCAACGTCACGGCACCTCTATAAGGGCGAGTCCTAACCAAAATGAAACCACAGGCTGCTACATAGCAAACCATACCTGCTCATGCTGCTTGTCAAACATGAGGTAGACTGGTGGGCCTTTATTTATGCTCCCCCAGAAACAAAATCCACTTTGGGATCAAAACAAAGACACGGAGCGGAGTCTTGCTTGTCGGCTTTTTCCAGCGGCTGGTCTGCGCTGTGATCAGCGGCTTGGGGCTTTTTCCGGCGGGTTTTCGGCGGGATTGCGGTGGTTTTCCCTACACTCCGGGGACCCTGCCGTGAATGCTGAATTCACCGCAGGGTGGGGAACTTTGATTCCCCGAAGTGCAGTGAATTGTGGGAAACTAGAGAGCACCGAAATGTCAGCCACATGGCATTATGGATGAACAGTGAAACATTTAATACCCTCAGGCAAGCCATTATTGGGGGGGGGGTGTTTGCTGATGTCACATACTGTAAAACACCTGCACCGTACTGCTGCTTTTTATGAGACCTCTCCTAAACAACATGCACCTAGACAATCAATCAATAGAATCCACGTCACTAAAATGACACCCAAAAACTTTCGATGTCAGAGAGACGCATGTCACCAACCTGTACCAAAGCATCTGACACATCAGGATTCCGACACAGGTACGATTCTTTTAGTAGTCCTGACATATGGATAACATATGGAAATTCTCGCACAGCTTTTTCCTACCCATTTTTTTTTTCATATAGCCTTGACATATATTTCTAATATCAAAATTTTCTGTCAAGTACCAAGAAACTGTTACTCGCAACCAGGGCTTTTTTTCTACCAGTACTCCGTACCAGCAGGGCCGCCGCTGCTAGCATGCGGAGGACGTCTCCAGTGCATTGTCGCCGCCTATGTGGCACTGCTCAAAGACTTCTCCCACTGATGCTTACATGGGGGACTTACTCCACCCACTGTCATTTCACACCCCCCCCTCCATATCTCCGGAGCCATAGAGGCTAGAGAAGGGGTCAGCAACCTTTTACACACCAAGTGCCATTTTTTTAAACCATCAGACAACTGGGTGCCAGTGAACAACAGCGCTCCATAGTGTTAGATTTAAATTTTTATACTCCTATTTGTACTGCTAATAGTAAGTTAAGGAAAAAAGCTGTCATCTGCGCTCGTTTCTGTGTTCCATGTACAACAAAACTCAGGTTTTTGTTTGTTTCAATGGCCATTGCAACGTAAACTCACTCGCCACTTCACGGCACCTCTTTACAGAGTGAGTACCTAACATGCACCAAAAGGCCGCTCTACTGAGCAGCTCCAAGCCCCTCCTGCTGCTTTTCAGCCAAGGAGAGGCAAAGATATGGTGGGTTTTATTTATACACGCACCAAACACTTCCCATTTGGGATTAAAAACAAAAACCTGGAAAGAGGAACAGCTGTTCCTCTTTCCATGTTTTTGTTTTTAATCCCAAATGGGAAGTGTTTGGTGCGTGTATAAATAAAACCCACCATATCTTTGCCTCTCCTTGGCTGAAAAGCAGCAGGAGGGGCTTGGAGCTGCTCAGTAGAGCAGCCTTTTGGTACATGTTAGGTACTCACTCTGTAAAGAGGTGCCTTGAAGTGGCGAGTGAGCTTACGTTGCAATGGCCATTGAAACAAACAAAAACCTCAGTTTTGTTGTACATGGAACACATAGAAACGAGCGCGATGACACCTTTTTTCCTTGTTATGTTTTATACATTAACTGGGCTGTTACTCCTGGCATTTGCTGCCGCTCCGGTGAGTATGGGCGCGACAAAATTTTTTCTGTATTAATAGTAAGTTAAACTCACGGAATTTGATATACCCAGCAGAGGCCGGAATTTGATATACCCAGCAGAGGCCGGAATTTGATATACCCAGCAGAGGCCGGAATTTGATATACCCAGCAGAGGCCGGAATTTGATATACCCAGACAGAGGCCGGAATTTGATATACCCAGACAGAGGCCGGAATTTGATATAACCAGACAGACGCCAGAATTTGATATAACCAGACAGACGCCGGAATTTGATATAACCAGACAGACGCCGGAATTTGATATAACCAGACAGACGCCGGAATTTGATATAACCAGACAGACGCCGGAATTTGATATAACCAGACAGACGCCGGAATTTAATATAACCAGACAGACGCCGGAATTTGATATAAGGCTCCCCCCCGCATTTAATTAGTGGCCCCTGGTCAATTTATTATCTCTTTCTCCCCAACCCCCGGCGCTCACCCTATTGAAGAATCCTCCTTGGACACAGGCGGCAGGCAGCAGGCTGGCTCCACTGGGCTTGTTTGCTCTCTTCTGCCGCTTGCCGTCTCGTGCTCTGTAGGATATCACGTGAGAGGGCGGCACCAATTACTGCAGCGTGCCATGTTCCTGTTTAGGATGTGGGGCAGGCAGGCACGCTGCAGCGCCGCCACGCTCAATGAGACAGAAATCACAGGCAGCTCAGTCTGCCCCTGCGATGTGCCAGCAGAGACAGATTCGCGTGCCACGGGTTGCCGACCCCTGGGCTAGAAGGTTATGTGACATATCATTGGAAAGGCCAAAGCATGGTCTTTCTAATAAAACCAAACCTGACCAGGTTTTCTGTAAAATAAATAAAAAAATATTTTTCTTTCTAGAACTGCACTATTGTTCACATTTCAATTATAAATATAACAATAATCCTGCATTGTAGAGCTCTGTGATACGCTCATACACACTGCACATAACTGTGAGTGTTATTGCTGTGGAACTCTGTGACATGCTTGTAACAGATCTCTGTACCCCGACTGGGTCACATCTGTTAACACTACTTCCTTGCCGGACTCCCATGCTTTCACCAGCAGGCTTTTGTGCCTTTCTCCCATCCTTAGATGAAGCTTAAGGACAGGTACACATAAATAGCCTTGCTAGCAACCCCCAGAAATAAGACAACACTTAGATCTGGGAGTTTTGTACAGCAATCCCTGAACACATTTTATTGAGTTAAATATATACAGTCCCAGGTGGACCTAGAGACCAATAGAAATTTACACCCTGGTGCCCCCCCTCATCCTCAAGTGAACCAGACATGAAACAATTGGGTGCCATGGAATCACACCCTGAGCATCAGACTGTCTGACTACATTAGATAGCAGAGAAGTTCCATAAATAGACAATAAACTGATACCAAAATCTGTCAGAGAAAACACATTCCTGAGAGTGGATGCTGGAAAAGGCAAAAATAATCCACCCAGTAATCCCACCAGCAGATAACAACAAATACATGTAGACCATAGCGATAGACAGACAATAACTTTTTTCATACATAACACAGATTACACAAACACCTTGCACACAACAGGCACAGGGCGACCTCAACACAGGAGAGGACCGGGAAATAATATACAACATTAGGCCGCACCTCCCAAATACGTCTCTAGATTCATGTACCCCAAGATCAAAGTGACGCACATCAACTAGGGATGAGCCGAACACCCCCGTGTTCGGTTCGCATTCGAACTCGAACAATTTCAAAAGTTGGAGTTCGAACTCGAACCGAACTCAATGCAAGTCAATGGGACTCGAAAGTTCGATTTTTAGAGTGCCCTGCAAGAGGGCATATATGCAAGATATTAGCCATAAAAGGTGTATGGGGGTCCAGGTAGTGCCCTGGGGGACAGGAAACAAGGAAAAAAAGTTTTTTTAAAAAAAACGTATTTAAAGGAACAGTGAGTTTTCCATAAAATAAGGGTTAAAAATAAAATCGAAAAATTCCTTCAAATATCGTGCCTAGGAGGTCCCCATAACCTGCCCGTGAAGTGGCGGATTTGTAGGATGTATAGAAACATTTAAATATCCAAAAAAATGACGTTTCAAATGACAGTAAACGTTTTTCGTTTAATCTATTCATAAACAACTGCTTGGGGCGGCAGCCTGTATGAAAAGAGACGTTTTAGGACATGCAGAACAAGTTTAGTGATTTTTTTTGGCTACATTATGGTGAAACTTATGCAGGCTTTGGATGAAAGTAACAATAGGTGCTTTAAAATTGGGCCTTTAGTGTCGTCAACAGTGCTGTCACACCGTAACCCCTCTGATATTGTTGTGAAAGAGTGCAGGGTTGGACCCTGCGGTCCAATATTAAAATTATATGAATCTGGTACAGGCGTCAGTGGCAGTGCACCGAAATATTTTGCCTTTGGTGGCAGCAAGTGCCTTCACACAGTCAGTGGCGTCACTAGGGTTGGTGTCACCCGGTGAGGTAACTCATGGTGTCACCCCCCCCCCGAGTTTTACGTTTAATTTTATTTTTTTAACTACTCTTACTCATAAAGCAGTACTCCCATATAATACTGAATGCTCATAATACACGGCGCACATTACTTTGAGGTTTTAAAAAATCTAGAAATAAAGAGACTCTTTACTACAGAATATAATAATAAACGGTTTATTAGATATTGCATTAAAACGGGAATATTTTTAACATTGAAGTCTATGGGGCAAAACATTTCCCCCACCGAATACACGAAAATGTCCAAAATCACGAAAAAAAGTCTACGAAAAACGAGCCGAAACAAAACGAACTGAAACGGAAATTGGCCGAAATGAAAATTGTCGAATTACGAACGAAACGAGCCGAAACGAAAATTTTATATCAGCACGCAGACCTATATATACGTATGTATCAACACGCAGATATATATATACACCCACCCACAGACCTCAGACCATATATACACATATGCACATGGGGAGGTGGCATGTGGACAATCCCCAATAAATGCACCCCCCCTATTTGGCTGGTCCCTTCAGAAGAAATGTTGAACCCGACAGAGCAGAGAATATATATATTATTCTCTGCTCTATCGGGTTCAACATTTCTTCTGGAGGGATCAGCCAAATGGGGAGGGGGCAATTAGTTGCCAAAATGTGTGTGTAATACAAGTCTGGATATATATATTTATAAGAATATAGAATATATATATATATATATATATATATATCTATATCTCTCTATCTCATACCTGCCCTTACCTTGCCCTATAAATTTGCTAAAAATATACCCAAAAAAAACAAACCACTGCCTGAGACCCCGCGCAGCCCACATGCCACCCCCCTCTACCTGGCTGAATGTATCTAATATATATAATTAAATACATTCAGCCAGGTAGAGAAAGAAGAAAAAATGTTTTATTTTATGTTCCCGGGGACATTTAAAAATGTCCTCGGATTTTATTTTTTTTAGAAATGTGTCGCCTTACCTTAGCGTGGTGGTCAGTGGGGGCTCCCTGGATCCTGGTGGGGGCTGGGGGTGTCTGCCGTGGCTGCAGGTGCAGTGCCTGTCTCTGCCACATGCACCTGGCGGCTAGCTTGCACAGTCGCAGCTCTGTCATCCGGCGGCCGCATGCTCCTCAATGCTCCTCAAGGGGATCCTTGGGAGGCCCCTGCAGACTGCCCTCTACAGTGCCTGATTAGAGGGCCGTGTCTGCCTGATGTTTTAGTAACAAGAATGTTTTATCCCATAGGCTTCAATGTTAAAAATATTCCCGTTTTAATTCAATATCTAATAAACCATTGCTTATAATATTCTGCAGTAAAGAGTCTGTTTATTTCTAGATTTTTTTAGTATTTTTTTAAGCATCTTTTATACTTTTTTTTTAAAAAAAAATTCTAACTTTTGGCGAACATCCAAAAAGTTCGAAGTTCGCGAACTTTAGAACTGCCAATGTTCGAATCGAACTCCGAACTGATCGAACAGCTCATCCCTAATCACAGTGCTCATACACACCGCACATTACTGTGAGTTTTATTGCTGTGGAGCTCTGTGATAAACATGGGTGTGTTTTGGTGGGCACAGTTTGAGGGGGGGCAGCAACATTTCATCCCTGGACCCAATGTCGTTGCGGGCGCCCTCTATTCATTGGCTGCATGCAAGCATACGCCATGTTTTCATTGGTTGCTCATTACCTGTGGCTTTGACACATCATGGTGATTACCCCCACCTTTTTTTCTAGAAAAAAGCACTTCTCACAAGCATGTTAGTAGCACCAAGGAGACCTGTAACAAGGTAAAAACTCAGAGTATATTCTTAGGCTAATGTCAGACGAACACAGTCTGAGCGCACTCTGCGTGCGTGCATAACGGACGACCGTACTGTCGGAAGATACTGTAGACACCACACGGTCCGTTTTTTTTAATGGATGTAGAAAAAAAATGGAAATATGTGAAACAAAATTAATTAATTAAATGACAGGTACAGTCAGCCAGACCACAACAACTTCTGAGCGTCAACGTGATGGGCGTCGAAATGCGCTGCGTCTGAAGTTGCGTCAACACGCACACAGGCCAGTACGCGGATGTGGGCACTCTGGGCATCCGTCGTAGCGCTTTTACGTCACGGCCTAAATGGCGTCCGTTGCCACCTGCGAGGTACGTGTGCACTTCGGTGCGCACATACTTCGTGTGTTGGTCTCTATTGATCACAAATCAATGCTACGATGGACGTTAAACTGTGCGGCGACACGGATGTGATGATTGCGTTCGTCTGACGCAAGCCTTAGGCTAGGGTCAGAGTGGGGCAGTCGGAATGCGCGTGCAGGCGCACTAAATCACGGCGGCAGTAGCAGCACATAACGGCCAATGACGGCCAATATACGCAGTACGTGCGTACAAAAGTGCGCCGACACCACGCAACCGGCAAATGAACGCATTTTTCTCAGAACGTGAAACCGCTGCTACAGACGTACAGAGTGCGCTGCGGCCGCATGGCAGCGTGTGTGCGTGATTAGGAGACGTCAGACGCTGCTAGTGTGCGGCCTACATAACGTTCAAACAGCCGGATTTCCCTAGAATTGCGTTGGTGAGTACCTGCGACTGTGCGACTGTGGTCGTCTGACCACTTAAGCGTATTCCGTGAAAAAATGCGTGCGCACGCATCGACGTACATTTTGACGGTGGCCGCAGAAAATGCGCTCATCTGTCCCTAGCCTCAGACGGGCTTGCTCTATCCCACGGATCTTCCTGGATAAACATTTTTGTGTTTTTAATTTAATTGTGCTAAAACAATATTGACAGAAGTGTCTGCGTTGTTTGTTGAAGGATTAATGTATTGACGTTTCATTTATATATTTTACATTATGCTGGCCTAAATTCCCCTAACCTAGTTTGAAGTGAATAAATATTTTACTGCAATTTACTTTCACCTGATGTTGCGCTGGTGTTTTTTTTCCCCCAATTTTAATCCCTTCATTGATCAAGCAGTCTGCTGAGAAATGTGTTACTAAGTCCATTGGCAGAACATTGCAAGACATTTACTCTAATTGCCAAAATGTGTTATTCTAACGAGTAGGACTGTGAAAACTTTATGTAAGGGTAGAAGATGAAAATAAATAAGCCGCAGAGGGGTCATGTTTAACTGGCGCTAAACTGGCGGCTCGTGGGGCAATTAAAGAAACCCAAGATCCGCTAAAACATCTCAGCTTCCACTCTGGATTGGTTTATGGAAAATTTATTCTGTACAATAACAGCTGGAGCATGAATAGACGGGGCGCCTGTTCCTTGTAATCTGTGAAAACACTAGCTTGTGAGCTCTCAGTTATCAAACAAATCTGCGTATATCCATGGAGTTGTTTGAATCGCTTGAACAAATATCAGACATTACTCATGCATATCATCTAAAAATAAAATCCAAGGGGAATCTGATAATTGTTATAGCATTAAGGTCATGTGCTTTTCTATATAACCGCATACGAACTGTCAGAAACATGTCACTGTAATGTGTCAAAAGCATGTCAGTGTATTGCTGCAGGAGGGGCACTCTACCAATTTTGGCAAAAGTGCTGGTTTCCGTTTCTCAGTGACTGGCAGAGCAGGCGCCAAATCGCAGGCTGTGCTCATCACACTCACTCTCTCCATAGGTCTAAACCAGTGGTTCCCAACCGCAGTCCTCAAGTACCCCTAACAGGTCAGGTTTTCCAGATATCTGAAGCACAGCACAGGTGAAATGATTTGCTGCTCAGTGATTGCAGGATTCAGTCTGCTTTTCTCCGAGGTAATCCTTTAAAATCTGCCTTCTTAGGGGTACTTGAGGACTAGTGATGGGCCGAACACCCCCGTGTTCGGTTCGCATTCGAACTCTAACACCCAAAAAGTTCGACTGCGAACTTGAGCACAATTCGAACACCAAACAAGTCAATGGGGTTTGAACATTCGAAAATTAAGGTCCCCTCCAAGAGGGCATATATGCAAGATATTGACCATAAAACGTGTATGGGGTCCGGATACTGCCCTGGGGGACAGGAACCAACGGAAAATAATTAAAGAAAAAACGTTTGTAACCCTTTCACTGCTGAGTGCTGAGCCATTTCACCGCTGTGCACTGAGCTCATTTTTAATGCTTTTGCTCATGCTCATGAGCAAAAAGAGTAATTGGCGTTTGGATAAGTAAGGTATTAATAATGCTAATTACCGCACCGCTGCGTATACTAAAAAGTTAGCACCAGGTCTAACTGATTCCGCTTTTGCGGAATTTTGTAATATTTGGCTTGCCAAGTTTGGAAATAATTCCTCTGTATAACTTTTGATTCTAAATGTTCTATTTCGCATCTGTAATGAGATGGTAGCAGAGGACAGACATGGAGGAAGGGTTTCCACATACATGGTTAACTTTAAACTCTGCTGTTTGTGTTCAGCCCTACAGTTTATTTAAAGACTAGAAGGTTATGTCTACATTGAGTAGGGTTCAGCCAGACTCTGGTCTGACCTACGCCCAGTGATATCATTTTGATCAGGATTATTGAAGATATGTCTGATCCATAAGCACATGTGGAATGTGTTATGCATACTATGACGTTCCGATCCCTAGCTAACCCCGTAACCTCAAATATCACAGAATACATCTTTTTTCAATTCAAAGTTTTATTTTGAAAACAATGACAGCATAACATCAAACAGGTAAAGTATATAAAATGGCCACGCAGGGCCTCAGTATGCGAGACAACATATAGTCACAAAAAAGAAAAGCTGTAGAGAAAGGCAAAATAACTGCTGCCAGAAAAGCTATTAGAACTGCCATATATATTACGAAAGCATAGAGACACAGAGTGGGGCAGGGGGTATTCAAAATAGGAAGGTGAGGAGGAGGGAGATGTACCAAAAGGTGCTCCAGAACCCCAAAAAAAAAAAGGGGGGGGGGAGATGGCAAAGACCATATGTGACTTTCCTGGCTCACTCCTGAGGATCCAGAGGACCGTAGGAGGCCATGGAAATGTGCAGGTCACAAGGCCGGGGCAGTCGAGGGCCAGGTATGGTGGGCAGAGCCTTGGTGGTCGCCACAATGGCACGCCCCGAGATGACCCCAAGCGCCAAAAGAAAAGAGGAAAAAAAAAAGGGGGGGATCTGCAGCACGTATCGATACGTAAAAACTGAGAGGAAAAGGAGGAAGGGAAGGGAAAACCGGGGGGGGGGGTAGGAGAACTCAAACACTCACAACTAGGAAGTTAAGAGCACTGCAGTAAGCATCATAGAGAAGTAACCATAAATTTGTCTCCGTGCGGGGGTCCCATCAAACAATAGGGATAAAAGTCAGCAAAGAGTCAGCAAAAAAGAAATACCTGACAATGGTTGCATCTGCCTATCAACCAGGGGAGGGGGGGAGGCAATATCAAAATCTGTACGGAACACCGTTACCGAAAACTGTACGGGTGTAACCCGGGTCCGGTTCGGCCAGGGAGGGGGCCCGGGGACTACCAACTGCCGAGGACGGGGTGGGCATAAGCCCAAGGGAGCGCAACAGGGACCACGCAGCCTCCGGCGTGGCCGCCGAGTGGTTCAGGTTGGCATGACTGACAGCCAGGGAGCCAGCGGGACCCCACCGATATCGAATCCCCGAATCTCTCAGAAAGGTAGTCACGTCCCGAAAGCGCCGTCTCGCCATCAGTGTAAGAAACGGCAGGTCATTGTACAGTGTAAGCATTGCGTCCTCATAAAGAAAAGAAGCTCGGGCCATAGGACTCGACAGCAGCCTCTGTTTATCCGTGAACTCCTCAGCAATGGCAATCACGTCGTGTGGTGCCCCTTCAGGTGCCGCAGCCGGCTTCCTAATACGTAGCGCTGAGAAAAAAATTACAAAGTCTCCTGCAGTCCTCCCCAGCACGTGTGCCGCCACGCCATTGGTGTAGGGTAGCAAGGTACCTGCCTGGATCGTCTCAGGTATCCCCCGAAACCTCACATTCCTGTGTCGATGACGGGCCTCCAGTGTCTCCACAACTCTCGACAGCAGTTCCACTTTAGATTGCAGGGATCCCAGGTGGGTAGAAAAGAGGGCCTGCGCTGACACCACGTCCTCCACTTTCGTCTCAATAGCCACCACTCGTCCAGTGATGGCCGTCATCTCAGCCTTCATGGAGTCAAAGTCTGAGAGCCAGAGTGCCCTCATCTCCCCAAACATCCGCTCTAGATCAGCCTTGGTGGAGAGTAAAAGGCCCTCTCCAGAGTGGCCAGGCATCATCCGAGTGGTCTGATCCATTATGGCAGCTTGTGAGGCGGCGTTATCAGTCGGGATCTGCAGCTCTGGAAGCCTGTTCCCAGCACGCGTCGCCACGCGGGCCGATCCTGGAGTGCACACCCTCGTTTCCATCTCCATCCCGCAGGGGTCTTCCTCACTCCGTGTGCCATCTAGGCGCTGTCTCCGGTCTTCTCCCAGTGAGTCCCGTATGTCCATCTGCCTGGGCCCTTCCGAGACACCAGACTCCTTCCCCGTCTTCTTTCCCATGTCTCGCCCGTTCTGTAAAATCACAGTCGCAATGGAGCTCTGCTCCAGTCGCAGGCTTCAAGATGGCTGCCCTGGGTAGGCCTCAAGGTGGACTGGATTCTGCGAAGCGTGGCAAAGAATGGGAGAAAAATCTCAAATCGGTCCGGTCCCAGGTCGGGGAGAGAGTCGGTCCGTCCCTCAGTGTGTCGGGCACAGCAGTCAGGGGTAGGTCGCAGTAAAAAAGCAAGCTTGGGTAGCAAGCACGAGAGAGCTCAGCAAAATGCGACCTACTCTGCTGGGAGTCAGCTCCGAAGAATACATCTTCTGATGTGTTTGTGTAGATAGATGTATGTGGTTGGGCTATGAATAAAACGAAGCATCAAACAAGGAAACTAAATTGAATTCCGCAACATTGCCCCACATTATGAGATATGGAATAGAAATGGCTGGTCTATTACAAATGATTTAGGTAAACTAAAAAAATGGTCAGAGCTGTGGCAATTGAGATTTAACCCCTTAGTGACTGGGCGGTTTTACACAAATCTGTCCTTTAGTGACCGCTGCTGTTTTTACGTTTCTGCGCTGTTTGTGTTTACGTCAAATTTTCCTCTTACTCGTTTATGCAACCCACACATATTTTACACTGTTTTTCTCGTCATTAAATGGACTTTATAAAGATACCATTTTTTTCATCATTTCATATAATTTACTATGAAAAACATTGTGAAATATGACAAAAAAATTGAAAAAACACCACTTTTTTGAACTTTGACCCCCAAAATTTCTTATGTATCAACAACCGTCAAAAAAATTTAATTCCTTTAGGCTAGGGTCAGACTGAGGCAGTGCGAACGCGCGTTCTGGCGCACTTAATCACGGCCGCACTAGCAGCAGATGCCGGGCAATGACAGCCAATATACGAAGTACGGTCGCACAAAAGTCCGGCCGCGCAACGCAAGTGGAAAATGAACGCATTTTTTCGAGAACGTTAAACCGCTGGTACTGACGTACAGAGTGCACTGCGGCCGCATAGCAGCGTGTGTGCGTGATTAGGAGATGTCAGACGCTGCTAGTGTGCGGCCAACATAACGTTCAAACAGCCGGATTTCCCTAGACTTCTTTTCACCCCATCGTCATGAAATACGTCCAGAATTGCGCATCGTCTGACCACTTAAGCGTATTCCGTGAAAAAATGCGTGCGCACGCATCGACGTACATTTTGACGGTGGCTGCAGAAAATGCGCTCATCTGTCCCTAGCCTTAGTAGTTTCTAAATTTAGTTCTGAGTTTAGCAATACCCAATGTTTACATATTCCTCGCTTTGCTCCTTATCTTATGCAACAATAAGTGAAAGTAGCACTTTGCCATTTACAAAGGGTTTACTTTTAAAAGTAGTCATAGTGACATTGTAACACTGATCTGTCACTAATTCCTGAATAACCCTCCACATATACATATTTTTTTAAAGTACACAAATCAAGGTATTAAACTTGGGGTATTTTGATTCTTTCCATGCAAACCATTTTACCACAAATCTATGCCAAAGTTTGAGAAAAAAAAAAGTTTTGGTGATTTTTTTTTTTTTGAATGCAATTTAAGAATACATGTACTGTGAACTTTAAGGTTTACTGCCAAAAAGCACCCCAAAATATGTTCAGCAACATCTTCTGAGTAAAGTGATACCACCCATATATAGATTTGTTCTGTTGTTTTTGGGGTGCTACGCCAATCTTTGACATGTGCTTGTCATTTTTCTAATTTGACATACAGTATCTTCTTTGCTTATCTTCTTTTTAGGGGCCTTTTTACATACCCCAATTTTATGAACGTGCATATATTTGGTAAGCTAACACCCCAAAGTATTGTAAATGGAGTGTTTTTATGCCATGGATGCAACCGTTTGCTCCAAACAAATTGGATACTGTTTGGTCATTTTTCATTTTCACACCCACATCAGTTTTGGACTGTGATTTAGGAGACACCGTTGTCGGTTACTGCATGAAAACTCTCCAGGTTGTTTTCTGCAAGGTCTCCTGAGTACACCCATGCCCCCCATGCATAGGTTTGCCAAGATTTTGGGAAGGTTCAAATTAGGGTTGGACCGATACCGATACTAGTATCGGTATCGGGGCCGATACTGGGTACTGCAGGAGTACTTGGTACTTGTGCAGTACCCCCGATATTTTTTCCGATACCTGAAAGCCGGCATTGAGCCGGCTTGCCGGCATCCGAGGGGCTGCGGCGGCTGTCCGAATGCTCTATCGGCATTCGGACAGCCGCCCCTGGAGCTGCTCACCGCAATACTTACCTTCCTGGGCGCCGCCGGGAATGTCTCCGCGCGTGCGCTCGTTGGAAGGACCCCAGCCGCGACCACGTGGGACCATGTGATCCCGGCTGGGGTCCTTCCAACGAGCGCGCGCGCAGAAACTTTCCCGGCGTCGCCCAGGAAGGTAAGTATGAACCAGTGGCGTAACTAGAAACCTGAGGGCCCCGGTGCAAGAATCCATGAAGGGCCCCCCCAACCCCCCCAAAAAAGATCCATATTTTTACCTTTTTTTTCTGCAATATAAAAAAGATAGTATTGCCCCAGCTCACATGGACATATATTGCCCCCAAGCTCACATGGACATATATTGCCCCAAGACCACACATGGATATTTTTGCCCCCAGCTCATGGAAATACTGCCCCAACACATGGATATACTGCCCCAGCTCATGGATATACTGCCCCAGCTCATGGATATACTGCCCCAGCTCTGCCCCCCAGCTCATGGATATATTGCCCCAGCTCTGCCCCCCAGCTCATGGATATATTGCCCCAGCTCTGCCCCCCCAGCTCATGGATATATTGCCCCAGCTCTGCCCCCCCAGCTCATGGATATATTGCCCCAGCTCTGCCCCCCCAGCTCATGGATATATTGCCCCAGCTCTGCCCCCAGCTCATGGATATATTGCCCCAGCTCTGCCCCCCAGCTCATGGATATATTGCCCCAGCTCTGCCCCCCAGCTCATGGATATATTGCCCCAGCTCTGCCCCCCAGCTCATGGATATATTGCCCCAGCTCTGCCCCCCAGCTCATGGATATATTGCCCCAGCTCTGCCCCCCCCAGCTCATGGATATATTGCCCCAGCTCTGCCCCCCCAGCTCATGGATATATTGCCCCAGCTCTGCCCCCAGCTCATGGATATATTGCCCCAGCTCTGCCCCCAGCTCATGGATATATTGCCCCAGCTCTGCCCCCCAGCTCATGGATATATTGCCCCATCTCTGCCCCAGCTCATGGATATATTGCCCCAGCTCTGCCCCCCAGCTCATGGATATATTGCCCCAGCTCTGCCCCCAGCTCATGGATATATTGCCCCAGCTCTGCCCCCCAGCTCATGGATATGCCCCAGCTCATGGATATATTGCCCCAGCTCTGCCCCCCAGCTCATGGATATATTGCCCCAGCTCTGCCCCCCAGCTCATGGATATATTGCCCCAGCTCTGCCCCCCAGCTCATGGATATGCCCCAGCTCATGGATATATTGCCCCAGCTCTGCCCCCCCAGCTCATGGATATATTGCCCCAGCTCTGCCCCCCCAGCTCATGGATATATTGCCCCAGCTCTGCCCCCCAGCTCATGGATATATTGCCCCAGCCCTGCCCCCCAGCTCATGGATATGCCCCAGCTCATGGATATATTGCCCCAGCTCTGCCCCCCAGCTCATGGATATACTGCCCCCAGCCCAGCTCTTACCTGCTCTGGGGGGCCCCAGGCCCAGGGCAGGCTCCGCCGGCGTTTTGTCCTCATTGGTGAGCGGCCACTGGAAACATCCAGCTTGGCCGCTCGCCGGAAACCACCTGATCAGCGCGAGGTCTCGTGCGCTGGTCAGGTGGTTTCTCTCCCACGTGAGCGGCCAAGCTGCATGTCAGCGGCCGCTCGCGTAGGGAGAGGGACGGCCAGCGCGCGGCTCCCAGATTCCGGTGCTTTTTGCCGGAATCTGGCAGTGGCGCTGGGCCCCCCTCCAGTGGCGGAATGCCAGGGCCCGGTCGCAACTGCGACCGCTGCGACCCTGGTACTTCCGCCACTGGTATGAACACAGTGAGCAGCTGCAGGGCCTGTCCGAATGCCGATAGAGCATTCGGACAGGCCCTGCAGCTGCTCTCCGCGATGATACTTACCTTCCTGAGTGACGCCAGGAAAGTTTCCCCGCGTGCGCTCGTTGGAAGGACCCCAGCCGGGATCACATGGTCCCACGTGGTCGTGGCTGTGGTCCTTCCAACGAGCGCACGCGCGGAGACATTCCCGGCGTTGCCCAGGAAGGTAAGTATCATCGCGGGGGGGGGGATCCATGAGCTGGGGGGCATATCCATGAGTGAGCTGGGGGGCATATCCATGAGTGAGCTGGGGGGCATATCCATGAGTGAGCTTGGGGGCATATCCATGTGTGAGCTGGGGGGCATATCCATGTGTGAGCTGGGGGGCATATCCATGTGAGCTGTGGGGGCATATCCATGAGCTGGGGGGCATACCCATGTGTGAGCTGTGGGGGCATATCCATGAGCTGGGGGGCATATCCATGAGCTGGGGGGCATACCCATGTGTGAGCTGTGGGGGCATATCCATGAGCGGGGGGGCATATCCATGAGCTGGGGGGCATACCCATGTGTGAGCTGTGGGGGCATATCCATGAGCTGGGGGGCATACCCATGTGTGAGCTGTGGGGGCATATCCATGAGCTGGGGGGCATACCCATGTGTGAGCTGTGGGGGCATATCCATGAGCTGGGGGGCATATCCATGAGCTGGGGGGCATACCCATGTGTGAGCTGTGGGAGCATACCCATGTGTGAGCTGTGGGAGCATACCCATGTGTGAGCTGTGGGGCATATCCATGTGTGAGCTGGGGCATATCCATGTGTGAGCTGGGGCAAATCCATGTGTGAGCTGGGGCAAATCCATGTGCTGGGGCAGTATGAATATATATATATATATATCGGGGGGGATATACATGTGAGCTGGGGGCATTTTTATATGGTCTGTTGTTATTGGAAAGCGTCACATGACATTAAAGAAAAGTATCGATACTCGGTATCGGTGAGTACTTTTAAAAAGTATCGGTGCATCCCTAGTTCAAATACAATTTTTATGACTTTGTCATCGGAGTTGAAATTGAGATTATTTCTTCAGCTAGGCCTATCTTTGGTTTCGGGTCTATCGCATACCCCAGTTTGAATTATTGCCAGAAAATTGTTTATATTTGTTATGTTGACACCCCAAGGTATTGCATATGGAGTGCTTTGATGCCATGGATGCAACGGTTTTAGCCCAAAACATTTGAGAAGATGTGTGGCGGTAAGTTTTCAATTTTCCGATTTTTACGCCCACAGTAGATTTGGACTGTGATTTAGGAGACACTGTTGTTGGTTACTGCATGAAAACTCTCCAGGTTGTTTTCTGCAAGGTCTCCTGAGTACACACATGCCCCCCATGCATAGGTGTGCAAAGATTTTGGCAAAATACAGCACCAATTGTAGAACATAAAAATGTAGGAATAAAATGTAAAAGTCTGGTGCAGTAAAAGAAAAAAAAAAACTAAACTGAACTAACTAACTAACAAGAAAAAATAGAAAGGAAAAAAAATAAAAAATCACAGATCACGCACAGTGTGATATATCTTGAAACAGTCCCCAAGACACAGACCGGGTTGTCCAGGGCATTCTGGGCAGTAAAAGATTGTATCTCTCCTCTGCCCCCTCTTGAAACACACCCTGCATCTTTTTTGGGGTTTCTGTTTGCCCTCAGTAGGGGGGATTTTATAAATAAAATGTGTAGCCCCAACTCTGTCCCCATCACCGCCCGGGGAGCAGGTGCATCCTGGTACAAAAACCCCAAAATGACCTGGAGCTGAAACTGTAAAAAGGACAGCGTCACTCCGGGGTTTGCCTTTTTGCAGAGCAAAAAGGCATTGTGGGTTGCAATTTGCATCAGGTAAATTGCAACCTTTTTGTACCAGGCCCTTGACTTCCGCATAATCTGGTAGGGCTGGAGCAGCTGATCTGCCAGATCAACCCCACCATATGCCGGTTATAGGCTTTGATGCACACTGGCTTCCTGATGCGCTCAGCTCTGCCACGTACAGAGACCTCCACAGACCTCTCAGTGTGGATGGTGGATAGAAGGTATACATCCTTCTTGTCTCTGTACTTGACCGCCAACAGCTCCTCTTGGCGCAGAGCTGAGGTCTCCCCCCTTTTTAACCGGGTGCGGACAAGCTGTGCTGGGAAACCTACGCGGTTCTTGCGAACAGTACCGCATGCTGCTGTATCAAAACAATACAGCAGCTTGAACAAAGGGACACTCGTATAAAAATTATCAACATACAAGTGGTACCCTTTGTTCATCAGGGGAAAAAGTAGGTCCCACACAATCTTGCCACTGGTTCCCATGTGTTCTGGGCAACCTGGAGGGTCAAGGCTACTATCCTTTCCCTCGTACACCCGGAAGGCCTGAGTATACCCACTCTCGCTTTCACAGAGCTTATACACCTTCACTCCATACCTGGAGCGTTTGGAAGGAATATACTGTTTGAATCCCAGCCTTCCCTTGTATTTCATTAGGGATTCATTCACGCAGATATTCCTTCTAGGTGTATAAGCCTCTGCAAACCTGGCGGCGAAGTGGGTAATCAGGGGGCGGATTTTATACAGCCTGTCAAACTGGGGATGCTCTCTAGGAGGGCACAGGCTGTTGTCACTGAAGTGCATGAAACGCAAAATGTTTTCATACCTTCTACGTGACATTGATTGGGGGTAAATGGGGGTAGAGCAGATGGGGCTACTGCTCCAGTAGGAGGGAATTGAGGGCTTCTTTATGATGCCCATCAGCATAGTAAGTGCCCAGAATTTCAGAAATTCTGGCACATCTAGCGGGGTCCATTGCTGCCTTGCCAAGTAGGAGTCTGGCTTCGCAGCACAATGCTGATGGGCATACAGATTTGATTGGGCAACAATGTGGCCCAACAAATCATCCCCCATAAACACCTGCAAAAACTGTGTGGCGGTAAATCCTGCAACATCAATATTGATGCCAGGATTTGCCGTGAAAGGAGGGATATCTGGCCTCTGGCGATGAGGCACTACCCACTCCTCAGCTGGAGCTGTGCGTCTCCTGCTGGCAGGTGGTGGCCCAGGATCTGCATCAGAAACATCACTAGGAGATACATCAGCCAGCGTAGATGATGTATCTAGCGATGTCTCTGAGCAGTTAGCGGGGTCAAAATCTGGGTCGGAGTCCGACACAGATGCCTCAGATTCTGACGCCAGGATGGCATATGCCTACTCGGCGCTGTACACCCGCTCAGACATTATATATAATAGATTATAAAATTTTATAATTATATTATATATATATATATATATACGGATTATTGGTTCTCAAAAGAACCGTTGGGTTTCACAAGAAAATACATATAAACACCTAAATCTCTCTAAATCCCTCTAAACCTGCCTCAATTCTTCTACATCTCCCTAAAATCTCTCTAAATCTGCCTCACTTTTTCTAATCTCACTAAATCTACCTAAAATCTCTAACCTGTCAAATCTGATCTCTCTCTCTTGCTCACCAAAACACAAGTGAGGAGAGGGAGGGAGAATCACAGAGGTCAGAGCCAATATTTACAAAATATTGACCTGACCTGACAAATTAGAAATTTCATTTGGATTTTTTATAACTTCTGATTGGATGTTGCTAGCCTGCCTCTCTGAGACAGGCTAGGAACATCCCACACAGCCCCAAGATGACCCTGCCCTTAGAAGGGCAGCGCCATCTTGGCTGTCACTTTTATTTTATTTTTATTCATTTTTATTTATTCTTTTTTTACACTTTTTTTACACTTTTTTTAGTCTGCTGGGTGCCTTGATCCCTCGAGGCACCCAGCAGAGCACCTGATCACTCATGTGATCTTTTCTGTACTGAGTGCCACGATACCTCGTGGCACTCAGTACTTCCTGCCGCTACCGGAAGTGATCGCTCGGGGGGAGCGATCACAGACGGACCGGTGGCAGGTAACCATATTGCAAGGATGCCTCGATGTCGAGGCATCCCTGCAATATACTCAGAGCAGCTGGAAGCGATACCGATTGCTTCCAGTGCTCTGTAGAAGTGCGGGGCACCTTTCCGGTCAAACCGGATGTTGATCGCTCCCGGGGAGCGATTACAAGGGGCCCCGGCACTTCTGTCCGCCATTGCACGGATGCCTGGACTCCCAGGCAGCGTGCAATGGCCCTGGAGCTGCTGGAAGCGATCCGATCGCTTCCAGCGCTCAAAAGACCGCAGGACGTACCATGTACGTCAGCGGGTCTATAAAAGAGACCCGCGGCCGTGACGTACATGGTACGTCCGCGGTCACTAAGGGGTTAATGTGGATAAGTGCAAGATAATGCACCTGGAACGTAAAAACCCAAGGGCTGAATATAGAATATTTGATACAGTCCTAACCTCAACATCTGAGGAAAGGGATTTAGGGGTTATTATTTCAGAGGATCTAAGAGTAAGTAGTCAATGTAATAGAGCAGCAGGAAATGCTGGCAGAATGCTTGGTTGTGTAGGGAGAGGTATTAGCAGTAGGAAAAGGGAAGTGCTCATGCCACTGTACAGAGCACTGGTGAGACCTCACTTGGAGTACTGCGTGCAGTACTGGAGACCGTATCTCCAGAAGGATATAGACATCTTAGAGAGAGCTCAGAGAAGGGCTACTAAAATGGTGTACGGCTTGAAGGAGAAAAGTTACCAGGAAAGGCTTAATGATCTTAACATGTACAGCTTGGAAAAAAGACGAGACAGAGGAGATATGATAGAAACATTTAAATACGTAAAGGGAATCCACAGGGTAGAGGAAGGGAGTATATTTAAAAGGAAACAAAGTAGCAAAACAAGAGGACATAGTCTTAGATTAGAGGGGCAAAGGTTTAAAAGTAACCTCAGGAAGCATTATTTTACTGAGAGGGTGGTGGATACATGGAACAGCCTTCCAGTTGAAGTGGTAGAGGCCAAAACAGTGATTTAATTTAAGCAAGCATGGGATAGGCATAAGGCTATCCTAAACAAAAGATAAATCCAGGTAAAGTATCCATGTAATTGGGCAGACTAGATGGGCCGACAGGTTCTTATCTGCCGACATTTTTCTATGTTTCTAAAATAAAATATTTGTGGTTTGACTCAGTGTAAAAATGGTGTTAATTAAGTTCCAGCTTTTATACAACTCTGTGGACTCTATTACCACCTTCAAGCTAACACTAGCGTCAGCGCTAGCTTAAAGGAGGTCATACCGCTGCGCCCACATATCCTTTGAATCACTAACGGGTTAAAAAACTCATTAGCACTCGTTAATTTGCAATTCGTAGCGCGAATTTACTGTACGTTGCGCTCCCTATACCTAACGTGGGGAGCACTGTGAAAGTACAGATTAACTAGTGTTAGGATCACTTAGTCCTAACGTTAGTTAAGAGCTGGCACTAACGAAACAGTTACCAACAGCTCAGAGGTTTAGGTAATGGATTGCGCTGCTGCAGAATCCGATACCTGCAGCTCAAAACTCCCCCAAAAATCAGATACTCGCCTCTCTTCCCACGGCAAATGGAGGCCTGATCCGCTGCTTCTGGCCGCAGGGAGCGGAGGGAGACTGGGGGAAGAAAGTCCCGTGTCTCCCTCCACGATCACTCCACCAACCAGTAGGATCTTGGAGAGGCAAAATCCTGCCAGTCATGTGACCCAGCAGCAAAATCCTCCATGGCATCCTATGGACGCCATGGAAGGCATGCTCGGGACGGCGCTGTGTTGCTGCCCCCAGCATCCGTGAGCTTAGTGATCGCTAAGGGGCAGGCTGCCGGACTCGACGCTTGCGCCGCGATCTGCTGGGGAAAACGAGATGCAAAGGGGAAATTGGTGAATTTTTCCCCTTTGCGTCCCAATTTTAGCGAGGACAACATGATAGTGCCCCATGTATATCACCACTCTCCTTCCTACCAAATGAAAATAAAATGATATATTAGTATGTTCTTTACTAGAATTGGACAATAACGTGTTCGTAGAAGATCTGACAACAAGATATTGTGGTATCTGGTGGGTAAATAGTAATTTTGGGCAAATAGCTTTTGCCGAGGAATGAAGCTTTCTCTCCATTGTGGGAACCATGTTGAGTTTCCAGGGGCAGTTGGGAACATGGGTGGGAACATACAGGGTTATTCAAAGACCTTCGAATTGCTTGAGAAAGGTAACCGAACGCTGAAAATCAGCGTTCGGTTACCTTTCCTGGCAATTCGGCTATCCAGAGAGCAGGCAATTCGCCAAATCCTGGCGAATTGCCTGCACATACGGTGCCTGTTCGGTGCCTGTTCGAGGGCAGTGAAAACCCCATGAAAAAGCACTGCTTCGGCTATTCAGAGAACACAAACCAGCAGTGAAAGGTTCCCCTAATGCCCTGTCATTCGGTGATTTAATTCGGCAAGTTAATTCAGGAGAATCCCATAGGCTTCAATGTTAAAAATATTCCCGTTTTAATTCAATATCCAATAAACTGTTCATTATAAAATTCTGCAGTAAAGAGTCTCTTTATTTATAGATTTTTTTCTGATATTTTAAGCATTTTTCTTAACTTTAAAAAAAAATTCTTCTTTTTTCTGTAACAAACCTTTTTATTATCATTCCCTGGACCTCATATGCAAATTTCAGACATTTTCGCTCAGTAGTTTCTTTGCAAACAGTGTTTCACTTTCACACATTCATACAAACTGTTTTCCTAATTTATTCACTGCCTCTTCTTGCTGTGTCAAAGGCTTTGATCGGCTCCTGTTCGGGTTTTTCTGTGGTTTTCGGCAGGTTAATCCAGATGTTTTTGAGGCTTTTCGGCGTGCATTCGCTGGGTTTTGCGATGAGTTTTCGTCGGGTTTGCGGCAGCTTTTCCCTGCAATTCGGGGACCCTGTGGTGTTTGCTGAATACACCGCAGGGTCACCGAAATGGGATCGGCAAAACAAACCGCATTGAAGAGAACGAAAAGTCACCGAACGTGCAGTGACTTTTCGGATCTCTTTGAATAACCCTGATAATGTTCTAGTATTTCTGCCATCGACTGCACTTTATTGTAAATGACCATAGGCAGAATACAAGGTTTTGCCTAGGAAAATTATGTTTTAAAGGGCAAACAACTGTTTGCTGGGGCAAATGCTATTTACCTGAAATTACAATTTGCCTAACACACATGTGCAAGATTTGGATATTATAGTTTAAAAATAGTGCTCTGGTGCCATAAATTCTCATGAAGGGCTGCTTTAGGGAGTAGACCTCTTTTGTAAATCACAAAATGTCAAGACAGCACTTTGTTTTCAATACAAAACTGTTAAAGGGACACAATTTACTAGATTACATTTGCCTTACAAATTAAACCACTTTATAAAACACATGCTATTGTTTTTTTGTTTATTTGGAGTAATTGCGTCTAAAAATGAAAAATAAAGTTAGGTTTTTTTTTTTTTTTTTTTTTGTATTCAAACTTTTATTTAGTAACCATGTCAGCGGTACAACAGAGAAAAAGGCCTCGCAGGGCCACAGTAGACTAGTCAGCAGGAAAATCAATGTAAATAAAAATAACAAAAATAACAAAAATAGACTGCAAGGGTCCACAATGTTAACCACTTTAAGAGGGGGGGAATGAGGAAGGACACTCGACATAGGTGACCAGGAAGGTAGTCTCGTCGTGAAACAGACATGGGACGGGGCAGCCACGAAAAAAAAATAAAAAAAAAAATAAATAAATAAATAAATAAAAAAAAAAAAAAGGGGGGTATAAGGGGAAAGGTGGGGGACAGCCCGGAGAGAAGTGGCATTCCTGGCTCACTCCAGTAACCGCGCAAGGATACTGGAGGCCATGGAAGAGACCACAGGGCCAGGCGTCCTGGGGCCAGAGGAAGCAGTCAGAGCCATGGTATCCGCTCCAATGGCTCGCCCAGGGCAACCTATCGTCCCGCACCCCAAAAAAAAAAAAAAAAAAAAGTGGCCAAATCCCCGGGCCGTCACGCCAAACCATGTACTGGTCAGAGGAAGCAAAGTCAGCCAAAGAGTGTCGGGGGGGGGGGGGTGGGGGGAGAAATCAGCATGAGTCCTCAAGAAGGTGTGCGTGGGGGGGGTTGTCAGCGGGAGAGAATACTTCTAGGGAAACAAGCTTCATAGGAAAGATGTCGGCAGCCAGGAGGTCGATAGCAGGGTCATCCAGTTCAGCCAGCGTCCAGGAACAATAGACACCCGTCTCCATCACATACTGAAAGGCACCAGTCGTCCACGACCATCCGAGCCAGCCAGGAATCGCCAGAGGCAGAGAGCGGCACCCCAGATGACTCTCTCAGGTTGGTAAGTACCCCCTGGGCCTCCACAATCAGCGCCGTGGGTGACCGGCCATCCGCCCCATACCGGAGCTCCGCGTGCGGCGAGGTGTCCTCCGACAGCACCCCAGCGTCTCGGTCCTCACTCCCAGGGCACTGCTCTCCATCCACCATCGCAGCTGGGCGTACTGTCATCACATGCAGGGACCATGAACCAACAAGCGCACCCCCGCTCAGTCCCTCCACAGTGCAGGATGGGGCCACCGCTCCGCTGCAATCCCGCAGCTCCGGCGGGTCCTGTAATTCCGCTGTCTGTACCGTTTCTCCGCATTCAGACTCAGGCCCACACCTCACCTCCGCCATCACATCTCTGACAACCCGGAAGTCAGCCATCCAACACGCTCGGAACTCCTCCATAATGCGCCAGATATCTCCCTTCGTTAGGAGATGGGAATCGTCAGGGTACCCATCCATGAGTGCCACTCTCAAGGGGTCAGGGTCTGCAGCAGGACTGGGGCAGGAGAGGTGAAGAGCCGGGAGGTCCCTCACGGAGACGTCTAAGATGGCCGCCCGCTGTAGGCCGCAAGCACCAAATCGTCCCAAACGGCACCAAGGAGTCAGCAAAGATTTGTTAGTGCAGGGCGGTATGTAGACCCAGGTTCCCCATGCCAAAGTAAACCACTGCAGCCGATGGTAGGTCACGTTAAATCAAAGATAAAAGGGTAACATCAGGAGAGCTCTGCAGAACGCGACTTCACCCATCGGCAGTCAGCTCCGCCCCTAAAGTTAGGTTTTTATCTCATATTTCCATTTTGTGGATTTTTCCCATGATACAACATTTACCAAAATGTGTGTAAATGTTTTACTTTACTGCTGTGGTTTATCTAAGCTAAAGTGGCTTAGAGCCATTTCACCTCAATGTGCTGAGCTCATTTTTACTGGTTTTGCTCGTGGCTTCAAATCGCATTTAAACATTTTATTATACTACCCAGTCAAAGCATATCTCCTGTTTTTCAGCAGATTCATAATATTTCATTATTATATGTAAACGTCATGCCCTGCCAGAATGCTATAACAAATATTAAAAAAGTGAATTTACAATCATCTACAACGTGTAAAATATTTTTTTTCACAGGTTTATCATCCGAGTCTTTGTTTTTAGATATTCTATGGGGTACTCTTGTTAAAAAAAAAATTATAAATGGGAGAAATTTAAGGATTTTAGCTAAAACCAAAAGAAAATTGTTAGTGCAGCATCCTTGTTCACATTATAATTGAAATAGGAACAATATTGCTGCATTAATCCATTAAAAAGAACAAAAACACGAAAGGGGTTATTCAGAGAGCACCGACATTTCAGTGTTCTCTTGTTCCCCACAGTTCCCTGCACTTTGGGGAATCAAAGTTCCCCTCCCTGCAATTAATTCAGCATTCACCACAGGGTCCCTGTAGCGCAGGGAAAACCTTCCGCAATCCCTCGGAACATCCGTCAGAAAAACCACGCCGAACACGCCGGAAGAAGCCGATGAGCCACTGATCACAGCACAGGCCTGCCACTGGAAAAAGTAGACAAGCTGACTATGAAGTAAAAAACAAACAATCAATATGCTTGAAAGTTTCAAAATTGAAACGGTGTTTGCAAAAAAACTACTGAATGAAAATGTATGCAATTTACGTATAAGATCCTAGGAATGATAATAAAAAGGTCTGTTACAGAAAAATGAGAAAACTGAAACTTTTTTTTGCCGAAAATAAAAAAAAAAAAATTTAAATTTAAATCTGTAAACTGACTTTTTACTGCAGATTAAAATAATAATAAATGGTTTATTAGGTATTGAATTAAAATGGGAATATTTTTAACATTGAAACCTATGGGGGTTCGCCTGAATAAACCTGCCGAATGAAAACACCGAACAGCAAGGGACTTCGGCAACTTTTCTCTGCTGTTCAGTGTTTTCTGAATAGATTAAGCATTGCTTCTCTATGGGATATTTCACTGCCTTTGAACAGGCACCATTCTTGCAGTCAGTTCACCAAAATTTGGCAAACTGCCTACTCTCTGAATAGCCGAATGGCCCCGAAATGTCACCATATGGGGAAATTCCCTGTTTGGTGACCTTTAGGGGCCAGATCGGCTCACTCTGAATAACCCCTGAAGTATTTTTTTTTTTTGTTGTTTATTTGTGGCCTGGTCATATTTGATATCATTGGAAAGGCCATGTTCTGGCCTTTCCAATGATACCAAGTATGACCCTCTAGCTGCCGATCGGGAGATACGGAGGTAAAAATGACCCCTTAAGTTGCCAACTGACATCATCGCGTATATGCCGACATCAGTGGGTGGGGGGGAGACCCTGGAGGCTTGGCTGACATCCGGGAGAGGACCACGATCATCCGGCACCTAAGGGGTTAAAAAACATACAGGGTAATTCAAAGAGATCCGAATGGCTGCTGAAAGGGAACCGAACGCTGAAAATCAGCGTTCGGAGACCTTTATTGGCCATTCAGCTATCCAGAGAGCAGGCAATTCGCCAAATCATGGCGAATTGCCAGCACATACGGTGCCTGTTCGAGGGCAGTGAAATCCCCATAGAAGCAATGCTTCGGCTATTCAGAGAACACAAACCAGCAGTGAAAGGTTCCAGAAATGCCCTGCCATTCGGTGGTTTAATTCGGTAGGTTTATTCAGGCGAATCCCCTAGGCTTCAATGTTAAAAATATTCCAGTTTTAATTCAATATCTAATAAACCATTGATTAGAATATTCTGCAGTAAAAAGTCTCTTTATTTATAGATTTTTTAGGATATTTTAAGCATTTTTCTGGATTTTTTTGTTAAAAAAAAATGAGATTTTTTTAAAAAAAAAATTACTTATTTTTTCTGTAACAGCCCTTTTTATTATCATTCATTGGATCTTTATATGTAAATTTCAGACATTTTCGCTCAGTAGTTTCTTTGCAAACAGCATTTCACTTTTCAAACATTTAAGCCAACTGTTTTTCTAATTTATTCACTTCATTCGTCTGCAGTGTCGGCTTTTTCCGGCGGCTGCGCTGCATGTGATCGGCTACTGCTCGGGTTTTTCCGGCAGGTTAATCCAGATGTTTTTGTGGTTTTCGGTGTGCGGTCGCCCTCGTTTGCGGTGAGTTTTCGGCGGGTTTGCGGTGGCTTTTCCCTGCAATTCGGGGACCCTGTGGTGCTTGCTGAATACACCGCAGGGTCGCCGAAATGGGATTGCCAAATTGAACCGAATTGAAGAGACCAAAAGTCACCGAACGTGCGGTGGCTTTTCAATTCTCTTTGAATAACCCTGATAGTAAGGCTGGGGTCAGACCAGTGCACTTTTAACGTGCGTTCTGGTGCACATAATTACGGCCGCACTAGCAGCAGATGACGGGCAATGACGGCCAATATACGATGTACGGCCGCACAAAAGTCCGGCCGTGCAACGCAAGTGGAATTTGAACGCATTTTTTTGAGAACGCTGAACCGCTAGTACTGACGTACTGAGTGCGCAGCTGCAGCATAGCGGCGTGTTTGCGTGTTTAGGAGATGTCAGACACTGCTAATGTCCAGCCTACATAACGTCCAGACGCAAAAAGAGTTTTATTGACGATCCGTACAAAATCACGCCCGAAAATGCGCGTCGTCTGACCGTTTTTGCACATTCCGTGATAAAATACGTCAATGCGTTCGGATGCACTTTTTCACGTTCGCGGGGAAAAATGCTTTCGTCTGACCCTAGCCTAATAGTAAAACTATAGGGTTAATTATATGAACAGAATTTTGAATGGTGTGCTGTCAGACTATATACAGATTACAGAGAAGTCTCTGAGTGTCTCACAATGGAAGTATACTTACGGTAGCTGTTAAAATGAGATGCTGCAGATAAGCCAGATTCTCCTGCACGTTATCATTGACTGCATAGTGTGTATTTAGCAACATGGCATACTGTGAAGTGTATTATTTGTCGCTCAATGTTTTTCTTAGTATGTTTGTTATGTGTATTTCTTTACACAGAGAAATAAGAAATGTAATGAACCTTGTGCACATAGAACCTGGTGCATTTGAAGACCTACCGCTACTTAAATATCTGTGAGTATGAAAAAAGACCTGATGTGTAGCAGACTGCCTGGAAAGCTTTAAGGTGATGAAAAAGCAGAAAACGTAACACTAAAAAGAGAGGAAATTATCTGCTACTTGTCAATAGATCAAAAAAATCAATACAGTTGCTCTGCACACTGAAAAGGAAAAGGGTGCAATCTCCTAAAAGAGGCTTCCCTATAAACCTCCTATAATCAAAGACAAAATACAAGATAGAGATACACTCTCGTTGCAAAAAAATCCAAATTGTATTGTTACAAAATCACAAAAATAAAATGATATATACACATTTCAGGGAGCCCAGGATAACTGACAATACATTAGCCAAAAATCTGTATCGGACAAGAATCAAGATCTATATCATAATAACCGTGTATATATAGTATCCCAAAAAGGGAGTGCTCTCAATGCAGTATAACAATCAGCACAGCAGGAAATAAAAAATTCAAGCATATAAATACTCTGTTACCCGGCACTCGGAAGAAAAAGTGAGCAGAGAGCGGAACCAGAAACCCCAACGTTTCGACTGCAAAGTCTTTATCAAGGGATATCCCTTGATAAAGACGGTTGCAGTCGAAACTTTGGTTTCTGGTTCCGCTCTCTGCTCCCACTTTTTCTTCCAAGTGCCGGGTAACAGAGTATTTATATGCTGGATTTTTTATTTTCTGTTGTGCTGATTGTTCTATTGCATTGAGAGCACTCCCTTTGTTCAGTCTTTGCAGAAGAAAAGGAAGGAAAGGGACCTCAGTTAGGAGGAAACACTAACGAGACAATTACATATCAGTTTACAGAGGAGGAGGTTCTACAGCAGCTGTCTCAAGTAAAGACAAATAAATCAATGGGGCCTGATGGGATCCACCCTAAATTATTAAAAGAGCTCAGTGATGTAATAGCAAAACCGTTAACAGATTTATTTAACCAATCCTTGCTAATGGGAGTCGTCCCAGAAGACTGGAAATTAGCAAATGTTGTGCCCATTCACAAGAAGGGTAGTAGGGAGGAATCTGGGAACTATAGGCCAGTTAGTCTTACGTCAGTAGTGGGGAAATTAATGGAAACCATGTTAAAGGAAAGGATTGTTGAACATCTAAAAACACATAGATTACAGGATCAGAAACAACATGGGTTTACCTCAGGGAGATCATGCCAAACTAATCTTATTGATTTTTTTGATTGGGTAACAAAAATAATAGACACAGGTGGTGCAGTAGACATTGCTTATTTAGATTTCAGTAAGGCTTTTGATACTGTTCCGCATAGAAGGCTTATCAATAAATTGCAATCTTTGAGCTTGGATTCCAATATTGTTGAATGGATTAGGCAGTGGCTGAGTGACAGGCAACAGAGGGTTGTGGTAAATGGAGTTTATTCGGCGCAAGGTCTTGTTACCAGTGGGGTACCTCAGGGGTCAGTACTTGGACCCATTCTATTTAATATTTTTGTTCGTGATATTGCAGAAGGTATTAATGGAAAAGTATGTCTTTTTGCTGATGACACAAAGATTTGCAACAGGGTTGACGTTCCTGGAGGGATCAGCCAAATGACAAATGATTTAGGTAAACTAAAAAAATGGTCGGAGCTGTGGCAATTGAGTTTTAGTGTGGATAAGTGCAAGATAATGCACCTGGGACGTAAAAACCCAAGGGCTGAATATAGAATATTTGATACAGTCCTAACCTCAACATCTGAGGAAAAGGATTTAGGGGTTATTATTTCAGAGGATCTAAAGGTAAGTAGTCAATGTAATAGAGCAGCAGGAAATGCTAGCAGAATGCTTGGTTGTGTAGGGAGAGGTATTAGCAGTAGGAAAAGGGAAGTGCTCATGCCACTGTACAGAGCACTGGTGAGACCTCACTTGGAGTACTGTGTGCAGTACTGGAGACCGTATCTCCAGAAGGATATAGACACCTTAGAGAGAGTTCAGAGAAGGGCTACTAAAATGGTGTACAGCTTGAAGGAGAAAAGTTACCAGGAAAGGCTTAATGATCTTAACATGTACAGCTTGGAAAAAAGACGAGACAGAGGAGATATGATAGAAACATTTAAATACGTAAAGGGAATCCACAAGGTAGAGGAAGGGAGTATATTTAAAAGGAAACAAAATAGCAAAACAAGAGGACATAGTCTTAGATTAGAGGGGCAAAGGTTTAAAAGTAACATCAGGAAGCATTATTTTACTGAGAGGGTGGTGGATACATGGAACAGTCTTCCAGTTGAAGTGGTAGAGGCCAAAACAGTGATTGAATTTAAGCAAGCATGGGATAGGCATAAGGCTATCCTAAACAAAAGATAAATCCAGGTAAAGTATCCATGTAATTGGGCAGACTAGATGGGCCGAAAGGTTCTTATCTGCCGACATCTTTCTATGTTTCTATGTTTTTGGGATACTATATATACACGGTTATTATGATATAGATCTTGATTCTTGTCCGATACAGATTTTTGGCTAATGTATTGTCAGTTATCCTGGGCTCCCTGAAATGTGTATATATCATATTTTATTTTTGTGATTTTGTAACAATAAAATTTGGATTTTTTTGCAATGAGCATACATCTCTATCTCAATAGATGATGACCACCTATAAACCTAAGCGATTCCACCATAGGCGTGCTTCCACAGCCTGACCGGTGTGCCTGGTTGTGTGAAGGGCTCCTCTTTGATCCGCTCTATTAATAGTTTGGATGGTTCTTTATCTGGTTCATGACAAAATAGTATGAAAATTTACTTTAACTCTACATGACGGTTGGTTATTTCTAAACATAAAAATATCTATTGTGTGCTAAATTATCTGTTTATAAATTTAATTATTCTTTCTATGTCCAGACTCTATCGAAGTGGACTGTACACGCTACTGCAAGTCACAGTGACTACTATGTGATGGTACAGAATGCCACTGGATCATTTTTATTTAATGAATGTGGAATCTTACCTTAACAACTTTCAAAGATAATGATTATTTACATATATATAAATATATATATCACGAGTATTTCAGTCTGTAGTGATACCTTTTTATTGGACTAACGTTATATTTAAAGTACAAGCTTTCGAGAGTGATCCTCCCTTCGTCAGGTATAGAAGCTTACTGAATTTATACCTGACGAAGGAAGGATCACTCTCGAAAGCTTGTACTTTAAATATAACGTTGGCCCAATTAAAAAAGGTATCACTACAGACTGCTATACTCCTGATTTTGGCATCTGGACTAACACGGAGATATATACTGTATATATTTCTGTGTAAAACCGACACAGGATGCAATAAAAGTGAGACAGATGTCATTTGCATGTCCAATCCAGAGTTCCTTGCTGCATATGGGGAATGTAGTACAGGAGAATGTAGTGCGGTTCTTTGAATTCTTGTGATGTGCAGATGGCTTCTGCAATATATATATATATATATATATATTATTTGAGGTTCCAATCTAAAGAAGAAATAAAAAAAATAGCAAGAATGGGTTAGCCATTTATTTAGTTTGGAGAGACTGAAATACTGTGGGGAAATTTCACAAAGAGGTGTGAACTTTAAATTAAGATTTCACAATATTCCTAAAAAATTCTGGAGTCCTGATTTGCAATTCCTGAATTGGCAAAACACTTCTAGTCTACATAGGCTGCAAAAGTAACAAGATGGCTAAACATATTACAGGAAAAAAAAAAGACCAATGAAGATCACTTTTTATTACACATCTATTTGAAAAAGGGTTGACCAAAAATCTTTACTGCTTGTCGAGCTGACGTGCACGAAAAGCACTTTGTATTAACTGTTGTTAGAGATTCTTTAGACTTATGAGCGTTCCATCTGACAGGAAATCCTTCTTTTTTCTCTCCTTCCTTTTAGAGGGATTTTAAACACCAGACTCTCCATTTTTCCAGATCTCCGCAAGATTTCCTCAACTGTTTTGAATGTCATTATGTGAGTAATCAAAGCCTTGTTTAATCGAAGTGGATATTATGGCTTTTTATGAAACAGAACAGAAAACTCTGCCACATGATGAGTAACAAATAGATACAGATACCGGTACAGTAAAATGTTTGCTGTTGAGCTGGAGGAATGAAATGGCAATAATCAGGGCCGGCCTGCCCATGGACCTGGATGGTGCGGTGCCTCCAGGGGCCTTTTGCCACCCTGTCAAAGGCCACGGCATGATGCACCCAACACGGACCTTGACCAGGTCGGCCCGGGTCAGACACTGCTCCGTTAGGATGCAGAGGACGTCTGCAGCCAACAGTGGAAGTTACGCTGATCGGCGCCAATCGTAAACTTCTCCCACAGGGAGCTGACATCTTGAATGTCAGCTCCACCTGTGGAACCTATCCCCGCCCATTGAAATCTTCGAGCAAGGGCGTGAGGGGGGTGCAGCATTTCATCCATGGCTCCAGGCAGCACTGTGGCTTAAGCCGGCCCTGATGGAAGATAAACTTGTTGTACTCGTTTCATTCTTTAATCCACAGCTGATGATCATATGATGAATAAATCCACAATGTTATTCATATCTCAAGGAGAACAAGGGTAATATCCCTAGTTGACCTCTCTGCCCATTCCAAAAACCGAACAATAGAATGGGATGAGTTAGGAACAGGAACAAAGCTGTGGAAAATCCATGTATGGATCTTTTAGTGCCAAATCGCCCCAGCCATATCTATCTATTAACATGACAATGACATTAGGTGGCCTCACCCAGACTGAAAACTAATCCGAATATTAACATTATTGGAGACAATGCATTAAACAAAACAAATGAACATGTTTAGATTTCTTCAACATTTGGCTAAAATGCTCTGCTGCCTAGATTCTGGCGTTATGTATATTGTTTGCACTTTAGGAAGAACTGCGAGAACGAATACAATAAAAAAAAACAAAAAAACCCAATAAAAGTGGTTTCCCCACATGAAAATCCATTGACAGTTCTATCTACAGACATTATGGGGGTTATTCAGAGAGATCCAAAATGTCGCCGAAATGTAACTGGACACTGAAATTCAGCGACCTTATATGTACAGTTATATGTACAGTTCAAAATTATTCAACCCCCACTGAAATTGAGTGTTTTGGCCAGTTTGACATTGATTTTGATCATTCAGTCATCTTGCTTACAATTAAATCAAAGAGGCACGTGTAGGTCAGACAAATATAACATAACATTTATAATGAAATAACCACAAATGTTGTTTCTGTGCTCACATCATTAGCAGTTTTATTCAACCCCCAAGTGACATTCAATCTTAGTACTTAGTACAACGTCCTTTTACAGTTATAACAGCTTTTAAACGTGAAGCATAGCTTGACACAAGTGTCTTGCAGCGATCTACGGGTATCTTTGCCCATTCGTCATGGGCAAAAGCCTCCAGTTCAGTCACATTCTTAGGCTTGCGCACTGCAACTGCTTTCTTTAAGTCCCACCAGAGGTTCTCAATCGGATTTAAGTCAGGTGACTGCGATGGCCACTCCAAAATGTTCCAGGCTTTAATCTGCAACCATGCTCTAGTGGACTTGGAGGTATGCTTGGGATCATTGTCCTGTTGAAAGGTCCAACGTCTCCCAAGCCTCAGGTTTGTGACGGACTGCATCACATTGTCATCCAATATCTCCTGGTACTGAAGAGAATTCATGGTACCTTGCACACGCTGAAGCTTCCCTGTACCTGCAGAAGCAAAACCGCCCCAAAGCATGATTGACCCCCCGCAATGCTTCACAGTAGGCAAGGTGTTCTTTTCTTCATAGGCCTTGTTCTTCCTCCTCCAAACATAGCGTTGATCCATGGGCCCAAACAGTTCTAATTTTGTTTCATCAGTCCACAGAACACTATCCCAAAACTTCTGTGGTTTGTCCACATGACTTTTGGCATACTGCAGTCGACTCTTCTTATTCTTTGGAGACAGCAAGGGTATGCGCCTGGGAGTTCTGGCATGGAGGCCTTCATTACGCAGTGTGCGCCGTATTGTCTGAGCTGAAACTTCAGTACCCACATCTGACAAATCTTTTCTCAGTTCCTCAGCAGTCACACGGGGACTTTTCTCCACTCTACGCTTCAGGTAGCGCACAGCAGTCGAAGTCAGCATCTTCTTTCTGCCACGACCAGGTAGCGTTTCAACAGTGCCCTTTGCCTTGAATTTGCGAATGATGCTTCCTATGGTCTCTCTTGGTATGTTTAACATCTTTGCAATCTTCTTATAGCCATTGCCCTTCCTGTGAAGAGTAATCACCTCTTCTCTTGTCTTCCTGGACCATTCTCTTGACTTCACCATGTTTGTAACCACACCAGTAAATGTCTAGAAGGAGCTGAGTATCACAGTCATTTTAATGCTGCCTAATTGGTGCTTATTATGCTTTATTGCTGCTCCGTGACATCCACAGGTGTTTTCAATACCTGATTGAAAACACTTGAATGAACCTCTGTTCTTCAGAGTGGTAGTCTTTAAGGGGTTGAATAATTGTGTCAATGAAGAATTCACAAAAGAAACATTTACTACTGTATTACAAAACCAATTGATGTCATTTTAGCTGCATATGGTTCTTTAAAAAGTCCTTGTAGGATTTCATTCTGAATACAATTACAAGTGTACACTAAATTCCCTAAAACCCTTTACAGCATTGGGGGTTGAATAATTTTGAACACAACTGTAAATTTCAGGCATTTTCATTCAGTAGTTTTTTTGCAGACAGCGGTTCAAATTTTCAAGCGTACTGTTTTGTTTTTTTCACCCCGTTCGCCTGCGTGTCGGCTTTTTCCAGCGGCTGCTCTGCACTCTGATCAGTGGCTGCTCAGATTTTTCCAGCGTGTTCAGCTTGGTTTCTGCGGGTTTTCGGTGAGTGTATGGTGAGTGTTCTGCGGGTTTTCCTTGCACTATGGGGGGCCCTGCGGTGCTTGCTGAATACACGCAGGGTCAGCGAACTAGAATCGCCCCAAAGTGTGGGGAACGAAAGGTCACCGACCGTGCGGTGACTTTTTGAATCTCTCTGAATAATCCTGTAAGTACATATAAAGCCAAAAAAAAATCCCAGACCAACCACCTTAGCAAGAATTGCACATAAGACACATACAGGGTTATTCAGAGAGGACCGAATTATCACCAACATTTCAGTGTCCTCAAGTTCCCCACACTTTGCCGAGTTTCGTTTCGCCGACCCTGCAGTGAATTCAGCATTCACCGCAGAGTCCCCAAGGTGCAGGGAATGAGCCGCCTAACGCATCTGAAAAAACACCGAATTAGGCGGAAAAAACGATGAAACTATCTGAAAATCCACCGCATCGATCCGAAGAACGCCGACAAGCCACCAAACGGGTTAAAAAGAAACAAAAAAACATAACGTTTAAAACTCGTCTGCAAAAGAAACTACTGCACTAAAATGTCTGGAAATCTATAAGAACCTATGAATAATAATAGAAAGGTCTACTGTTACAGAAATAAATAAATAAATAATAACAATAAAAAGTAATAATCTGAATAAAATTTTCGCTAAAAAAATCAACTGTTGAATAAATATTTAATAAAAAAAAAAGATTTTTTTTTTAAACTTTTACATTGAAACCTATGGGATTTGCCTGACTAAACCTGTCGCATGAAACCGCTATCAGGGTTATCCAAAGAGATCCGAATTGCTTGAGAAAGGTAACCGAACGCTGAAAATCAGCGTTCGGTTACCAATCCTGGCCATTCGGCTATCCAGAGAGCAGGCAATTCGCCAAATCCTGGCGAATTGCCTGCACATACAGTGCCTGTTCGAGGGCAGTGAAATCCCCATGAAAAAGCACTGCTTCGGCTATTCAGAGAACACAAACCAGCAGTGAAAGGTTCCCGAAATGCCCTGCCATTCGGTGGTTTAATGCGGCAAATTTATTCAGGAGAATCCCATAGGCTTCAATGTTAAAAATATTCCTGTTTTAATCAATATCTAATAAACCGTTCATTATAAAATTCTGCAGCAAAGAGTCTCTTTATTTATAGACTTTTTAGGATACTTTAAGCATTTTCCTGAATTTTTTTGTTAAGTTTACTTATTTTTTCTGTAACAGCCCTTTTTATTATCATTCCCTGGACCTCATATGTAAATTTCAGACATTTTCGCTCAGTAGTTTCGTTGCAAACAGCGTTTCACTTCACACAATCATACAAACTGTTTTGCTAATTTATTCACCTCCCTCGTCTGCGATCTCAGCTGCTTCGCAGCGTGTGATCGGCTCCTGCTCGGGCTTTTTCCGTGGTTTTCGCAGGTTAATCCAGATGTTTTTGGGGGTTTTCGGCGTGCATTCGCTGGGTTTTGCAGTTAGTTTTCGTCGGGTTTGCGGTGGCTATTCCCTGCAATTCGGGGACCCTGTGGTGTTTGCTGAATACACTGCAGGGTCACCGAAATGGGATCGGCAAAAGGAACCGAATTGAAGTGAACGAAAAGTCACCAAACGTGCGGTGACTTTTCGAATCTCTTTGAATAACCGTGTGAAAATCAAGGCATTTCAGTGCAGTTTGGTGTTCTCTGAATAGATTATCAGTTGTTCAAAGAGATCCGAATTGTGGTCAAAAGGTAACCGAACAGTGAAATTCAGCGTACGGTTACCTTTCCTGGCCATTCGGCTATCCAGACAGCAGGCACTTAGCCGAATGTTGGCGAATTGATTGCACATACGGCGCCCGTTCGGTGCCTGTTCGACGGCAGTGAATCCCCCATACAGAAGCAATGCTTTGGCTATTCAGAGAACATAAACCAGCAGTGAAAAGTTGCCAAATTGACCTGCTGTTCAGTGGTTTCATTCGGCTGATTTATTCATGCGAATCCCATAGGCTTCAATGTTAAAAATATTCCCGTTTTAATTCAATATCTAGTAAACCGTTGAATATAATATTCTGCAGTAAAAAGTCTCTTTAGGAATAGATTATTTTTAGGATCTTTTAGGCTTTTTTTTTTTTTTTTTTTTTTTTAGCGAATTCTTTTTTTAGTTTTTAAATCGTTTTTTTCATCTTTTTTATCTTTTTATTATCATACATTGGATCTTATATGTAAATTTCAGACATTTTCGCTCAGTAGTTTGTTTACAAACAGCGTTTCACTTTTCAAACATTCAGCGTTTTTTCCCACTCCATTCGTCTGCAGTGTTGGATTTTTCCGGCAGCTGATCTGCACTGTGATTGGCGGCTGCTCGGGTTTCTCCGGTGTGTTCGGCGGGGTTAATCCAGATGTTTTTGCGGGTTTCATTGTGCGGTCACCGGGTTTTGCGGTGTGTGTGTGTTCGGCGGGTTTGTGGCAGCGTTTCCCTGCACTACAACGGCCCTATGCTGCTTGCTGAATGCACCGCAGGGTCGTCAAAATAGGATTGCCGGATCGCACCGAATTGAAGAGAACGAAAAGTCACCGAACGTGCCGTGACTTTTCAATTCTCTTTGAATAACCCTGTATGTTTCTATGTGGAGTTCACTGCTGCCAAAGATCACCATATTGTGCTGGAAATTCGGCAATATTTCGTGAACTACCAGCTTTTTGAATAGCCACGACATTGTTCCGTACTGGGAAATTCGCCGTTCGGTGCATTTAGGTGGTCAGTTCAGTCAGTTCAAACCCTGATAGCTCTGCAAAAAAAAAACCTCAAATACACATCTTAATATGAATTCCCATAAGGTGGCCCCTCACATTTCATCCACTGATAGGGCAGAGTATAAAAGAATGGGGCCCCTATTACGATCTCCACACTAACGGTAGACTACCGTTAGCTGCGGTATTTACCGCCTATTACAATCCAAAAGCAAACCAGTTAAAAAACCCATTTGCGTTTGGGACCTTGCGCTTCTCAGCTACTGCACTTTGTGCTCCCTATACATAACATGGGGAGCGCAAAGCGTTAATCAGCACTGGTATTACAAAGTCCCAGCGCTGATTAACGCCTGGCTCTGGTTAACGAAAAGTTAACCAGGGCCAGGACCTGGTGTTAATGGATTCCACTTCTGCAGAATCCGTTAACACCAGCTTAAAAAATAAAAAAATAAATCTAATACTCACCCTATGTCCCGCGGTGAGGACTGTGGCTCTGATCGCCTCCTCCGGCCTGCGGGATCATGAAAGACTAGGGAAAAAAGTCCCCCCAGTCTCTCCCTGGGTATCCCTACGCCGACCGGTGGGATCTCGCGCGGAGATATCTGGCTGGTCATGTGACCGCCGACGTCTCTCTCAATGGAGTCCTATGGACTCCATTGAGAGGATGCGCGGCTGCGCTTAGCATCCAGGGACATAGTGGGTCAAAACAATGCTGGCAGCATATTTTGCACCTGCATTGTAATCCCCCGCTAAACCGGGGACGGTAGGGGGAATGCCACAGGTGCAGTTGTTTTTACTCCCTACCGCCCCCGGTTTAGCACGGGGATTGTAATAGAGCCCTGGGTCGCCACAATACATGTTACATAGGCTGAAAAAAGACGTGCGTTCATTGGGTTCAGCCACACATCACCTATTGCTGTTGATCCAAAAGAAGGCAAAAAAAGCTGTCTGAAACGCTCGCCAAAATATGCAACACCCTGGGAAAAAAATTCCTTCTTGACCCCAGATGGCGTCGGATTTCTTCTCGGATCTTTTACCCTCATATTAAATATTATGACCCTTAATATTCTGTGTAAAAAAATAAACACTTACATTCAGAGGGCAATAAAATCTGCAGTAATAAGGACAGAATGACATACCTGCTTGAAATATGCACTCACAAGATAAAGATTCAGTGCTTATAAATATGCAGTACTCCTCCTCAAGTTTTCTCTAACCACCTCACTGGACTACCAGTTCCCGAATGGATCTCACTGGTACCAAAGTTTTACTCTGCTGGAGATTATGCGACCCCCCCCCTCTTTCCCTTATGTTTTCTATGTTTCTTATATGAGTATACCGTCTGGCCCTGTGAGGTGAACTTCGCTAGTCAGTCTGTTTCCCTTTTTCACAAAAAACAAAAATCTTAAATATCTATCTCTGCATGGAATAATTTGTGATGACGTGTATATTCCCCCTATGTTTTTAAGGGAGGGTTGGGATGTCTAAGCCCAGGAGGGCAATGTGTGTTAGTTTTTTTTCTCTACCAGCAGATGGGAGGAACCTGCAGCAAATCAGAGTAATAAATGTTTTCAGCAGGGGGGAAGCAGGGAGAGAGAGCAAGGTGAAGCCCTGAGGCTGGCAGCTTGAAAACAAGGTTAACGATGGTTTGAAAAAGTTGGTATTTATCTTTTGTTATAATTTTCCGAAGTTAGTGAGGGATGTTTATTTCTTAGTAAGTGATTAGACAAGCTAGGTTTTATTTTCCATTATGTTCTGTTTTTTTTTATGCTGATGCCCTGCCTTGGGTAAAGCACGCTGCTGAAATAAATTGTGAAAGATACTACAGCATAGACTTTCCTTTTTGAGTTTGAAGCCCTAGAGGACCGTGCTATAATTCCCTGTACTGGAGTGGAATCACAATATAAAAGCGGGAAATAAATGTGATAAATGTCATCCACCTAAAGGCACTTTTTAATATCTACAGTGTATACCTAGGTTCAGGGCTGGATTTATAACTAAGCAGGGTAGGCATGTGCCTACAAGCGCCAGCCACAAGGGGCACCTTGCTGTGTAAAAAGAAAGCAAACATTCCAAATGGACCTCTGTATCTCTGGAGCCCTAAGGGCTATAGGGACATATGAGGTGTCTGACGGATGAAGCCACTTTAGTGGTGAATCGCGTCTCGGTAGACATGTGCATTCGTTTTAGTACTAAAACGATTTAGTCCGAATTTTGGGATAATTTAGTTTTCGTATGACTCAAGAGAAACGAAACTGCTCAGTACAAAAAATGAAAGAAACTGAAATAAAATGCACTACATTTTAGTTTCAGTCCTTTTTGTGATATTACATTGATTAGTGAAGGAGACCAGCAATGAAGAGCGCAACATCTGAAGTTCTGCACCCTCCACATGCCAATGCAGTAGGATGTTCTATACAGAGAGGGGCATTAATTAATGCAGGAGGATGTTCTATACATTATACAGAGAGGGGTATTAATGCAGGAGGATGTTATATACATTATACAGAGAAAGGTATAAATTGAGGAGGATGTTCTATACAGAGAGGGACATTAATTAATTCAGGAGGATGTTCTAAACATTATACAGAGAGGAGCCTTTTTTTAGCCCTTTAAATCCAGTGGCTGTGAGCGCTGAGATCGGCAGCTTGTTATATTATCTCTCAGTACAATGTATCAGGCTCAGCTGTTACAGTAACTGACTGTAACAGCGCTCAGAGTTTCAGTAAAACAAGGAAATAATATTGTTCTAACCTCTTATATAGAAATATTATTTACTAGTTTTACTGAAACTCTGAGCGCTGTGATGAGCAGCAGTCAGTTACTGTAACAGCTTTGCCTGACACGGGCAGTATTACAATGTTGGTGCTAACTTAACCAGAGCTGTTGTAAACTGAAAACCTCCATAGGCTATAATGGCTCTGGGAAGTTTACAACAGCTCTGGTTAAGTTAGCACCAACTATGTAATATGGCCCACATTGTGCTGAGAGTGAGAGATACTGTAACAAGCAGCGATCTCAGCCCTCTGAGGAGCCACTACAATAGTAATTGTATCCACTGGTTTTCGGATGAATGAAATAAATTAGTTTTCATACTAAAGAACTGAAAACGAATTTCTTTAGCAACAAATAAATTGCATTTTAGGACTAATCCATTAGTTCAAAACGAAATTTTGTGCTTTGCACATGTCTACGTCTCAGTACTCTATACCACAATTTTATTATTTTTACTTGATTGCTGAATACCATTTTAGAAATTAATCTTTTTTACTTTACACCTGGTTCAATTTCCCTTTTCTCACCACACCAAAATTGTTCTGGTTCAGCAGAAACACCGCAAAGGTAAGGGGTCACCTACACCCCACAGGGGCTACCACCTCAGAGCCAGGGACAGAGGCATCATTGACCCAGCGATAAAGGACCCACCTAACCTGTGGCAAATGATTTGGGACCCTAAGAACCCTCTTTTCCCCATTAGAATTATTTAAGAGACTGTTCAAAAGCTAAACCGTGCTAGTTTTGTTTTACATATTTTGAACACCTTTTGTCTGCACGAGGAGCACAGAATATCGGGATTCCGCTACCTTAGAGACATTGTGACCTGTCTCCTTTATGTAATACACCGTATTCTCACAATTTGAATGTACACTGTAGAACTGTATACTTAATAACTCTCAAACAGCTCCACGTGCCATAGTGGAGTACAGCATATACCATACCTGATTAAGATACACTAATCCTCCACTAGAATTTTAAGCAAAAGGTTATTTAATATACCCATTCCCCAGGGATATATATACACATATATGAGAGTGGCGCACAAGGGGACCTCTTTCCATTTGTTCCACTTAGGGGATGTGTTAGACACCCAAAGCCACCATAAGGCACATTTCCACTAGGAATTGTTTTCTTCACATACTAAAGAAATATTCAATACCCACCATATCCCGCGCCCACAGACCCACCCCGTCACCACCTCTACCTATGATGCATCATTAGAAAGGTCAAACTATGGCCTTTCATATGATACCAAATATAACCTGGTTAGATTTATGTAAAAATAAAATAATCTTCACTTTTTTTTCCTTCTAATGCAGCACTATTATAAAGAACAGTGATGCTGCACTAACTCACCTCATTTCCCACACACTGACAGCAAGTGTGGAGTTGATGATGCAATGAATAGTTTTATCGACAACCGAGACTGTAGCACTGCAGTGTGGAGAGACAGGGGACTTTAGAACCCTGCACCTCTGAATTGTACACTGTGCAAGGTTAAGTGAGGTGTCATTGAAAAGGTCAGACCGTCAGAGTCTGGTCTTTACAATGATACCAAACATGACCATGTAATGTGTAAAAATTGAAACAAATTAAATGCAAAAATTCTTTGCTCTACGGCAGAGACCATATATTCTTTTACATATAAAAACAAACAGTGCCGCTGCATTAACTCAACTAAGGCAACAGATTCTGCCCCTTCTTTTGATTTGAGCTCCGAGAGAAGCTGTTTTTCAGTTTTTTAAATTGTATTTTTGTTTTGTTTCTTTTTTCTGGTTTGCCCCAAAACAAAAATTTAAAAAGTCACTTTGGCATATCTTTTTTTTTTTTTTGTTTAGGGGGGAGGGGTATGGGCACTTCATATTTCTGTGACTACAGGCTCCTGAGATGCAAATCCGGTCCTGCCTAGGTTAAAGCCTTTACCGTTTAATAACACCATTTTTATAATCCACCTGGCTTCATTTACAGTAAGTTCTCTTAATAATTCACCCCCTCCCCCAACTGGGCACCAATATATCTGTCCCCACACAAAACATTTCTCCATTTGAATAATCTGTTGTTTTCTTTAGTCTACTTCTATGTTACAGCAATCTTGTCCTCAATAGCCTAGTTTAGGACTCAATTATCTTGCGTATTGGCCCCAAACTGCCATTGTAGCAGATAGATGATGTTAGTACTGGAACAAATAACAAAATGTTTTATATTTTTTTCCTTCTCAGAATTTTGTGGATCTAAAGGATATAGTTCTATTTTCTTTTTATAAATTTGAAAGCAAAACATTTACCACGTATTTGGAAATCTTGTCTGTATTGCAGATGGAATTTTAAAAACCTCTTTACTAGAATAACCAGAGACCACAAGAGGATAAGTACTGCTTTTCATATGCACTGGTTATCTTATGTGCATATTCAGGTTGTTTGTTCTATGATTATTATTTCTACTTTAATGACTTAAGTGTTTTGTACCTGTATTTGTGGCGACCAAGTCAATGAGAACATAGTCTGAAATAAGAATATTCTTTGGGGACATTTAGTTTATATTGTCCTGGTTGGTTGCGGAACAGGGCAGAGATGATAATCAATTTTTTTTAAAAAATATGCTTATTTTCATCTCATATATTTTAACTAATTTCAGTGGTCTGAGTGCAACTTGCTAAAGGTCACTTTTGCCATCTCTATACAGCGAGATTGCTGATAACCTCCATATTCGCACGGTACCGGCTAATGCGTTCCTTGGATTGGGTCAAGACTTTCTTACCCTGTAAGTACAAAATAAAGTAGCAGGCCTTTCTAGCTTATTAAACATAGATCTAATCATTTTTAATGTGAATTTTTGTCTTCGTAATTACTGTGTGTGCACTGCTCCATTTGTTTGTAGCATAACATCTTATTTAAAGGAAAATTGATGTGATTTATCTACCACGTTGTGCATAGTACTAGTACTTAGTATTTTTCTTATTCCACGAGTGAAAAATGTAAGAATATTACAGCCTGTACAGTATATTAGAAGTGCTGTCTCTCAATGAGGGTACAAATGAAAGCTAATTTTACCTCTGATCTTACCAGCAAACTCTACAACAATGGCTTCACACAGCTGGAGGGATATGCATTCAATGGCACCAGACTCAATGAAATGTAAGTAGCAGAATCAGTGTGAGAGAAATCGCTCTGTTAGTGAACTTGCATAGATTCACAATAGCTCAGTGTTTTAATGAAAGATATTGCAAGGAAATTAAAGCAGCACTTGATTTGCATACTGAATGTAAATAAGACTTATAGGGTCCTATTCCACTGTTGCCTGTAACAGGGAGCCACTAAAGTAAACAAATTGTCGTGAGCCTTTTATCCATTACTGGTTCTCTGTTACCATGCCTCTACCGACCAAACCATTGTATTGCAATTCAAATCAAAATAGTTGGGAGCCGCAGCCAAACCCATAAGTACCTGCAGCTATCTCTCGCAATTTCTGCTGCTACACAACTTGCCTTGCATAGGAACTTCAAATTGAGCACCACTACGGGACTTACGCACTTCCATAGCATCTGCGCAGAGCGATGGGGAGCTGCACGTATGAGCAGATCCGATACATCGCTGCATGTCTGAGACCACTCCTTACTGTCGCCAGTCTCTTTGAGGGTGACGTTGGCGCGCTCTTTGCGTGTTGATTTCATTAGTGACCGATCGGGTGACCAGCAGCTGGGAAATTTGAAATTCCAGCTGCTGGTGATGCTGGGTAGGGTGGAAGAAACTCCTATGGGGTCTCAGGTGGGTGCCGGGCGCACAGCGCTGTTAGCTGGCTGAGTGCCAGGAACTCCGGCAGTCCCTGGCATTCCTGCAGCTGGACGGGGTGCGAGGCGCAACGTGAGGACGCAGAGCCGCCAGCCTTTAATGCGCTCTGAGTCATTGCTTTGACGTGGAGACTGTTCCCGCATCACTGAGTGTATTCATAATACAAGTCACTTATTCATTTAATTCATTCTCTGATTTACTGATCCGGATTGTATGAGGACTGCCCGGACTGCCTTTTGACGATTCTCTCTGTTACAGCCTGTATGTATGTCCTGAGCAGCTTCAGAGTGTTTTCTGATCTTGCCACACGCTGACTCAGAGTTTATCAACCCTGCAGAACGTCAACCTAGTTTGTATGAGTACCCTCTCTGTTGCCAACTCGGATTGTATGAGTACCCTCTATGTTGCCAACTTAGTTTGTATGCAAACCCTTTTTGTATGAACAACCTGTATAGGCCTAACACAGGCTATTCCTCACCTGTCAACAAGGTTAACCCTTTCTATCCCAGTGTACACTCAGTCCTGACGCCTACTGCTAGAGCTTCTGAATTATACTCTGTATTACTGGTGTGCTTATTGTCCCTGGCTGGGAGTGTTAAGGTTAGTGGTACCGACCATTCAAGGATCGGAGGGATTAGAAGTCTGTCAAGAGGGAGCCACACCACGGTTGTCAAGGGTGAACGTGACAATTCCTCTACCGATCACATAACCCAAGTATTTGGCCTCAGCCAAACCTATAGTACTTTTAGCTGGGTTGGCGGTCAGCCCGGTTCCTCTAAAAGGTATCCAATACTGCTTGTACCTTCCCTAGATGGGTCTCCCAGTCGGGAATATGGATAACCACGTCCTCCAGATAAGCTGCAGCACACTCTATATGAGGTCTCAACAACTTATCCATCAATCTTTGAAATGTGGCTGGAGCACCATGGAGGCCAAAAGTCATTATTCTATACTGAAATAGACCATCAGGAGTAGAGAATGTGGTTTTCTCCCTGGCCCACTTAGTTAATAGGATCTGCCAGTAACCCTTCGCCAGGTCAAAAACCGTGAAAAATCTGGCCTTTGCTAGTCGCTCCACCAACTCATCAAGACGGGGCATAGGATAGGCATCAAACTGAGACCTCATTCAATTTCCTGAAGTCATTGCAAAACATAATTGACCCATCAGGTTTAGGCACTATAACGATCAGACTGGACCAATTACTTTGGGACTCCTCTATCACTCAGAGTTCAAGCATTGTCTTGATTTCAGTTCTTATGGATTTCCTTTTTGCCTGAGAGATTCTATGCGACTTAACCCTTACGGTAACCCCTGGTTCTGTTTCAATATCATCGGCAATGTCTTGGGTTCTGCCTGGCGGCAATGAAAAGACATCCTCGTTTCTCTCCACCAGGCTTCTAGCCTGCTCAGGTGTTAGATAACAGGATATCGTCACAGGTTGTTCTGGGGGCTGCCAATCAACCATTGGGTCACCCACAGCGACCACACATGCTTCTCTATCCCTCCACCGCTTAAGGAGGTCTATGTTCAGTATTGCCTCTTTCTTACGGAGGTTCGGCTGACTTACTCTATAATTTGTCAGACTTACTTTATCCCGAATTTCATAGGGTCCCTGCCACTGAGCTAGTAGCTTACTCTCAGACGTGGGAACAGCACCATTACTCTTGAACTCCTTACTCTTGTTGTACTCTCTTGCTACTGCCTTTTGGTTATAGTGAAGTTTCAGGGCATCCCAAGCTTGTTGCATGTGCTGACGAACAAGAGGAGCAGTCCGAGCCATGCACTCCCTCATTTGTTCCACATGTTGAACCAAATTCATCCCTTGGGCTACCTACTCTTCCCATGTTTCCCTCAATATATCTAATATACCCCTGGGGTTGTCGGCCATACAGAATCTCAAATGGGGAGAAGCCAGTGGAGATTTGTGGAACCTCTCTTACAGCAAACAACAAGTAGGGAAGCAGTAGGTCCAAATCTCTCCCATCCCTACTAACCACTTTCCTTAACATCCCCTTCAGGGTATGATTGAACTTCTCTACCAACCCATCTGTCTGGGGATGGTATACCGATGTTTTCAAAGCATGTATGTTAAACAGTTGACATAACTCCTTCATGATACGGGAAGCAAAAGGTGTACCCTGGTCCATAAGGATTTCCCTGAGTATGCCAACCTGTGAGAAAACCTGAACCAACTCCTTTGCTATATTTTTAGCATTAGCCTTGTGCAGTGGAATGGCCTCCGGATATCTGCTTGCGTAATCGACAATCACCAGGATATACTGGTGACCCCTGCCCAATTTCTCTAGGGGACCCACTAGATACATATCTATTCTTTCGAAGGGTACTTCAATTATCGGGAGAGGTATGAGCGGCGCCCTTGACTTGGGTCTGACAGACGACAATTGGCACTCTGGGCAAGAAGCACAATACTTCTTTGTGATGTCCAGGGTCCCGGGAGGGACGCTGGGGGACCCTGGAGGAGCTGTTCCGCTGCCTGGTCAGGTGCCAGCAGCTCTGGCAGCACCCGGCGTGTCTACGCTTGCTCAGGGGGTGGGGCGTGGCACGATGAAGCAGCGCCACGGTCTTTAAATCGAGAGCGTGCACACTGCAGCGTTGCCTTGCTGTGGACTTGCTTTCCTGCATCGCAGTTCGTATATCTCAATTTGTATATCTGTTGCTGACCCTGCTATTTCTGAGGACCCGATTTGTTGCCGACTTTTGCCTGATATCTGACCACTCTCTCTCTGTGCCCCTGCCTGGTGTATCTGCTGCTACTGCGTGCTAGGCTTGTGCACCGATATTTTTTTTTCGGTTCGATTCGGTTCGATTTGTTCGGATGTTTAAACTTTTCGATTCGGCTCGTTTCGACCGATTTCTGTTTCGATTCGGTTCGGTTCGGATCGTTTTTCGTGTACATTTTTTTTTTTCGGAATATCGACCATTTTTCGTATTTTCGTGTCACTTTGCTCGTTTTTTGTATCGACTTTTCGGAAATTTCGGAAATTTTCGTTTTTTCGGAACGTCTGTTCTCCTCGTTTAAAAAGGGTCTACGATAATTATGGCGATTCTATCGTGTTTTTTTTTATTAAATAAAGATCCTTTTTTTCTTATGAATAATTGAATATACATTTCACAACTATATTTAATCATATTAAAATGGTATGAAAGCCAAGGAACAAAAAAAATGAACAAAACGATTTAAAAAACGCTAAACTGACCCGAATGCCACAAGAAACAAGTGATACGCATTTACAAATACAAAATTTACAGAATTAGCGATATAACCGATAATAGTTAAATATACGATGTCCAGAATTACCGAAATGGAACCGAAATCACGAATGGAACCGAAATCACGAAGAGAGCGAAAATAAATTTCGATTTGACACATTTCAAGTCCATTCGAAAATTCCGAAAAATTTTCGTCTCGGATCTGCCATTTTCGGATCTAAAAATTTTCGGAAAATCGTCCGCATCCGAAAACACGAATCGGGAAATTTTGTGAAAATTCCGAAACCCAAAACGCACATCCCTACTGCGTGCTATCAGACCCTTCCACATATACTATAGTGCAGTACAAGTGTCCTTACATTGCTGACCCGGTTTTCTTATGACTACTCTCTCTCTGTGCCCCTGCTTGGTGTATCTGTTACTGCCGTGTGCTGTTAGACCTTGCCACATATACCATAGTGCAGTACAAGTGTCCTTACGTTGCTGACCGGGTTCTGTATTAACGACCGCTCCTGTTCTGTGCCCCTGCCTGGTAACCGCAATCTGTCATTGTTGGTGTGGGCTACATATCCTGTCGTATACTGTTGCGCAGTGTGTGTGTGTATATATATATATATATATATATAAATATACACATATACACACTGTCTGTGTTGTCATCTCCGTCTGTGTTGCTGTTTTCCCTGGCCTTTGTGGCTGCTAGAGGTTAGGGTTAGTGGTCCCGACCATCCCAAGGATCGGAGGTTAGAGGTCTGTGCCAGGGATCCTACCAGGTCTGTCCAGGGAACCGTTAGATTCTTACTTTCCTCATATACCCCTGGCCAGAAGAACCGTCTGAGAACCCTTTCTTGAGTTTTCTCCACCCCCAAGTGTCCACCCAGTAGACGAGCGTGGGAGTACTCCCATTATTTTAATGTGTTGTACCTGCGCAGGCTTGACTAGGCCACCTGCTACCAGAGTTAAGGCACTACCAGAGTCAACAAGGGCCCTGTCTCACAGCCATTCAACTTTACAGTCACTTGAAATGTATGTGCACCCTCTACCAGGCCTGCTAGACATATCAGTTCACAAAAGTTTAAGGGGTTCTCCCCCAATCCACATTGCATCGGCTCTGGGAGGTTAGGGCACTTGCCCTGACATGTCCTCATCTGCCACATTCAAGCAGCCATTTCACACAAGCTCTGCATCTGAACCACTAAGGACCCCCAGCCCACCACAAGCAGCCATTTCACACAAGCTCTGCATCTGAACCACTAAGGACCCCCAGCCCACCACAAGCAACCATTTCACACAAGCTCTGCATCTGAACCACTAAGGACCCCCAGGTATTCAGCTATCAAGGATGAAGTCCCTCGCATCACTCTACTGCTCTAAACCTGCTGTTACTTTTTCTTGCCACTGTAATATAAGAATGTGAACCCTTTGGGATTATGTGGAGTTTTGCATGAATTGGTCATAAAATGTGCTCTGATCATCTAAGTGACAACAATTTGAAAAACACAGTCTGCTTAAAATAATACAACACAAACATATGTTTTCATGTTTTTATTGAACAGAACATGTAAACATTCACAGTGCAGGGTGGAAAAAGTATGTGAACCTTTGGACTTAATAACTGGTTGACCCTCCTTTGGCAGCAATAACTTCAACCAAACGTTTCCTGTAGTTGCAGATCAGACCTGCACAACGATCTGGAGTAATTTTGGACCACTCCTCTTCACAAAACTGTTTCAGTGTAGCAATATTCTTGTGATGTCTGGTGTGAATCCCTCTCTTAAGGTCATGGCAGAGCATTTCAATCGGGTTGAGGTCAGGACTCTGACTGGGCCACTCCAGAAGGCATATTTTGTTTTGTTGAAGCCATTCTTTTGTTGAATTACTTGTATGCTTTGGGTCATTGTCCTGTTGCATCACCCATCCTCTGCGGAGCTTCAGTTGGCGGACAAATGGTCTTACATTTTCCTGCAAAATGTCTTGATAAACCCTGGCATTCATTTTTCCATCAAGGACAACAATCCGTCCAGGCCCTGAGGCAGCAAAGCAGCCCCAAACCATGATGCTCCCTCCGCCATGTTTTACAGTGGGGATGAGGTTTTGATGTTGGTGTGCTGTGCCTTTTTTTTCTCCACACATAGTGTTGAGTGTTTTTTTCAAACAACTCAATTTTGGTTTCATCTGTCCACAGAATGTTTTACCAGTAGTGCTGTGGAACATCCAGGTGCTCTTTTGCAAACTTCAAATGTTCTGCAATATTCTTTTTGGACAGCAATGGCTTCCTCAGTGGTGTACTCCATTCTTGTTTAATGTTTTCCTTATTGTAGATGTGTCAACAAAAATGTTAGCATGTGCCAGAGATTTCTGTAAGGCTAGGGTCAGACGAACGCATTTTAATGTTGTCTGTGAAAAAGTGCGTTCGAACGAATGGACGCATTTTGTCACAGAATACGTGATAGTGGTCATACTATGCGCATTTCCGTCCGTGATTTTGTACGGATCATCAATAAAACACTTTTTGTGTCTGGACGTTATGTTGGCCGGACATTAGCAGCGTCTGACGTCTCCTAATCACGCACACACACCTCTAGCGGACGCAGCGCACTCTGTACGTCAGTACCTGCGGTTTCACGTTCTCGAAAAAATGCGTTCATTTTCCACTTGCGTTGCGCAGCCGGACTTTTGTGCGACCGTACATCGTATATTGGCCGTCATTGCCCGTCATTTGCTGCTAGTGCGGCCGTGATTAAGTGCGGCTGCACGCGCGTTCGCACTGCCTCAGTCTGACCCTAGCCTAAGTCTTTAGCTGACACTCTAGCATACGTCTTTAACTCATTAAGCATTCTGCGCTGTGCTCTTGCAGTCATATTTACAGGACGACCACGCCTAGGGAGAGTAGCAACAGTGCTGAACTTTCTCCATTTGTAGACAGTCTGTCTTACCGTAGACACAGGAACATCAAGGCTTTTGGAGATACTTTTGTAACCCTTTCCAGCTTCATGCAAATCAACAATTCTTGATCGTAGGTCTTCTGAGAGCTCTTTTCTGCGAAGCATGGTTCACATCAGGCAGTGCTTCTTGAAACCAGTAAACCCAAAAACTGATGTGTGTTTTTAAAAGGCAGGACATCTTTCAGCAACACATCCAATAATATCACACTGATTGGATTCAAGGTTGGCTCACTCCTGGCTCCAATTAGCTCTTGGAGAAGTCATTAGGCTAGGGATTCACATAGTTTTTCCACCCTACACTGTGAATGTTTACATGTTCTGTTAAATAAAAACCTGAAAACATATGTTTGTGTTGTATTATTTTAAGCAGACTGTTTTTCAAATTGTTGTCACTTAGATGAAGATCAGAGCACATTTTATGACCAATTCATGCAAAACTCTACATAATCCCAAAAGGTTCACATACTTTTTCTTGCTACTGTATATTGCTTTATATGTATTATTCTCAGGCTGTTTATTTTTCCTCGTAATCCTTTCCCTCCATTTTTGATAGACTCTCACAGTAACTTTGCTCCACCCAGCCCTCCCCATGCATATCCCTCACTTCCTGCATACAGACCCCCTCCTCCTAAAATCTGTCTTTCTATCAACAGCCCACCACAAGCAGCCATTTCACACAAGCTCTGCATCTGCACTGCCACCCGCCCTCCCACCCAGTCCTGGCTCCAAACGCATTGCTTCCCTTCCAGCTGCTGCCAATTTCTTTTATTCAATCTCCAGGCTTCGTGCCATTCCTATGCAATCCTTGATTTTTCTCTCTAGCCACCAGCTCCACACTCCCCTGCTCACCTTTTGTTTCATTTACCTTTGTCCTTTAGATTGTAAGCTCACGGGATGTCTGGCTGAGCACTTGGTTAAAGTGCTGTACTATCTAGATTAGCTATCCTACGGGCAGGGTTGTCTTTTACTTATTTATCATGTATGTCTCATGTCACGACCCCTACGCGCGCTGCTGTGAAAGACGCCGGGTTAAGCCACCCACTATCTGTCTAGCCTAGCCCAGATAATGACTGCATGTACAGCAAGCCCCCACGCTTGCTTACCTATCTGTCCCTGCACACTTTCTCTCGCAACAGGTACGTAGAGCGGGATACAATGGTCCCAGGATTGCAACGCAGTACAAGTCTTCTCTTGAAGCGGTAATGACTACGTCTCCCACAATCCCTGGGGTCACTTTCCTGTTTTATTAGTGACGCTGCCACCAGTCCTCATGGACACTATGTGCGTCGCAGCGAGGGACGCAAGGCTAAGCAACCGCACTCTCTGCCTACCCTCGACCCGGACAGTGACTGCATAGACAACAATCCCTGCCGTCCCCAGCAACCGCAACTCACAATTTCGTATCACCCGAGCTTAAAACAATCAGCAATACTCCAGTCCCTTAGTTAGCGTGGATCTCAACAGCCAGAAGCAGAAACTTAAATAAGTAATATTTATTTATGATATAGAAAAATCAGTGCATTGTTACCGGAAAAATTATAGCTAGAATAAATCCATTAATTACACACTAAACAGCAAATAAAAGGATTAACCACAGAGCATTACTTACAACAACCTAATCAGAAGCTAGCATCGGCGACTCCTGGGGCCTGGCGATAGAAGCATAGACAGATCATCATTCTTCGAATGTACCCCGTGTGATCAGCACCAGCACATGTCCAGCTTCAGAATTTATACACTACCTGGTCCTTCCAAAACCCACCCACAAATGGCCCAGCCTCCTGCACTACATATCCTAGAATTCCCCTCTCCTGAGCACGCTCAGTATGCTTGTCATTAATCTTAATTCCCTGGTCTATCAATCATCTCCCAAAGGCCACCTTCTGTGATCAGAGAATGTGATTGCTTCTTTGATATGCGATTGGGGTGCCACTCTGGCTGCGTCTTCTCCCTGCCATGTGCACCTACCTGGCCCACCAACCTGCAAACTGGCCCACCAACGCTTGCATTCCCAGTCGCAGCCACACAGTTCCCCATTGAGGCCTTTGGCGACTCCACCATTCTACCCCATCTGTCCCAAACCTGGGGGAGGGGGTCACTCACACTGCACTCACAGCACGGCAGAGACTCGGAGCAGCCCCTCCTGGTACACCGTTTGGGGGTGCAGCCCTTGTGGCTCACGCTCACCTGGCACCTCAGTCTTGCAGGCAGCCAAACACTCACCAACGGTCGCCTGCTCGGGAGCCATTCTTACCGCAGGGGGTCTGGAGAAACAGGGTAAAGTGCCCCGCTCTCCGGTAAACGCCCCCCCTGCATCTGCCAATGGAGTCAGGCATCGCACCTGGCTCTGGGCAGATGGATGGGAGGTCACGGGGCCACACCAGGACCCGCTGCCTCCCCGTCTCTCACTGTCCCCACAACTTCAGACTTTGGGGAACCATACAGTTGGGGCACAGGATTATCCACACTCACTCTCGCCCTGTCCCCCAGTGCACCAAGGTTCCCAACTGGGTCATACGATTTATCAAGCACACCTTGCTTCGTTACCCATGAGCATACAGCCGTATGCCACCCTCCTCCACAGGGAGGTTGCTCAGTACCAGTTTCCTGTGGTACTGGGAATCTGGTTGGCTTTCCCACAGGGCAACCCGCGTCCACCCCAGGACCTTCCTCCTGACCACACAGCATGCGCTCAGTGCCACCCGTAGCCTCAGACACACACGAGACACAGAAGGGGAAGGGGTTAGGTTATGGAGGCGCTATATGGTTAGTTATAGGTTAGGGGGTTGCTGCCTACAATGGGTTACACATAAACCTCAACGAAATGTGCAAAAACAGTGTAGAGTGCTTGAACATCGCTTGTTACAAGCAGCAATCCATCTTCCCATGTAATACTTTTCAAAACTTCTAAAACATCTCTTGTATCTTTCAAGTGAGATATAGTACTGGTGACAAATGGTTGTAGTAGTTGGTCCAGGTATTCGGATAGTTTACTTGAGATGGAACCTACTCCGGATATGATGGGTCTACCTGGTGGTTTCTCAATCTTCTTATGGATTTTTGGGAGAAAATAGAATACTGGAATTCTTGGATGTTCCTCTTTAATATATTTAAATTCCTTATTGTTCAGTATTCCCAATGCATAACCCTGATCAATGTAGTCTAAGAACCTCTGTTTGATGTCCTCTGTTGGGTTCTTGTTCAATCGTTTATAGGTAGTGATATCACCTAGTATTCGATTAGCTTCTTCTTTATAGTAGGCAGTCGTCATGATCACCGTGCCTCCTCCCTTGTCTGCTGGTTTTATTTCGAAATCTTCATTCGAGGGGAGTTCCTTCAATGCCTCTTTTTCTTTTTTCGTAAGGTTGTCAGTTTTTTTGTTCATCTTAATTTTTCCCAAATCAGCCAATATCATATTTTCAAATGTACTTATTTCTTGGGAAACCATAGATTTTGGGAAAAAGGTGGATTTTTCTTTCAGGGTGGGTGGTGTGTTTATAAAATTCCATTGTGTTCGCTCTTTCGATGGGATTTTTAAAAAAAAATTCTTCAAACATAGATTCTTTTTAAATTTCTGCAGATCTATGTAGATGCCAAAGGGATCCATATATGTCGTTGGGGCAAATTTCATGCCTTTCTTCAAAAGCATGGTTTGTGCCTCTGTAAGTGCTGTGTTTGTTAGGTTGTATATCCCTCCATTCTCATCAGTTTCGCTTGTCTTCTTTTTTCTTCCTCTTGTCCTTCCTGATCGGCGCCCTCGTCCTGGTAGGGTCTTTTTCCCGGTGACCAGCCTCTCCTTATGGTGGTCAGGTCTCTTTGCGCTGGAAGTTGGGTCCCATGAAAATCCTGAAGCCCTTCTAGGGCTTGATATCTGTTCTGGGTGGGAATAATGGAAGGTTTCCACTCATTCTCGAATGTTCTCCTTGGGTTCCCTCTCCAGTTATTTCTCTGTACTGGTCTGTTCCTATGTTCATAATACTGGTTATCGTATGTAGGTCTCGTATGGGTATAATAATTTATCTTCTCTATTGGAGACGTATCCATACGGTGGTCCATTTTCTCGTCTTGGGTGGTATTCCTCTGGGTAGCGATTCTGATAGTGGCTGTTATTCCTCCGTGGTTTCCATATTCTTGGTGTTCTTTGAGGTTTACTTTCCAATTTTTGATATGGAGGTACCAATCTTGGTATTTGGGGTCGTGTAATGGGACGATCCTTCCACAGTGGTGTCTGCTGTGGGTTCAGATAATTTCCTTCCCCATTTTCCTGATTGTCCTGTTGCCAAAAAGGGTTCCATCAATGCGGCAACTGTTTGAATTGCCGCACCACCAAAGGTCATAAACAGATTGTGACTCAAGTCGAAGGCAATACTGGGAACATCAAAATAAAGGAGGTCATTACATGCTTTACAAAAAATGTAATTTACCTACTAATATGCCCGTGTGGCCTGAAATATGTGGGGAGAACCACAAGACCATTGAACATCCGTATTCAAGAACATATTCGGAATATAAGGAAAGGTTATGACAAACACAGTGTTTCGTTGCACTTCAAGGTTAAACATGCCCAAAATCCCGAGGGCCTTAAATTTATAGGCATCAAAAAAGTGGGGATGCCTTGGAGAGGTGGAGATTTCAACCAAGTGATTGGAAAAGAAGAGATGAGCATGATTTTTAAAATGGGATCACTCCAACCCCAAGGTCTCAACGCAGACTTCGAACTTTGTCATTTTCTGAATTAATATCATAGAGATGCACACGACAGAACCCACCACTTATTTGTAACATGTGTCAATATAGCCTTTACACGTACTAGTATCAAATACGCACTCCCCGTTACATTCTGCCACTCCGTGCCACTATATCCAAAGTCTTTTAGACTGTAACTATTTGAAATAAAGTAACGAACCTGATGATTAAGGTGGGAGCATTCAAACCCCGAGGTCCCAATGTAGACCTTCAGCTTATGCCACTATTTGAACTAATATTTTATAGAAAAATGCGGCAGAATCCATCACCTATTAGTGAATATGTGCCAATCTCTGATAGCATATACACATACCCTCCGCTTTACTCTGTAACTTTGTGTCATTTACACCAATTCCCACTACTTAAATATCAACCTGCTCCTTTTTTATTTAACTCATTAGTAAGGACTGTATGTCCATTTATATCAGTAATTGCACATGCCCGAATATAAATAAACCTCATTGTTTTAAACCATTCCCCTTTAAATAATCTATTTTTATAATTGCATACTTTTAGATCTACAAGATTCCATTTTTAATTACCACCACATCCTTGTAATTAGGGGTACACAGATTTGACTCTAATACAGGTGATAGACCTTACTGTATATGGTATTAATGATCTTATGGGATGTTATAAATTGTGACATATGTAATCCTGACCCTGATATAGAACAAGCTGCCAAATTGAATGGTATTTTATATATGGAGAAGCAGAAGCACGATTATATATATATATACCCATTCATTGTAACACTTTTAGGTGGAGGTATATGTAATTCATTATGTGCAGACAAACTGTCCACCGCCTAGCAGATGTTGTAATAAGGACTCTGACATCAAATTGGCCATTACTCTGCTATTGTCCGGTGATAATGAAGAATATCCACGCTGGAACGCAAAACAAGATGGCCGCGACGCACATTGATGACGCGTCGATAGTCACATGACCGCACTCATTGCGAAACTGGAAGTAAAATACCAAATTCATGGATCTCATTCAGGTGGACTTATCATTGTTTTTTAACTTATAAACGGACCGTCAAAGACACTCTCCCCCTATCCCCATTCACCATACTGCTTGAAGAAGGCACATGCTAAGTGCCGAAACGCATCCAGTTCAAACCCCCCCCCCCCATTTTTTAACTTTCTATATGCCATATAAATAAATTTTTGATTTTTATCCTGACTCTCATCAGTTTTCTCCAGATTGTGGAAGGCTCTTTATAGCAACCCCAGAGGTGGTACACTTGCCTCACCCCTCCTCCCCTCTCCCCCAAACTTTTTCTGTTGTAATTCCAACGCAGAAGTCGGTGGTGAAAGACGCTCCAGGAGAGAGAGGTGAGGTACACACCGAACTAAGGGGTACCATCTGCTTACAAGCTGAGCCTGAGAAAATCGAGGCTCCAACATCGGTGAGATAGACTATGTAGCGCTCACTCCCGGAGGAGCCGCTGAAAATGAACCACGGGTCAGTCTCCCCGCACTAGGGAATAAATATACTCCAGCACCTTTGTGGATTTTATAATTTATATAGTTTACTGAAGTAAAAGGCATATAATAAGACACGGTGTTCGTAGATATATTTACAGTATTTCGTATTGCGGAAAACGCGCAGCGGGAAAAAGAAATGCGAGACTTCGTATTTCTGGAAAAATACACGACCGTGCAGAAAAATACAATGCTTCGTAATTACGAGAAACGCGCAGCGGAAAAAAAAAAATAAGATGCGAATCTTTTCCCCTTTTTCGGATCTTAGGGAGTGAGTCCCGAACAGGTTAAGTCCCGATTTGTGAGTGTATGTGTGTGTTATGGTACCCGGGTACTATTCAACTGGCCAGTGAATCTTTTAAGCGATGTCTTCGACTAGTCAAGTTGGGGCCCTGTGGGTTTCAGAAATAAACAGCGTGTTTGCTTGAGCTTTTGTAAAACCGGCCTTGGAGGCCTCTCACCCATCCGTTGATCACCAAGGCTCCGCTGACCCAGAACGTCTCTCCGCTCGTTTCCTCGCTGGGATACCCGCTATTGGATCGATAGTCAGGCTCTCTGTGCTCCGGCCCGGACTTGTCCAGCTACCGCCTGCTCTCCCATCCAATGGACTCGCGGTACTCCTCACTCGAGGTCCTCAGCTTGTCTGGATAACAATTTGGGTGGTGATGGTCAATGGGTAAGGCTCCTTCTGGCAAGGCAGGATAACCCCACTCGAATCCTGATAGGCCACACCTGCGCTCCGGCCTAGTCACGGTTCCGCTCTGCAGCACTGCTTCCTCTTCCTTGCACTCCCTGGCGCGCTCTGGCGCGTTCTCCATGAGGCTCAGGATGTACAGCGTCTGTGTCCCACCCACTTCCTGTCTGTTTGCAAAGCACGCCGGGAAATGTAGTCCCGATGTTCAGTGTCTCTGATCGCGCTTGTCTCCCTCTGGTGGCCAAAAATAGGTATTGCCACAGTAAGATTTTAAACACAGCGCTACACTCTCCCCCTCCTAGAACTCTTGGGTCTCTCCAAGGAGGTACAACAGTTACATTACATTTCAACACGGTTTAGATACAATATACAGGTTCAGCAGCAAACATACAGTGGGTTAGATACACTTCTTCAAGTTGACTCATGCTTTGGGCTACCTCAGCTAACATAGTAGACACTTCGGGCAACCTTTGCACTGTGGTGATGGCCTCTTCAGTGCTATGTCCTGGTGAGTCGTAGGTGAGTCGCTGGGGCGGTCGAACAGAGCGTTTTGGTTCTGGCTCAATCAGTTCCTGTTCAGGTGGAAGTACTATAGGTGCTGGCTCAGTCCTTCTTTCTTCCACTGGATCAGACATCTCTTCAGAGTATGATCCCTCCAGTGAAGGCATAGAACTGTAGTCATAAGATTCAGCTTCAGGAACTACAGGGACTCCAACAGTATCAGGAACTTCTAACTGAAATTCAAGAGCTTCAGGGATTTCCATAGTCTCAGGGACTTCTAACTGAAATTCAGGAGCTTCAGGTCTCAAATTACTTTCCCACCCTTCAGGAGCTGAGATAGCCTCTTCAGGCTCCGGGGAGCGCATCCAGTCCAGACAAAAACTCTCTTCTTCACTGTCCCTTTCGCTCTCTTCGACAACCCGGGTCTGCTGAGACCGAGTAACAGGAGGCAAACGTGGAGCAGGCGGATTTGGCAGAGGAAGTTTGTCCCCAACTGGTATCCTCACAGCCTCTCTCAAAGGTAACAAATGATTCCGGTGCCAGTTCTTAAGAGGCCCAGCCTTTCCATCCGGCCGGATTTGATACACCGGCAGACCCGGCAGTTGCTTGCAGACAATGTAGACTTGAGAACTCCATCTATCCGCCAACTTGTGCCTCGCAGCAGCACCCAAGTTCTTCAACAAAACCCTATCACCGGGTTGTAGATCTTGTATCCAAACTTTCAAGTCATAATTCCTTTTGTTCCTTTGCTCCCTGTTTCCTGAGGTCAAACGGGCCTGTTCAAACGCAGAAGCCAGATTCTTCCGAAGTCTATCCACGTAGTTTCTATGGGAAGCTACCGACGTCTGGTCTAGAGATAACCCAAACGCCAAATCAACCGGCAGTCGGGCTTCTCTTCCGAACATAAGGTGGTACGGTGAGTATCCAGTCGCATCACTCTCCGTACTGTTATATGCATGCACCAGAGTAGCTATGTGACGACTCCAACTCTGCTTCTCTATGGTTGACAAAGTCCCCAGCATATTCAGCAGCGTGCGATTAAACCGTTCAGGCTGAGCATCCCCTTGAGGGTGATATGGTGTAGTTCGAGTCTTTTGGATTCCCAACAGTTCCAACAATTGCCCAACAAGTCGGCTTTCAAAGTCTCTACCCTGATCAGAGTGTATTCTCCTTGGCAGGCCGTAGTGAACAAAGAACTTTTCCATCAGAACCTTGGCTACTGTCGGAGCGCGTTGATCTTTCGTAGAAAAAGCTTGGGCGTAACGAGTGAAATGATCAGTCACTATTAGAATATTCCCTTGCCCGCTAGCATCCGGCTCTAAGCACAGGAAGTCAATGCACACCAAATCCATGGGTCCCTGACTCTGTAGATGGCTCATTGGAGCGGTTCGGGTCGGTAGAGTCTTCCTCTGAATACACCTCAGACAGGAATGGCAGTAACTTTCCACTTCAGCTCTCATGCAAGGCCAATAGAATCTGTCTCGCACCAGCTTAAAAGTTCTTTCAGCACCCAAATGTCCATGCTCATCATGTAACGATCGCAGCACACTCTCTCTATGCTTAGTGGGAAGGAATAGCTGTTGAGTCTCTTCAGCATTGGTTGAGGGGCCCCTTCGGTAGACCACCCCATCCAACATCTTCAACCGTTCCCACTCTTTGTAGACCAATCTGGCTCCATCCGGGGAATTGGTCAGCAGAATTTCCCGCTGGTTCGCAGTTAGGGCCTTTATGGTCAATGCAATTAAAGGGTCTCTGGCCTGATCCGCCTTCAGGTCTTGTTTTGAAAAGGTAGGTAGACTTTCATCCCTCAATTGCGTAGGGTTGCAGTAGAACTCAGGAACAGCCGCAGCCATGACTCCTATGGCCTCCGCTTCGATCCCTCCCTTGACCCGGCGCTCTGCTCCTTGACACAAAGCTTGCACCCCGTCTGGAGTCAACTGAGTCCATTCTGTAGTGTGGGGTCTTCTCGATAAAGCATCAGCATCTCGATTATTCACCCCAGGGCGATACTTCAGGCTGAACCGAAACCCTGACAGAGCGGCCAACCACCGATGTCCCGTTGCGTCCAGTTTCGCAGTAGTGAGAACATAGGTAAGAGGATTGTTATCCATTTTTATCACAAACTCGGCTCCATACAGATAGTCTTTTAACTTGTCTACCACTGCCCACTTTAAGGCTAGGAACTCCAACTTGTGGGTAGGATAGTTCTTTTCTGAAGGCGTAAGGCTCCGACTCATGTACGCTACAGGCCTCAGCAATCCACCATACTCCTGATACAGGACTCCTCCTAGCCCTTCTCTGCTGGCATCCACATGTAACTCATACGGCTTGTGAGGGTCCGCATAGGCCAAGACAGGAGCTTGAGTTAGACTCTCTTTTAGCTTCAAGAAAGCGCCTTCACACTGACTAGTCCATTCACCCTGTATGGACTCTCGAGCTTTCCTTGGCCCTGGAGCTGACGGGTTTCGGTCAGAGGCCTTGCAGCCTTCTTCGGTGTTTTCCTTCTGTAGGAGTTTGTTCAGTGGTTGAGCTATCTTTGCGAATCCTCCTACAAATCTTCGATAATAGGAACAGAACCCCAAGAAAGATCTAAGTTCAGTGACGTTTCTGGGTCTGGGCCAAGAAGCTACGGCCTCCAACTTCCGAGGATCTGTCAACACCTTCTGCTGAGACCACATGTCCCAGATACGTAACAGACGGTAGGCAGAATTGGCATTTCTCCAGAGACAGTTTCAATCCCTCTTCATGGAGCCTCTTCAAGACCTTCTCCAAACGTTGCTCATGCTCTTCCAGAGTCTTCCCAAACACGATTATGTCATCCAGGTAGACTAATACTTCGATCAGATTCATGTCCCCGACTGTCTTCTCCATTAACCGTTGGAACGTGGCTGGAGCCCCCGTAATGCCTTGAGGCATTCTGTTGAATTCAAAGAACCCCAATGGACAGATGAACGCAGTTTTCTCTTTGTCTTCGGGATGCATTGGTATCTGGTGATACCCGCTTCGTAGGTCTAGTACACTAAACCATTTCGCTCCAGACAAACACTGTAAGGCATCTTCTATCCGAGGAGTAGCATATTGGTCTGGGATGGTTCTCCGGTTCAATGTGCGGTAGTCTATGCATAGGCAGACAGAACCGTTCTTCTTCCGGACCATCACTATTGGAGATGCGTATGGACTCCTGGACTCTTGGATCACCTTGGTTCTTTGCAATTCATTCAGCTGCTCTCGCAGATCATCTAAGTCTCCCAGCGGAACTCGCCTTGACCTTTCACGAAACGGCTTGTCTTCTTGTAATCGAATGCGGTGCTCAGTACTTTTAGCTAGGCCTACGTCGAACTCATCTTTCGAGAACAGTTCTCTCCACTTCAAAACTTGAGACTGAAGACGTTTCTTCCACTCGGAGGAAATGGGAGCGTCCTTGGGGTAGAATCTTTCATCTGGAATCTCTTTATCCACTCCCCCTCCTAAATCGGTGGAGAGGGGCGTAGCGGACTCCACTTGCCCGATGGGCATTCGTGCTTTAAGGACTACTGGAGAATCAGACACATTGCACACGCTGACTGAGACTCTTCCTCGTGTTCTTTTCAGAGCTTTAGTGGAGATTATTTCAGGGATTACTTCAACTCCGGCTTCACTCCCATGATTAAAATCGGTTTCCAGTACCACATAGGGGCCTGGTTGCGATCCATTCAACTTGACTGATGCCCGGAAACTTGCTACTTCTCCTGCTTGCAGAACCTTCTCTGTTCCTTCTAATCTCCATAGGCGCCCCACTTCGGCAGGTGCCTTCTGTTCTTCGACCATCCTCTGATAGACCGGACGTAACATTGGGTGTACTCCTTGAGTAGAACCTTTTTCCAATACGATAGGTGTCAGGAGACGCCGCACCAAATCAGTATTCGTCCCCACTATCATGGAACTTCTGTTTGCACCTGAGGGTCGAGGACACACAATGGCCAATGCATCACAACCTCCGGACTGCCCGATGACTTCGGATCCGATCTCCAATTTCACCTGTAGATACCCGTCATAGGGGAGTTTCTCAGTTCCGATACCCCAGATTTCCAGGTCCTTCAATTTCTGTAGAGGAATGTGCTTCAAATGTTTCTCATAGAAGTCTCGGTAGATCAATGTCACTTGAGCCCCTGAATCCAACAGGGCTTTAGTGTAGACTCCCTCCACTTGGATTGGCACAATAGGAGAAGGACCTATCAGTTGGTCAGGAAACTTGGTGGCGGTATCAGGACACTTAGACCCAGTTTGCTGTACCCTGGCCCTTTTCTTGGCCCGTGTAGGTTTTGGGTGTGCATTGCTTCCCCATGACGTAGGTCCGGATGCTAAGGGAGTGACTCTTTCAGTCCTGGCAGGCTCAGCAGTTGGCCGGACTTTGGGCCCTCTCGCCCTCTTAGCCCTGGCTTGATTTTTGGAGCGAGGTTCAATCTTCGGGCACCTAGGTTGCTCCTTCACTGGCGCCCTCTGGCGTTTCCCGCCGGTGAGGTAGATAACAGTCCCTCTAAGGCTTTTAACAACTCATCAACTCTATTCCTCTCAGGCTTTCGGTCTTTGCATTGTGCACGGAAGTGGCCCATTTCTCCACAACCGAAACACCTCTTCTTAGAAAGTGGAGACGCAGTCGCCTGTTGTGATTCAGTTAAAGGACCTTGGCTAGACGCCACAGCAACTCCGGTTGTCTGCATGCCTGTAAGGAACTTCTGCATCTCTGCCTGCATCTCTGTCACCTTCATCAACACTCGGCACAGTTCCGCGTGCGCCTGCTGCAATTCAGCTTGAGCTTCCTGTACTTTCTTAACAGTTTAGTGCAACTCACCACGTTCAGAGAGGTGTAATTCTTTGGCAGCCCTCTCTGTGGATTTAAAAGCGATCAGGTGCTCTTGCTCGTCCACGTCGGACCCGTAAGTATCCAGCGAATCGCTTTCAGGCTGCAGACCGTCGTTATGCCTTACAGGTTGTGCGTAAACTCTTTCCCCTCGCCTGAAGGATTTTTCCTCCAGCAAAGCCTCCTCCTCTGACAGCTCGGATCAGTTCCAGGTACTTCAGTTCTTGATTACCTGCTCTGCTTCTCAGCTGCAGCATCACTGGATCTAGAGGTTGAGAGCCCCTCAGGATCTGTTTTATTCGGATCTTATCCACTTCGGCCGGCTCGGCCCCTTTCTTGAGGAGTATCTGGTGCAGAATCTTATCTAGACGCCTCATGTATTCGGTCATTCTCTCACCTTTCCGCTGATAGGTGTGTTCATACTGATATACAAGCTCTGCAGCCTTTTCTGTTCGCCCAAAAACTTCCTCCAAAACGTTTAAATAATCTAAAGCAGTACAGTCTTTTCTACTCAGTTTTAGGTTTCTCACCGCTTCTGACGCAGGTCCCTTTAAACTCTCGGTGATCCTTTGCTTTTTCTGGGCTTCAGGGACGTCCCACTCATCCAGAGCCTGCATCGCCTGTTCCACCCATTCCTCAAAGGTTTCTTCTCCCGCCGGAGTTGGTACGTTTCCTGTAAAATTTCTCAACCGTCGATAACCGAAGTTAGTGTGCGGAGGGCTTGTTCTCTGACACTTAGCCAGCAAATCTCCAATAGCCACTATGAATTCAGGCCCGATCATGGCCAACGGACTGGGCGCGGGAACACTTGCGGATTCGCCACGTGGCGCACTTGGCTGAATCAGTTGGACTTCCACCTCATCGGTCAGCTTCATGCTTGCACCCTGAAAACATACTGGAACACCCTTTCTCCATTCAAAAAGAACATACGTGTGAGAGGTATCTGTGTTCTTTATAATGTCCAGAATTAACCCCCGATGGTCTGGTGTCAGCGCGGCCACGGCCTGGCGAATCTGATCTTCGGCCCAAGTGTCTGCGGGAATATCCATGACTATACAACATTCTAACTGACTACTGTGCTCCTCACACCATTCTGCAACAGTGTCTGGATCCATATTTAACCCTTTAGATGCGGATTTTCCAGAGACTGGATCCCGGAAACGAGCCCCCACGTGTAGCGCTCACTTCCGGAGGAGCCGCTGAAAATGAAGATTTTAAACACAGCGCTACAACTGAAAAAGAAAAATTAATTCTGACCGCCATTTTATATACTGTGTTACGCTATGGGAGCGTTGTCTCCTTGTCTGTACTTTATTTGAGGCCCACAAGAAGATAAAGAAGGGACACGCCACCCTATATCTGGTGTAAGGTGTCTCAACCCAGAGCCGGGACTCACTAGGCTCTGCAATCTGGGAGTGAGTTTTTTCTCGTATATACTCACCTGAATTGTACGTTACAGTCTGCACTATTATTTTTCCTTTTTTTCCCCCCGCCCCTTTCTCTTTTTCATTTTTATACACCTGTCCATTGAGGAGAGGAGCTACGTCAGTGGGACAATTTATTCTACAATGTGGCCCAGACGCTATACAACGACTTGTGACCACAGAACCCGGTTTTATTTGTACTTTGCACATTTGCACGTGCACTTTACTGTGGTTTAGGACTCACCTATTTTTCAGCCTGTCATAGAACTATTAGAGTGTGCAGTGTTGCACAAGGTGCTGTGTACGCACTTTAGTGATAAGTGGATTTATAAGCACATGCACTTTAATATCATAGATTATCCGCATGGTTTTTCAACATCGCTTGTACTGTGGAATGCATTTTTTGCACACTTGATTGTTATTTGCACTTTTTGTGCCGCACGCATGTCACTCAGGACCTGACGGTTCTTTGTGATCCAAAGAAATCCTTGACTCAAAACTACAATACAAGTACCCATAGGACCATAAGGCTAGGGTTTATGTGACACACGAGACACAGCCTGGCATACCATGATAGAAATATTTAAATACGTAAAGGGAATACACAAGGTAGAGGAAGGGAGTATATTTAAACGGAAACAAAGTAGCAAAACAAGAGGACATAGTCTTAGATTAGAGGTGCAAAGGTTTAAAAGTAACATCAGGAAGCATTATTTTACTGAGGGGTGGTGGATACATGGAACAGCCTTCCAGTTGAAGTGGTAGAGGCCAAAACAGTAATTGAATTTAAGCAGGCATGGGATAGGCATAAGGCTATCCTAAACAAAAGATAAATCCAGGTAATTGGGCAGACTAGATGGGCCGAAAGAAAATGTCGGCAGATAAGAACCTATGTTTCTATGTTTCTACCACAGTATCCTGCCCATCCAGGATGTTCACCTCTCCATTCCTTTCACCTGGCACCGCTAACCTGGATGTTTCAGGCACTGGGTAACCCTCTTTCACCCTAGGCCTATCCTTCTGACCACCCAGTATGCCCTCTGCGCCACGCACAGTCTCAGACACCCATGGCACAGGCTGGCACACCGCGGTATCCTGCTCATCCCAGGCCTTCCGATGCCCACACTTTCCCTCCAGCACCACCAACCCAGTTGGTTTGGCCCTAAAGGAACCTGCCTTGGTCCCTTATTCTCCCTCCCAACCGCGTGGCGTCACAGACACACCTGAGTCTAGTCTAGGCAGGCACACCACAGTATCCTGCCACCCCTCCCAGGCATTCTGATCCACACCATTCTCACGGGGCACTAGAGTCCTAGTTGGTTTAGGCTCAACCAGACCGGCAGTCATCCCTTGCCCTTGCTCCCAACCATATGGCGTCACAGACACACCTGAGTCTGGTCTAGGCAGGCACACCACAGTTTCCTTCCACCCTTCCCAGGCATTCTGATCCACACCATCACACGGCAGAGACGGGCCTTGTGCCCTACTCCCTGCCGACTGCCAGCAGGTACCCACTTCCACCACGGGCACCGCGGCCTCCCCACGCATGAGGTCCGGGAACCAGCTGACTTGGGTGCAGGTAGGCATTCACTCACCCCCTGCCTTTCTTCCCAGTCCCACTGCTCCCTCATTCTACAACACAACACCTCGGGCACACCTGGCGCAGGCGCAGACTGACTCACTGCCATCCCCTGCCCTCCCGTCCAGGAATCCGGTTGTGCACCCCCACTCACAGCCCTCCCCACTGTAAAGCCACTAGTGGGCCTGGGTAAGTGCCCAGCATCCCTTTCCAGCACATACTGTGACACCAATTTACCCAAGTCCGTGCCCAGTAACACATCTGTAGGAATATTTTCAGACACTCCCACATACCTCTCCCCAGTCCAAATAAACCTGTGCCATTGGCACCGCAGTATGTACCCCACCAAAACCCTTTACTGCTAGAATCCTGCCAGGAATAAAGTCTGCAGGGCTGACTAACCCTGGACGCACCAAAGTTACTTCAGCCACCATATCTCTTAAACCCACATATACCTGAGTCCCGACAATGACTGCTTGCTAGTTTACTTTGGCATTGCCCTCTGATCTGGTCACGAACAGGACAGAGGATGATGCTGAGGGGTGTCCTCCCCCAGCTGTGGATGCAGGCTTCTTCCTCTGCGGGCAAGCTGCTAGGAGATGGTTGACACTGTTACAAATAAAACAGCGACGACTCACACTTTTTCATGGCGAAGAAGGACTTGTTCCCCCCTCCCCACCAGAGACTGGCACAGAGGGGGGTGCTGCCGCCGTGATGTCGGGGGGTCGTGATGAGTTGGGATTCCATTCAGACGATCCTTTGGGGGGTCCTCTGCTCCGGTCCACAGACGCTCTGTTGGCCACATGGAAATCGGCCAGCTCTCCAGCATCCAGGGCCGTCTCGGGTTTGCGATCCAGAAGCCATTCCTGGATCTCAGGTGGGCATAGCTGCACGAACTGCTCCTTGATTAACAGGTCTTCCAGGGCATCCAAGGTGTCAAGCTTCAGCCCCCTGACCCATTGACAAAATAGGGTGGTCAGGTGGCTCACGACTGCAGAGTAGCTCTCCGCGGCCCACTTCTGCAAGGACCTGGACTTTTTGCGATATACCTCTGGTGTGAGGTTATACCGTCTCTGCAACGCGGCTTTAATCGCCTCATAGTCCTGGTCGCTCGCAGCTGGTAACTCTGCAAAGGCTTTGAGCGCTGGATCTTTTAGTCCAGGAGTGAGGTACCTGACCCATTGCTCCTTGGGCAGCTTGTACTGTCGACAAGTCTTTTCAAAATTTCGGATGAACACATCCAGGTCCCCCTCTTTGTCCAGGGTGGGAAAGTTCTCGGCACGAGGTCTGGGCGAAGAGAGATCTGCAGCGCCCGCAGGGGCAGGAGATAATTGCGTTCTTCCTGCCTGGGCCATAGCGAGCTGATGTGCCTGTTCAGCTTGCCGCTCCGCTGCTTCTCGCTCACACGCAGCCCTGCGCTCCGCAGCTTCTCAGTCCGCTTGTCGCGCTGCCGCCTCTCGCTCGGACTCAGCTTTGCTCTCCGCAGCTTCTTGCTCAGACTCAGCTCTGCGCTCCGCAGCTTCATGTTCAGCTCTGTGCTCCTCTCGCTCTTGGTACTGCAGGATGAGCTGAAGCCGCATCCGAGAGTCCACAGAGTCCACATGTTTTAAAACAGTCTGCAAGTAAACATCCAGGGCAGTATCACCCTTGGGCAAAGCACTTGACACTGTCCTTTCCACTGGACTTGCGCTTCCTTCGGCTGGGTCAAGCGTGGTACCCTGCTCTGCTGCGTCCTGGACTGCTTGCCTCGCCTCATAATCCTCGAGGGCTTGCAAAAGTTCATCCTCCTTATCCTTCGTCGAAATATTTTTGTCTTTACACAATTGTTACAACGTTTTCTTTGACTTCTGTTGTTGTGTCATTCTCACTCCAGCCAAATAAAAGATCGCACAGAAAAACAAAGAAGGGGGAAGGGAACTGCAGTGTTTTGTGTAAAGTCTAATAAATGCAGTGTTCTGCTCTGGAAATTGGAAAACCAATTTCTTTAGTATCTGGATCTATGTTGCTTCACAGATCCAAATACTAACCTGATATCCCACCGCTTGCCAGCAGTTATCATGACCCCTACGCGCGCTGCTGCGAAAGATACCGGGTTAAGCCACCCACTATCTGTCTAGCCTAGCCCAGATAATGACTGCATAGACAGCAGCCCCCGCGCTTGCTTACCTATCTGTCCCTGCACACTTTCTCTCGCAACAGGTACGTAGAGCGGGATACAATGGTCCCAGGATTGCAATGCAGTACAAGTCTTCTCTTGAAGCGGGTAATGACTACATCTCCCACAATCCCTGGGTTCACTTTCCTATTCTATTAGTTACGCTGCCACCAGTTCTCATGGACACTATGTGCGTCGCAGCAAGAGACGCAGGGCTAAGCAACCGCACTGTCTGCCTACCCTGGACCCGGACAGTGACTGCATAGACAACAATCCCTTCTGTCCCCAGCAACCGCAACTCACAATTTTGTATCTACCCGAGCTTAAAACAATCAGCAATACTCCAGTCCCTTAATTAGCATGGATCTCATCAGCCAGAAGCAGAAACGTAAATAAGTTATATAGCTTTTTTCTATATCATAAATATATCACAGTGCATTTGTTACAGGAAAAATTATAGCTAGAATAAATCAATTAATTAATTACACACTACACAGCAAATAAAAAAGGGATTAAGCACAGAGCGTTACTTACAACCTAATCAGTAAGCTAGCATCGGCGACTCCTGGGGCCTGGAGATAGAAACATGGACAGCATGGACCGATCATCATCATTCGAATGTACCCCTTGTGATCAGCCCCAGCACATGGCCAGCTTCAGAATTTATACACTTCCTGGTCCTTCCAAAACCCACCCACAAATGGCCCAGCCTCCTGCACTACATATCCCCGAATTCCTCTTTCCTGAGCATGCTCAGTATGCTTGTCATTAATCTTAATTCCCTGGTTTATCAATCATCTCCCAAAGACCACCTTCTGTGATCAGAGAATGTGATTGCTTCTTTGATATGCGATTGGGGTACCGCTCTGGCTGCATCTTCTCCCTGCCATGAGCAATTGCTCTTTCTGCCTGCTGGGTAGACCCCAAAAAGGTGTTATCTTTAATTCGCACCTTTGATGACTTCAGAGAAAATTGTCATGGACCCGTTTAACCCCTTAGTGACCGGGCGGTTTTACACAAATCCGTCCTTTAGTGACCGCTGCTGTTTTTACGTTTCTGCGCTGTTAGTGTTTAGGTCAAATTTTCCTCTTACTCGTTTATTCAACCCACACATATTATACACCCTTTTTCCCGCCATTAAATGGACATTCTAGAAATACCATTATTTCCATCATATCGAATAATTTACTATAAAAAAAATGGTAAAAACACACTTTTTCGTAATTTAATCCCCAAAATCTACAACCACCAAAAAAGACCCCGGCTAAATAGGTTCAAAATTTTGTCCCGAGACTAGAAATACCCAATTTTTAAATGTTTTTGCTTTTTAACCCCTTCACTGCTGAGCCAGTTCACCTATGTGCGCTGCGCTCATTCTGACCATTTTGTGCTAATTATTTTGAGATGACAGACTAGGTCCTATTTAATTAAACCCCCCCCAGACAAAAAAAACTTTTTATTTTATTTAATTTTAATTTTTTTTTTATTTTATTTTTAAACCAAACCTGGTCATGTGTGGTATCAGGCCTTTCAAATGCTGGCAAATATAACCATCTAGCTGCCATGGATCGGGAGATAGGGGGATCCTTAGGCTCCCCTTATCTCTACATGGCAACTAGATGGTTAACTGGCCCACTGACATCCTCACACATATGGTGAGGTTGTCAGTGGGTGGGGGGGGGATCTGGAGGCTTGGCTGACATCCATGATGTCAGCCCCCCTCCAGGTTCGAATCGATTCGTCGGCAAAATCGTTAATGCTATACACCGCTGAAAAGGGGAGGCTCTCCCCTTTCCAGTGGTGTAAAAAGCATCTCCCTAGCTTCAATGGGTGGGGAGATAGAGGGCTCCAAAGGAGCCCCCCTCCCCTCCATTGATTTGCATGGGGATGCCTGCTGATGACATCACCACGCAGCGTGGCGACGTCATCAACCTCGCCTGCCCATGTAAATCACATGGGCAGGCTTCCTCCCTGTCAGATCACTGAGGGATCCAGCGAGGGAGGTAAGTATCGGGCGGGAGGGGGGTTAGGCACTACTGATGTACCCTGTACGTCCGCAGGTCTAAGGGAGACCCGTGGACAGGACGTACAGGGTACGTCAGCGGTCCTTAAGGGGTTAATTGTTTCCTTCAAGCAGACTGGAAACGCAGCCATTGATTTCTTAGGCCAGCTGCACCAAATGGCCTGGTATCTATAGATAGCCATAGATTATATATAGATAGATGGATGGACACAGATACTTCTATACCTGGCACGATAGAAATACAGATCTAATCTGCCACATCTCATGTTTGTGCTCCTCCATTACAGCGCTGCGGAATATGTTGGCGCTTTATAAATAAAGATAATAAAAGCAGATTATAGGGTTTCTCCCAAAAGGGTATTTTGTGGGAGTACGGTCCTCAGAGTGTTTCGCACAGACGTATTCCCATTCCAGAATTGGGCTCAGGTCCACCTTTCCAGAGTCTTGGTCTCTGGGGCAAGCAAAATGAATTAATAGGTTTCTCTAAGTCCTTTACAGACAGGTATCTTTCTACGTGTGCAATCATGCTGTCGTGGTTCTGGGGTCTCCTTGACTAACCCATTCAAGGAGGCTCTTGGGAAGCTGTCTCAGGTATTGGTCAAGCACCAGGGTCTCCACGATCTGAGCAGGGGTTTGACTCTCTGGTTTGAGCCACATCCGGGCTAGATGAATTAAATCAAACATCTGCGATCGGGGTGCCTTGTCTCCCTTAAACTGCCACTTGTAGAAGCGTTGGGCTCTCACGTCGGTTGTCACACCCATCCGGGCAAGGATCTCTGCTTTTATGTGTGGATAACTTGCAGCGGCCTCTTCATCCAGGTCATAATAGGCTTTTTGTGCTTCATCAAGGAGAAAAGGGGCAATAATTCCGGCCCACTGACCCACGGGCCAGGCTTCACGTATAGCTGTTCACTCAAACGCCAGAAGGTAGGACTCCACGTCATCCTCTGGAGTCATCTTCTGTAGACAGCTGCTTGCCTGTATCCTGCTTTCACCTCAGCTGGTGTAGTCACCCCCAGGAAACTGATGCGGTCCAAGAGCTCTTTAAAATGGCACGGTCCATCTTTTGAGCTTCGCTCAAGGCTTCAATCTGCAAGACCAGGAGCTTGTTAGTCTCTTGCTGAGCTGCAGCTGAGGCTGCAGTAAGCCCGTTGGTCTCCTGTTGGGTTGCTAAGCTTGCACTAGGGCCTTTACAACATCCTCCATTTTTGTGGGTTCTGTACCTTTAAGGCTTCTGTGAAAGGGGAGCCGGCACAACAAAGCAATCTCACCACTGCCACCACTTGTGGTAGGGCCACTTAGAAAGGCGCCGAAGAGAATGGAGGGTATACCGCTTCTTTATTAATTCAGCAAAACAGTCTCTTTAGCAATGGGTACACTGTCCCCTTTAAGTAACACGCCTTGTATTACCAAAACAAAATAAACAAATTGGTATACTCCTTCCTTGGGAGGCTAACTAAACACAAAGATCCCCTTACTACAGGCTACTGGGGCAGCTATTCTGTCCCCAGTATAAAAAACAAAGCAAAACCTGTGCTTTTCCCACTCCTCAGCCTCTCCCATGCAGTCTTTGTCTGCCTTCCTCTGTGCTGGGAACTGCTATATTAGCCTGCTAACGAGTTGCAGCTGTTCCTGCTGCCAGGGAAGGTTTAACCCCTTACTGACCAGGGAATACTGCCTCAGTCAGCCTCCTGCTAACATACACCGATTCTCACACTCTGTCACAGTACCTTCTGTGGCTTTGTTTTTTGATCCCATGGTGAAAGATCCTAAAAAAAAAAAAAATCAATAAACCGTTTATTAGATATTGAATAAAAATGGGAATATTTTTAACATTGAAGCCTATTTGAATAAACCTGCTGAATGAAACCATCGAACAGCAGGGCATTTTGGCAACTTTTTACTGTTCGGTGTTCTCTGAATAGATTAACTATTGCTTTTCTATAGGGGGGTTTCACTGCCTTTGAACAGGCACCGAACATTCTGGCAGTTCGCCAAAATTTGGCAAACTGCCTGCTTTCTGAATAGCCGAATGACCCTGAAATGGCACCGTATGGGGAAATTCACTGTTCGGTGCCATTTGGGGGCCAGATCGGCTGTCTCTGAATAAACCCTTATGGCTCAGCATCTCCCTATCCATTATACCTGCATGCCACAACTCACTTGATGACATATAATTGTCTATGGCCTACAGAACATTCAACCTCATAGATACCATATTCCAAACTTCTCTCATGCTCCTCTCCTACTATATTCCACACTTCACTCACACTCCTCTCCTACTATATTCCACACTTCACTCACACTCCTCTCCTACTATATTCCAGCCCCTCACTTTTACTCGTCTGTGCCATATTCTGCAATCCACACTTCATCTTGAGTCTCTGCTAAAAATCGTGGGATGGGGAGTGAAGCGAGGCTGCAGTAAGCAGCTGTATGGATAGAGTTAATAAAGAGATTATCCGTTTGATGGTTTTGGGATAGTTTTGGTTTTTCATCGTGTTTTTCTCACCTCATCCTCTAGGTAAAAGATATCACTTTCCACCTCCAGTCTGCACTTAATACCTAAATTAAACCTTCTTGCACGCTGAACAGCTTTAAATAAACAGCCGCTGATCTCATTCTTTGGAAAATGTTTCAGCAAATGAAGACAGTTAGGACATAGACTTATAGAGACAGTGTGGACGTCCTGCAACAAACCAGGCATGCAGGAAATAAAGACAAAACAGCCTTGCAGACAGAAACAGTGGGTACAGAGCACATATAGACAGAGATGCTGTAGGTAGGACATAGTACTTAATCTACAGACTGACAGTGGTGATACAGAATGAAAGAGGTTACATACCAATATTAACCAACTATAGACTTTGTATACAGTGTGACAGACTGGCACGGTATGCATTGCGTTCAGAAAATATTTAGACTTTCTTACATTTGTTTTATTTTGCAGCCTTATGCTAAAATTGTTTATTTATTTCATATCAATGAAAATCCAAAATTTATGTTTGACAACATTATAAATTTGTTAAAAATAAAAACCTGAAGTATCACTTTGACAAAAGTATTCGGACCCTTTGCAATGACACTTGAAAATAAGCTCAGATGCATCCCATTTCTTTTTTCGTATTTGAGATATGTCTACACTGTGATTGAAGTCCACATGTGGCAAATGCCATTGATTGGACATGGTTTCGAAAGATGCACACACCTGCCTGTAAGACAGGGATCTCAAACTCTGGCCCCCAGACGTTACTGAACTACAGCTCCCATGAAACTCTGGCATCTATTTGTAATGTTCTATGGTTCCAGCCCTGTCTCCCTGCCCTCTGTATATGTGTATTCCTGCTCAGGCCTTTTTTTTCATGTTGCTGTTCCTGTGTTGCAGCGCAGGGATAATGTGCTCTGTGCTCCCAGTCCACCTGTCTGCCCTTGTGTTGATTTTCATCCCTATAACCGAACAATGCTCTTATGGTGCATTGCTCTGTCATTTCACTTCACTTCCTGGTTTCCAGTGCTGTTGTTGTTTCTGAGAGCTGACTGCTATTTTGGTTCCTGCCTATGTTTGCATATTTTTTGGTTACTACTTTGAGTGTGTTTCCCTGTCTGTCTATCTGTTGCGTCTCTTATACTGTTCTTGATTGATTTCTGTTTTTCCTATGTTATTTGGTTCATAGTGTAGGCGGACAAAAACAGATTCACTTTCAAGACGGCGCCGGACCGGGCACAAGTAAGGATTGTCAGAACACGAGTCTCTTCAGGAAAGGCAAACTTTATTGTGTCGTCACACAAGTGCCCACACAGGATTGAATCGCAAAGAGTGAGCCCCCCCTTTCACCCGTGCAAGGGATCTTATACCCAAAAATACGTAATTAGATACATCCCAGTTAGCCCACCTCCCAATGACACTTTATTCCACCCCACGTGGGTTAATACCTCCCTTTGGCTAATAAAAAACATTCCATTAATTGGCTGTAAATTGGCAAACTTTGTGTTAGTTTCAGTAAATCATAATTAATTGCTCTTACTGTTCCGGGCTGCGCCCTCCTCCCTTGCGCCTACAATCACTTGTTACAGATGGCACCTGGCCTGATCTCTACTCCTTTGTCTTTCTGCGGGCCCCAACGACCTTGGAGGATCTACTTCGCTTTTCTCCTCTGTGCCAGGAACAGCAGAGATCTTTCATAAAGCTTTAATTGCTTTTCTGCTAATCTAAACGCATTCCTAAATTTCTACGTATACCTCATTCTAGTTTCAGCTACAAACCTGTCTAGTTATATACAAGTGAACCAATATTCTGAACAAGATGGCCGCCTGTGTACAATGGCGGCCGTCTTCCAGCCTATTTCCACTTCATTCCCCCCTTGGCTCAAGTGTCAGGATCTTTTCCTGGCACTTGTAGCCATTACACTCCACTATTCTGAAACTCCTTGTACTGGGGGGGTTTCTTTCACTGGGAACATACCCTGTGGGATTATCAGTGGTATCTTCTGTGTTTGTGTAGTGTGACACAGTCCAGTTTTAACCACGTCTTCTAGGGCAACATAAATATGCAGAGCCACAGTCTTTTTTTTTTCTTAAGCAAGACTTTTATTTACCTCCACCTTTCACAGCAATCAGTGGAGAATCAGTGGATCACAGCAAACATTTTCTTCAGCCAGAGGAATAACTTGGTTCTTTTTCCCTGTCTCTCCAGCTCTCTCTCCTGGAAGGACAGACACCCACACTCCTCAGCTACAAAAAAACCTTCCCTAATAAAGCCCAACTAATTGGACCACACCTGTATGCCATCGTTGGCTTTATTCTCCAAAACCTGGCCTGGCTAGTGAGCCGGGCTCTGGATAGTGGCCCGCCCTTCTCTCCACTATCCCGACCCCAGGGACCCATAACACATTTTACTGGACGCTCTCCATTGCACCAGCGAAACACAAAATATATTTTAACCATCTCCCTGGGGTTATTTTTAAACACAGTGCACAAGGTCTGTCTCACATATCGCCCATTCAGGACCATACCCTGCTTCCTGTCACAGTAGGTGTCAGTGCTGTTTTGCACAGTGGCCATAAACATAGCCCTATGCGGTATATCAGTATCCCTATGATCAAGATCACCACTATCATGAGTATCATGATCAATCCGTGAGATAAATCTCAAGATGGAACCAAATCATTCTCCCATTGCTCCAAACCCACGGAGCGGATTCCAGCCTTCGGCAGCAATCCTCCTGGCTATACCCTGCAACTGTGCTACCTTCTCTTGGTGATCTTGAATTACCTGGTAATAATCTGGGACTTCATGTGTAGTGTTTCTGATGAAGGTGCAACATTCATAGTGCATTGTCATTTCACACAATCCATTCAAGGCCGCACTGATCTGCTCAAGCGCCATATCATGTATCATCTGCACCTTTCGTAACTCACGCATTTCCAGATTCAGCAGCTGGATATCCATACTGGTTCTATTCAGAATCTCATCCATCAGATTGACATAGCTATTCAATCTCCTCATCATCTCTCCTCCCCATCCAGTCCATGCTGGCAACCATGTCCATATTCGATCCATCTTCGCGAACAATTCTCTCTTTGGTCTTTCAAACACCAGTGGGTACCTAGGGTGTAGTTCTGTGTCTGTGTTTGTGTCTTCTCCCCTTAGTCTCTGGATTGGGACCAGCTTAGCCAAATAACACATTCCCGTTATTGTTGGTGGTACCCATGTGTAACACACCCTTTCACAGCACACCTGGTACCCTCCTTTCACTATAAATGGTGATAAATGTAGTGTTCCCTTTGATATCTCTATCGCAAGTTGTCTCAGCCGTCTCATCATATCCACTGCACCCTGCCTTCCATTGGTCACATTCCTAATCACCGCCTCTTGGTCTCTAGTGAGTTGCCTGCATCGTATATAAAAATAATTCGCCTTTTGTCCTGTTTTGAATATGTAAATGTATGATGTCCAGTTGAACTGACTTGAGTTACATAACCCACCCTCGTTATTTATTTCTTTATCTGGTCCTAGTTGAAAACACCATTCTGGTGGATACACTGGTCCTATTATGGGGTACCCGGGACTGACTGATTCTGTCTTTTCCCTTGGTGCATCGACAGCATATATTGTGACATTCCCTGATACAAACATACTCAAATTCATTGGAACAGAGGCAAATAGTATATGAATTGTCTCTGGGTGCAGTCTACTACACACCCAGCATACGGTTTGCCCAGACTTTTTAGCATAGTCATATTTGAATTGCACAAGTAAGTGTCCTCTTGGGTTGGTTCCAGATAGCGCCTCTCGTTTTTGTCTCCACATGGTACGGTTCTCCATCACCGGGTGCGTACCATTCCAGATATGGGAAATATCCACTTTCCCCACATTGCCCGTACAATTAGAGCATGCTCCACGCGAGAGTCCATAAATCAAATTAGCAAGATATAAAATCAGCACCACAAATGCCCCGAATGTCAGAATTCCTTGGGCAATTCTTTTCACAGTCACATAAACCCAATCCCTCCCCACCGGAATTTCAAAAGTAAAAAACATTTCTGGATGATCAAGGGTGGGGGCCGGGCCCCTAAAAAGCACCCTGTGGGTATCCCCCGTTGGCGGGTGGTCAGGACCTGTGCCCATCAAAACACCCACTTGTTGATCCTCTGTATTATCTGGGTTAGGATCATTTAGGTGCTCATGGCTGTGGTCTTTGTCAGCTTCAGCCTCAGCGGGTTGGTCTCGTTGGTAACGACCTTCCATGCTGGTTCAGGACTGGCTGCAGCTGCTTTCACTCTGGAGTGATATATCCACGGGACCACCTCGGCAACCTTTACTGCTGTGGGGGTTGATAACAGGACAAGATAAGGACCTCTCCATTTTGGACCTAGTGGATCATTTTTCCACTCTTTTACCCATACTGAGTCACCCGGACAATACTTATGCAGTGAAGGATACAGAAAATGCGGTATATTATCCCCCACCCTAGTATTTAATTTCTGCATTGATTTACCCAGCATTACTACCTGATCATTTAGTTTAGTTTCTCCCAATGCCCGAAGGTCCCCCTTAGTCCATTAATTAGAGGGGTTGGCCGTCCAAACATAAGTTCGTACGGACTTAGCTTCAATTGGGGGGTTGGTCTGCACCTAATGTGCAAAAGGACTATCGGCAGCAAGTCCAACCAGCTCAATGACGTCTCTTGGCACAGTTTGGACATCAAAGTCTTTAGGGTACGGTTCATTCTTTCAACTTTTCCCGAACTTTGGGGCCTGTAGGCGGTATGTAGCTTCCAGGTGATGCCCAGTAGCCGGGCAAGTTGTTGCAAACAGTTCTGGATACTTTTGGGAAATAGTATCGCCATGCGAAAAATAACAAATCTTGTCTGTCTTGTGAATCTCTTACTGCTGGTATGAAAAAGTTCATTGCACTTTTCTTCATTCTTGGCAGTCTGTTCTTGATAAGGATCTCCTTGAGGAAGAACCTCACCAGTGGGACTTAATATTCTTCTGCTCCCAATTCTCCCAGACTGTGCAGTATTCGTGTGATCCGTAGATTATTGTGAGGATTGATTGTCAAATTTTCAAAACGTGACGCGAAATTTTCTGCTCGTTCAACTTCGGTTATTTCTTTGTCTTCCTCCTCCCCTACTATTTTTACGCCGAAGAATTTCAGCATCATCTTGTAGGCTCTGCGCAGTCTTTGCTGAACTTCGGAGGTGTTAACCATTAGGCGTGTCTCTTGCGGATTTAGGGGAGTAGAGTAGAAATTTCGGCCTTGTGTCCGAGTTGGGAAAAGCCATTGAATATAATCATAATTGAGTTCTAACAGTTCATAATCATCTTGCCATTTGTGCCGTATTATTTCAATGAACTCGCCGTGGGGTTCAAACTTTTTTCAAATTCATATAGAACTCGTAATTTGGCATGGAAGGTTGAGGTTCTTGCTTGCAGATCAGTACTGTAGCTTGATCTCCTGTTGGCGGTGGCGGTGTTGCAGCTGCTTTTGCGGCTTGGTCTGCGCATCTGTTACCTTTTGGAATTTCATCACGGCCTTTTTGGTTGCCACGACAGTGCATGATGCTGACAGCACTTGGTTTCCACACTGCTTCCAGGAGGGCCGCGATTTCAGCCGCATATTTAATTTGTTGTCCTGAAGACGTGAGTAGACTTCTTTCTTTATAGAGTGCACCATGTGCATGGACTGTCATAAAGGCGTACCTGGAATCTGTATAGATATTTACTCTTTTGCCTTCAGAAATTTCAAGGGCTCTGGTTAAAGCTGTTATTTCAGCCAATTGTGCAGATGTATGGCCTGGCAGTGGCTTTGCTTCGATGACTTCTTCTGTTGAGACTACTGCATAGCCGGAGACTTTCTTCCCATCATTCATATAGCTGCTACCATCAGTGAATAGCTGTAGGTCGTATTTGTCTAGGGGTACGTCTTTCAAATCTGGCCTGCTACTGAACACTTCTTCCATAACTTGGAGGCATTCATGATCTGGATCCTCTTCACAGTCAAGCAGTAAAGTAGCAGGGTTTAAAGTAGCGATGAGGTCCAAATGAACCCGTGGATTTTCACACATCATGGCTTGGTACTTCGTCATCCGGCTGTTGCTGAACCAGTAACCTCCTTTGACATCCAGCAGAGCCTTGACAGCGTGGGGCACCTTGACATAAAAAACTTGTCCAAGGGTCAGCTTGTCTGCTTCTGCTATCAGCATTGCGGTGGCAGCCACTGCTTTCAGGCATAGGGGTAGGCCGCAGGCCACAGGGTCGAGTTGCTTGGAGAGGTAGGCCACAGGCCTCAGCCATGAGCCAAAGGTCTGGACCAATACTCCTGTTGCTGTTTGATTATATTCATGCACGAACAGCTGGAAGGGCTTGCTATAATCTGGCAGACCCAGTGCAGGAGCTTCCATCAGCAGAGTCTTTAATTTCTGGAACGCTGCTGTTTGCTCTTCTTTACAATGAAAGGGATCTTGTTCCCCCCCTTTCGTGGCCTGATGAAGCGGCTTGGCAATATCTGCGAAGTTGGGGATCCACAGGCGGCAGAAGCCTGCAGCTCCCAGGAACTCACGGACTTGCCTCCTGGTCTTTGGTTGGGGTATGCGGCACACTGCTTCTTTTCTTTCTGCCCCCAGTGCACGTTTGGTACCTGTTAACTGGAAGCCCAGATATTTTACACTGCGTTTACATATTTGTGCTTTCTTTTTTAGAAACTCTGTAACCTGCTTGGCTTAGCAGATGTAGCAAAGCTTTTGTGGCGGATAAACAGTCTTTTTCTGTGGGGGAAGCCAGTAATAAATCATCAACATATTGTGTAGTAACACTACTTTGTCTGGCTGAGCGTTGAAGGCGAGGAGATCTTGGCTAAGCGCGCACCTGAAAATCGTGGGCGAATTTTTTTTGAAACTTTGAGGGAGGCGCATCCACGTCATTTGATGGCGCGCCCCCGTGGTAGACTTTTCCCACTGAAATGCAAAAAGGGGCTGGCTTGCTGGAGCCAGACGGATGCAAAAGAAAGCGTCTTTTAAATCAAGCACTGTGTAATATTGTGTATCTCCGGGAATTAACGCCAGTAAATTGTATAGATTAGGAACCACAGGGTGTAGTGTTACTGTGGCCTCGTTGACAGCTCGTAAATCTTGGACAGGGCGATACTCTTGTGTCCTCTCTTTCAAGACTGGCAATAGGGGTGTGTTCCATGGTGACACACAGAATTTTAATATGCCGTGATCTTTAAATCTCTGTAAATATATCTGTATATTCTGCTTGGCTTTCTGTGGGATATAATATTGTCTTAGAGCCACCGGTGTTGCGCCGGGCTGTGATTCAACTCATCTGGGCGGGTTTTCCTCCGCCCCCACCTCAGGAATTCCAAGGAGTAGTGCGTGCGGATCCGGCGTGGCAGACAGAGTAGGTGCCGTGCGCCATTCTTCCTCCTTTGACATAACTACTGCGATTTTCACAGATTGTGGATTGTGCGGACTGGCTGGATTATGCTGCCGAGCAGAGCCGCCACTCTCCGGCAGATCTAATTGAGCGTGACCCCCGGGAAAAAACATAATTTGGGCTTGCAATTTGCAAAAGATATCCCGCCCCAGGAGCCGGATGGGACATTCGGGCATATACATATACACATTGTATAAACAATATTTTCAGAGATCTTTTCCCGTAGCCCAAAACAGACTCTTAATACCACATCTGAAAAAAAAAATCATATCCATTGTCATAAGACCACTCCTAACATCTCATAACAATAAAATAACCATTCCATCAAAAATTAAAAAAACATACCTTTTAGAAACAGTAAAGAAAAACTACTTTAATTATTTCTCGAATTATTTTTCTTTTAATATTAATTTTCTAACCGTTTCATATATTTCAATTTAATTTTTAGCTCTGAACAAAACTAAAACTTTCGGAATAATATTAACACAAAATATAAACATATATCTTGCACTCAACAGACTTCAGACAAATATTCTATTGTAACATACATTAAAATTAGCTAAACATAGTAATTTTTTCCTTTTCTTCCTCCCTGCTATTCCTCTTTACTTTGAATTCGCTGCACAGATACACAAAGGGTTATTCTTTCCAGCTATCAGAGAAACTGACTCCCTCCCCCTTCGCAAACAGTCTGTCAGAAAGGAGGGGGCCTATACACCAGGGAAGAGAGGAAGAAAAAAAAAAAGAGAAAAAAAAAAAAAAAATACGAAGCCCAATCTCACAACCTCTCAGTCATTCCTACTTTTAATTGAACAGTTTAATAGATCAATTATAAACACAATCGGACAAAATCAGTCCGAATCACACACACAAGCCATACAGCACCGCAATCATCTCACTCCGTAAAATATTAATTAATTTATATATGCTCCCATCGGGCATCTCAATCTTTTCTGGTGGAGCCTCTCTATCTCCTCCATTCGCGGCGCCCTGCTCTTCTTCCTCAGTCACACAGGACGGAGCAGAGGGAGCTGACCGAGACACAGCAGCTGCCCGCTCCCCCCTCTCCGTCCGCGCAACCGCGGCACTCAAAACTTCCCTAGCTGCCCTATAACATAATAGATAGGACGGGGGTAAAACATCACTCTCTTCCGGTTGTTCTACTAACAACTCTCTCTCTCTCTCCATTATTTTGGGGTCCTGCTTCTTATTTCTCCCCGCTATCATTATAAAATGACTCTTGTTTTTAATACAATATCTCTATATATCTATATACGGGTATTGTTCAGGATGTCCGTACTGCTCTGTGACTTGGGAATGTACCTTCTGTACCAACTCCGGGTCCATTGACCCCTGCTCTGGCCATCCCGGACTAACAACGGCCACACAACTGTACACATTACTTTTAACTTCTCTTTTTTTTTTTTAATTCTACACCATAGTCATGAGTTTTATATATGCTTCGAAATTCTGCACCATATATTCTAGGGGCGTCTCACCCTCCTTCACCTTCTTGGGCTTAGATGACCCGTTACCCATTATTACTCTTGAAAACAGTACTCTTTGCAATACAGATATATTATTTCAACAACAGTTAAAATTTACAGTCTGATACTTCAGTCAACAATTCATCCGTGTCTGCAGGCGCTTCCCCCTTCAGTAGCCGTCTGCAGTCGCCTGAGCCGGAAACGTACGTTCGGGGTCAAAACTCGTATTTGCTTCCTCACGGAGCGAGTAGGCGCACGTTCACTCACAGCACTCGAGTCAATTCATTCACAACACATACCGTATCAGATGCTTTCATCACATAACAGAACATAAAACACTTCAACTCTTTTTACTAGCCGAGGGGTACTCAGTCCCTCCTCTGTGGCTCCTTATACCCCGTAATTTGAACTCTAACTCTTGACTGCTTGTGACTATGTGCACCCCGTTCTATATCTCTACTGCCGTCTGCAATTCCAATTTGCCCTATGGGTAATCTCACCCACCCGGCACCACTATTTCTGCAGCTACCGCTGGCTCCACTATGAGCCCTTTTCACTACACGACGTGCACACTAGCACTGACTCAGGCTCTCAGCCCAGTCACAGAAAATCCCTCCTCCTTTCCCTTTTACCCACGTGGTGAAGCTCTATTTACAAACACTGACTACTGACTTATGCAACTCCACGTGGTTACCTTCTCCCTCACTTACAGAACTACCCTTTAATTGGCATTCAATTCCCCCGAATCCAGACACCCGCTAGCCACTCTGGCTCCTTAGCAATGTCAGTGCTATCAGCGGCGGGCTAGATATGCCAATAGGATGGTGGCCATCGCATCCTCTTATCCGTCTATCTCAGTCGGACGTTTCCCTTAGATACCGGTATCTCCTTTAGACATACAAAACATAGAAGACACGTTACCTATCGCCGGCGCTGCTTGCTGTTTCCTCAGACTCGGTGTCCCAGTTCCCTGGTCGGGGGTCCGTTTGGGACGAGACGAGGTCCACTGAACAGGAAATCCTGCTTGGCGCCTGCAGATGTCAGCTCACCTTCAACGGACGCCCAACCATCGGGATTCTCGCACCCGCTGCAGTCAAGCACTGCACTGTGTTCACAGCAGCCCGTTACTGTGTGCCCGGAAAGGGCCCGTATCCCGGCTCACGATGCCCCAAAAATGTAGGCGGACAAAAACAGATTCACTTTCAAGACGGCGCCGGACCGGGCACAAGTAAGGATTGTCAGAACACGAGTCTCTTCAGGAAAGGCAAACTTTATTGTGTCGTCACACAAGTGCCCACACAGGATTGAATCGCAAAGAGTGAGCCCCCCCTTTCACCCGTGCAAGGGATCTTATACCCAAAAATACGTAATTAGATACATCCCAGTTAGCCCACCTCCCAATGACACTTTATTCCACCCCACGTGGGTTAATACCTCCCTTTGGCTAATAAAAAACATTCCATTAATTGGCTGTAAATTGGCAAACTTTGTGTTAGTTTCAGTAAATCATAATTAATTGCTCTTACTGTTCCGGGCTGCGCCCTCCTCCCTTGCGCCTACAATCACTAGTTACAGATGGCACCTGGCCTGATCTCTACTCCTTTGTCTTTCTGCGGGCCCCAACGACCTTGGAGGATCTACTTCGCTTTTCTCCTCCGTGCCAGGAACAGCAGAGATCTTTCATAAAGCTTTAATTGCTTTTCTGCTAATCTAAACGCATTCCTAAATTTCTACGTATACCTCATTCTAGTTTCAGCTACAAACCTGTCTAGTTATATACAAGTGAACCAATATTCTGAACAAGATGGCCGCCTGTGTACAATGGCGGCCGTCTTCCAGCCTATTTCCACTTCAATAGTTGTTTCCTTGTTGTATTTTGGTTTTCTGTTTATACATTACGCTGATTCCCTGGTTATGATCTTTGGCTTGGCTGACTTCGTTCCCGGTTCTGCATCCTTGTATCCGTCTGACATTCTCATTCTGGTTCTGACCTCTGGTTTCTCTCTTTGACTAGGTTTTTGGATTATCCTAATCTGCATTGTTTGTAGTGAACACTGTTATCTGTGTTTGTCATTTAGACTCTGCACTGCTTCTAAGGTAACCTTTTCTATAGAACAGTATCCGGCTATCCCTAAAGACAGGTCTGTCGGAGAAGGGCTGCTGTGGTATAGCCGTACAAAGGTCTCCAGTTACCCCTGTGTTATATACATATATATATATTGCTGTTTACGTTTCCTGTTATTGCTACCAAGATTGGTATCTCTGCATATAGGGGCTTTCACCTGTACCAGGGCCTTACCACGGTGCGTTCCTGGTACCGCCGAACGTGACAAAATTACAGAGCCAATCATAAAGCCGACATGCGTTCTATTCTGGAATCCTTACTGCATATGTTTGGGGAAGTTGTGGCTCAACTCAAAGGGTTACTGAGTAGGGATGAGCCGAACACCCCCGAGTTCAGTTCGCATTCGAACTCGAACTTTTCAAAAGTTCGAATTCGAACTTTTCAAAAGTTCGAATTCGAACTCGAACACTAACACAAACTCAATACAAGTCAATGGGACTCCAAGTTCGATTTTTTTTAGAGTGCCCTCCAAGAGGGCATATATGCTAGATATTTGCCATAAAAGGTGTATGGGGGTCCGGGTAGTGCCCTGGGGGACAGGAAACAAGGACAAAAAGTAAAAAAAATAAGTTTTTAAAGGGACCGTGAGTTTTCCATGAAACAAGGGTTAAAAATAAAAACAAAAAATTCCTTCAAATATCGTGCCTAGGAGGTCCCCATAACCTGCCCGTGAAGTGGCGGATTTCTAGGATGTATAGAAACATTTAAAAACAATGTCCGGGTCCAGGTAGTGCCCTGGGGGACAGGAAACAAGGACAAAAAGTTTAAAAAAAGACATTTTTAACTCCTTCACTGCTGACGACGTGTGGGACACGTCCTCAGTTACTCCCACTGTATGCTGAGGAGGACGTGTCCCACACGTCATCAGTTTTGCAGGACCCCCGGCGGAGATACTCACCTCTCTGTCCGGGGTCCCACGGCGTTCTGACTTCAGCATCCAGATGCTGAAGTCAAGCTCCTCCCGACGTAAATTACGTCATCGCGCCATGCCGGGAGATCGCCCTGAAGGGAGGGGGGGGTCCGTTCGGATCCCACCCTCTCCCTCCCGATCGGGAGGTCCCACATAAAAAAGCCAGGCACCCCTTTTAAGCGGTACCTGGCTTTAACCCCTTAGGCACCGGGTCGCACTTCTGATTCTTTGTGCCAGTTCGTCACACTTCATAAATGAGTGCCAATTAAAGTCAGCGTGCCCTGAGTCTGGTAGATTGCCACCGTGCCCCGAGTCTGACAGAGCGCCCCCTGTGCCCACGACCCGCAAAAGGACCACCAAAGCCAGACCCTGGTTGAAAATCAGCCCTCCCTTACCATCCAGGTCTAGGAGAACCATCTCTAGGGTAACCAGGCCCGTGGAGGAGGTGACAGACTCTCAGACCGGTGTTTCCCACTGAGCCTCCTGTTTATGAATCTGAGGATTACATTGAGGAAGATTCCTTTTCGACCATAGGGTCTGAGGCTGAAGAACCTATGGAGGTTGTGCCAATTATGGCATCTGGTACTAAGCCCATCCTAATGGATAAACACCCCAAGGGTGGTCCAGGGCAACATAAGGACACTGTATCTGGCGGCAAGGCCGTAATCACCGAACCCATTGGCAAGGCTGCAATGTGAATGTCTGGCGGTGAGACCGCAACCATTATATCTAGAGGCATGATCACAGCCATGGAATCTTGCAGCAAGTCCACAATTCTTATGTTTAGCTGTGAGGCCGCAATCACGGAATCTAGCGGCAAGGCCACAATCACAGAATCTGGCAGCAAGGCCATGATGTGTATGACTGGCAATGAGAAATCAGTCCTGTCTGATGCTGGCAATGAGAAGCCAGTCCTGTCTGATGCTGGCAATGAAAAGCCAGTCCTGTCTGATGCTGGCAATGAAAAGCCAATCCTGTCTGATGCTGGTGAAGTACACTATATTGCCAAAACTATTCGCTCAAACATCCAAATAATGAGAATCAGGTGTTCCAATCACTTCCATGGCCACAGGTATATAAAATCAAGCACATAGGGATGCAGACTGTTTTTACAAACATTTGTGAAAGAATGGATCGCTCTCAGGAGCTGTGATTTCCAACGTGGAACTGTGATAGGATGCCACCTGTGCAACAAATCCAGTTGTGAACTTTCCTCGCTCCTAAATATTCCACAGTCAACTGTCGACTGTATTATAAGAATGTGGAAGTGTTTGGGAACGACAGCAACTCCGCCATGAAGTGGTAGGTCATGTAAATTGACGGAACGGGGTCAGCGGATGCTGAGGCGCATAGTGCAAAGAGGTTGCCAACTTTCAGCAGAGTCAATCGCTACAGACCTCCAAACTTCATGTGGCCTTCAGATTAGCGCAGAGAGCTTCATGGAATGGGTTTCCATGGCCAAGCAGCTGCATCCAAGCCTTACATCACCAAGTGCAATGCAAAGCGTCAGATGCAGTGGTGTAAAGCACGCCGCCACTGGACTCTAGAGCAGTGGAGACGCGTTCTCTGGAGTGACGAATCTGCTTCTCCATCTGACAATCTGATGAACGAGCCTGGGTTTGGCGGTTGCCAGGAGAACGGTACTTGTCTGACTGCATTGTGCCAAGTGTAAAGTTTGGTGGAGGGGGGATTATGGTGTGGGGTTGTTTTTCAGGAGCTGGGCTTGGCCCCTTAGTTCCAGTGAAAGGATCTCTGAATGCTTCAGCATACCAAGACATTTTGGACAATTCCATGCTCCCAACTTTGTGCGAACAGTTTGGAGCTGGCCCCTTCCTCTTCCAACATGACAATGCACCAGTGCACAAAGCAAGGTCCATAAAGACATGGATGACAGAGTCTGGTGTGGATGAACTTGACTGGCCTGCACAGAGTCCTGACCTCAACCCAATAGAACACCTTTGGGATGAATTAGAGTGGAGACTGAGAGCCAGGCCTTCTCTTCCAACATAAGTGTGTGACCTCACAAATGCGCTTTTGGAAGAATGGTCTAAAATTCCCATAAACACACTCCCTAAACCTTGTGGACAGCCTTCCCAGAACAGTTGAAGCTGTTGTAGCTGCAAAGGGTGGACCAACATGACATTGAACCCTATGGATTAGGAATGGGATGTCACTTAAATTCATATGCGAGTCAAGGTGAGCAAATCCTTTCGCAATATAGTGTATCAGCGTTTCCCAAATCAAGTTGTGAAACCAATATGCCCATGTCTCGCAGTGAGTTCGAAGATCCAGTGTGCCCCAAGTCCAGTTGTGTCCCTACCATCACACTTCCAAGTCTCGGTCCAGGAGGAGACGCAAGATGGTGGCTAACCCTAACCAAACAGGTGAAGGGAAGAGTAACCTATTGTCTGGTTCTGTGGTCTCCATATCTGGTCCTGTTCCAGAGGGTTATGTTTGGACGTCTTCTGGGATATTGGTCCGGGAAGCACACCTGGCAGTTTTCAATAAGGACCCCAATGTTTGGAGGTGTCTGGAAGGGGATTCTGAAGAGTCAGAAGTTGGTGTGCCTATATCTAGTGACAAGGTCTCTGTGGCAAAACTGCTGTCCCTAAGTCTGGCAGCAGGACCACTGTGCCCAAGGCCCACTGTGGAGCCGGTAAAACCACACCCCACAATGGTGATCCACTCAATAGACCCCAAGTATATTTGGAAACATCCGATGGCTGCCGAGTGTTAAAAGAACAACTGCCTGGTTATGAGTAGGGATGAGCCGAACACCCCCGAGTTCGGTTCGCATTCGAACTCGAACTTTTCAAATGTTCGAATTCGAACTTGAACACAAACTCAATACAAGTCAATGGGACTCCAAGTTCGATTTTTTTTTTAGAATGCCCTCCAAGAGGGCATATATGCTAGATATTTGCCATAAAAGGTGTATGGGGGTCCGGGTAGTGCCCTGGGGGACAGGAAACAAGGACAAAAAGTTTTTAAAAAAAGTTTTTAAAGGAGTTTTTAAGAGTTTTCTATGAAATAAGGGTTAAAAATAAAAACGAAAAATTCCTTCAAATATCGTGCCTAGGAGGTCCCCATAACCTGCCCGTGAAGTGGTGGATTTCTAGGATGTATAGAAACCTTTAAAAACAAAAAAATGTTTCAAATGACGGTAAATGCTTTTCCTTTAATCTATTCATAAACAACTGCTTGGGGGGGGGCAGCCTGTGTGAAAAGACATTTTAGGAAATTTTTTGGTTAAATTATGGTGAAACTTATGCATGCTTTGGATGAAAGTAACAATAGGTGCTTTAAAATTGGGTCTTTTAGCGTGGGCAACAGTGCCGTCACACCGTAATCCCTCTGTGGTATTGTGGAAGAGTGCAGGGGTGGACCATGCGGTCCTATATTAAAAAGATATGAATCTGGTAAAGGCGTCAGTCAGTGGCGTCACTAGGGTTGGTGTCACCCGGTGCGGTAACTTATGGTGTCACCCCCCCCCCACCCGAGTTTTACGGATTTTTTTTTAACTACTCTTACTCCTAAATCAGTACTTCCATATAACACTGAATGCTCATACACACAGCGCACATTACTGTGAGGTTTATTGCTGTGGAGCTCTCTCATATGCTCATACAAATTTTTGCCAACTGCCAGCAGGTACGGTGCCTTTCGAAGGCAGTGAAAGCACACATGGATATATATTGCCCCCAGCAGCTCTGGATATATTGCCCCCAGCAGCTCTGGATATATTGCCCCTAGCAGCTCACCCATGGATATATATTGCCCCAGCTCACATATGGATATATTGCCCCCAGCAGCTCACCCATGGATTTATATTGCCTCAGCTCACATATGGATATATTGCCCCAGACCAGCTCACACATGGATATATTGCCCCAGACCAGCTCACACATGGATATATTGCCCCCAGACCAGCTCACACATGGATATATTGCCCCCAGACCAGCTCACACATGGATATATTGCCCCAGACCAGCTCACACATGGATATATTGCCCCCAGACCAGCTCACACATGGATATATTGCCCCCATACCAGCTCACACATGGATATATTGCCCCCAGACCAGTTCACACATGGATATTGCCACAGCTCTCATGGATATGCCCCAGGAGCTCTCATGGATATTCCCCAGCTCCTCTCATGGATATGCCCCAGCTCCGCTCATGGATATGCCCCAGCTCCTCTCATGGATATGCCCCAGCTCCTCTCATGGATATTGCCCCAGCTCCTCTCATGGATATTGCCCCAGCTCCTCTCATGGATATTGCCCCAGCTCCTCTCATGGATATTGCCCCAGCTCCTCTCATGGATATTGCCCCAGCTCCTCTCATGGATAATGCCCCAGCTCCTCTCATGGATAATGCCCCAGCTCCTCTCATGGATATTGCCCCAGCTCCTCTCATGGATATTGCCCCAGCTCCTCTCATGGATAATGCCCCAGCTCCTCTCATGGATAATGCCCCAGCTCCTCTCATGGATATACTGCCCCAGCTCCTCTCATGGATATACTGCCCCAGCTCCTCTCATGGATATACTGCCCCAGCTCCTCTCATGGATATACTGCCCCAGCTCACCTCATGGATAATGCCCCCAGCTCACCTCATGGATAATGTCCAGGCCCCAGCTCACCTCCTGCCGCCACGTGTTCTGCTCCCTCTGAGCGTCCGGCAGCATGGAGCTTGTGCGCTCGCCTGGGGGAGCTACGTGACCAGCCGCGATCTCGCGAGAACTCGGCTGGTGACATGTTTCCCCCAGGCGAGCGCCCAAGCTCCATAGCTTAGGACGCTCGCAGGGAGCGAACACTGCGTCGCAGGGTGAGACACCCGCCCTTAGGGTGATGGTGTCACCCTAAGGGCGGGTGTCACCTGGAGCGGGCCGCACCCCCCGCCCCCACGTTGCAATGCCAGTGGCGTCAGTGCACCCAGATATTGTGCCTTTGGTGCCAGGTCAGCAGGTGCCATCATACAGTAACCCCTCTGTGGTATTGTGGAAGAGTGCAGGGGTGGACCATGCGGTCCTATATTAAAAAGATATGAATCTGGTAATGGCGTCATTGCACCCAAATATTTTGCCTTTGGTGGCAGCAAGTGCCTTCAAACCGTAACCCCTTTGTGGTATTGTGTAGGAGTTCAGTGGTGGAGGTTTTGTGAATGCAGAAGAAATCCCCGAACTACTCCGTTACGTCAGCATCAGGGGATTGATAGCTGCTGATCCAGGACTGATTCATTTTTATAAATGTCAGCTGGTCTACAGAGTCGGTGGACAGACGCACTCTTTTGTCTGTGACAAAACCTCCTGCGGCACTGAACGTCCTTTCAGAAAGCACGCTGGATGAAGGGCAACCTACTAGCTGCATAGCATATTGGCTAAATTCTGGCCAGTGATCCAATCTCAACACCCAGTAAGCCAGTGGATCATCTGATGGAAAGGTATCCAGGTCTGCCCTTGCCCCTAGGTAGTCCTGCACCATAAGGTGAAGACGCTGGCAATGGGTGCCTACATTTGATGTCCCTGGGCGTCGTGGACTAAAAAAATTTAAAAAGGCATCAGTCAAGCAGCCCCGGCCTTCACCGCTCTTCCTCTGATCATCCGCAGCCTCAGAAGCAACTGTCATCACTTGGTAATCTACCAGTGCCTGAAAAGGTGTTACACAAGTGTCGCTTTAGAGCGTACTCAAGTTGTTTCATCCTGTGCTCCCTCTGTGCGGGCAGGATGAGCTCTGCAACTTTACCCTTGTATCGTGGATCAAGAAGGCTTGCCAACCAGTAATGATCCCTCTCCTTGATAGCACGAATCCTGGGGTCCTTTAGCAGGCTTTGCAGGATAAGGGAGCCCATGCAGCGTAGGTTGGAGGTGGCATTAGCTTCCGAGTCTTCCTGGTCAATGAGGAGGATGACCCCATCGTGCACTTCCTCCTCCCAGCCACGTACTAGTCCTTGTGTTTCTGGGCACACAAAACCCTCCCTTGAGGAATCCCCACCTTCAATGCCCCCGCTACTTAACTCCTCTTCCGGAAGGCCTCCTCTTCCTCCTCTTCCGGAAGGCCTCCTCTTCTGGAAGGCTTCCTCTTCCTCTTCCAGAAGGCTTCCTCTTCCTGAAGGCTTCCTCTTCCGGAAGGCTTCCTCTTCCGGAAGGCTTCCTCTTCCTCTTCCGGAAGGCTTTTTTTCTTCCGGAAGGCTTTATCTTCCGGAAGGCTTCTTCTTCCGGAAGGCTTCCTCTTCCTCCCTAGGGAAGGCCTCCTCTTCCTCCCTAGGGAAGGCCTCCTCTTCCTCTTCCGGAAGGCCTCCTCTTCCTCTTCCTCCGGAAGGCCTCCTCTTCCTCTTCCTCCGGAAGGCCTCCTCTTCCTCCTCCTCTTCCTCCCTAGGGAAGCTCTCCTCTTCCTCCTCCTCCTCGCTAGGGAAGGCTTCCTCCTCCTCCTCCTCCTCCTCGCTAGGGAAGGTCTCCTCCTCCTCGCTAGGGAAGGCCTCCTCTTCCTCCTCCTGGGTAGGGAAGGCCTCCTCTTCCTCCTCCTCCTCGCTAGGGAAGGCCTCCTCCCTCCCTCCTCCTCCTCCTCCTCCTCGCTAGGGAAGGCTTCCTCCTCCTCCTCCTCCTCGCTAGGGAAGGCTTCCTCCTCCTCCTCCTCCTCCTCGCTAGGGAAGGTCTCCTCTTCCTCCTCCTCCTCCTCCTCGCTAGGGAAGGTCTCCTCTTCCTCCTCGCTAGGGAAGGTCTCCTCTTCCTCCTCCTCCTCCTCCTCGCTAGGGAAGGTCTCCTCTTCCTCCTCCTCCTCCTCCTCGCTAGGGAAGGTCTCCTCTTCCTCCTCCTCCTCCTCCTCGCTAGGGAAGGTCTCCTCTTCCTCCTCCTCCTCCTCCTCGCTAGGGAAGGTCTCCTCCTCCTCCTCCTCCTCCTCCTCTTCTTCCTCTTCTTCCTCCTCTTCCTCTTCCTCTTCCTCTTCCTCTTCCTCTTCCTCCTCCTCGCTAGGGAAGGCCTCTTCCTCCTCCTCCTCCTCGCTAGGGAAGGCCTCTTCCTCTTCCTCCTCCTCGCTAGGGAAGGCCTCTTCCTCTTCCTCCTCCTCGCTAGGGAAGGCCTCCTCCTCTTCCTCTTCGCTAGGGAAGGCCTCCTCCTCTTCCTCTTCCTCCTCTTCGCTAGGGAAGGCCTCCTCCTCTTCCTCTTCGCTAGGGAAGGCCTCCTCCTCTTCCTCTTCCTCCTCTTCGCTAGGGAAGGCCTCCTCCTCTTCCTCTTCGCTAGGGAAGGCCTCCTCCTCTTCCTCTTCGCTAGGGAAGGCCTCCTCCTCTTCCTCTTCGCTAGGGAAGGCCTCCTCCTCTTCCTCTTCGCTAGGGAAGGCCTCCTCCTCTTCCTCTTCGCTAGGGAAGGCCTCCTCCTCTTCCTCCTCCTCGCTAGGGAAGGCCTCCTCCTCTTCCTCCTCCTCGCTAGGGAAGGCCTCCTCCTCTTCCTCCTCCTCTCTAGAGAAGGCCTCGTCTTCCTCCGCCTCGCTAGGGAAGGCCTCCTCTTCCTCCTCCTCGCTAGGGAAAGCCTCCTCTTCCTCCTCCTCTTCCCTAGGGAAGGCCTCCTCTTCCTCCTCCTCTTCCTCCTCCTCCTCTCTAGGGAAGGCCTCATCCTCCTCCTCCTCCTCCGACGAAATTTAATCGCGTTTTGGAATATGACACTGTGGTACAGCACATTCAGCAAATTGACGGAAGGGAGCAGAGTCCACCAGCTGGAAAGGCAGCAGCTGCAATGCAAGTAATTTTGCTAAGCTGGCATTTAGACGCTGTGCTTGGGGATGGTTGGGACTATATTTTTTCTTATGCTTCAGCAGCGGGGGCAACGTAATCTGATTGCGTAAATCTTCAGCTGATGGGATGCTGTCACATTGTGAGGAAGGACCTGGTACATCCATTACTGTTGCATCATCCGTGTCAGTGGAGGTTGCAGGCAATGACATGGCAGGACATACAGTGGGGGTATAGACAGATGAGGAGCAAGACTTACACAAATATTTGCTCCAACGGGATGCGTGGCAGGTGGTCATATGTCGCCTCAAGCACGTGGTACCCAAGCATCCGGTGTCTTTCCCACGCTTAAGCCTCATTTGACATAGATTACAAATAACAACGGTGCGGTCTGCTGCACATTTCTTAAAGAACTCCCAGACAGCAGAGTTCCTGGATGTGTGCTTTGAGACAACAGCGCTCTGCACCTGAGCAGCTCTGACATCTGATGCCTTGAACTGGCTAGTGCTACGGTTGGTCATAGAGGATGTTGTGCCACGTGTTTGTTGTGCCTCCTCCTCCTCACTTGACTCCTCTGTTCGATCAGGCACCCAGGTGGAGTCAGTGACCTCATCATCATTGTCATCACCCCCTATCTCCTCGTCACTGGAGTCAACTTGGCAGTATGCTGCAGCTGCTGGGCAACATGAGTGCCAGTTATTTGTGTGTCACTGGCACCCCCTTCCTCTAGGTTCATTATACTCCCTTTCTCAGAGATTGAATCAGAGCACTGTAGTTGCTGCGCATCCTCAAGCAGCATGTCACTGTCATTGTAGTCAAACAATTCAGCTGACTCCGTGTGTTATAGTGAGGCTACAGCAGGAGTAGCTGTGGACATGGAGGCTGCATTAGATGCTTTGGCAGCTGAGGTGGACTGTAAAGCACTACAAGCCTGGCTGGCAGAGGACTCGGAGGATGAGGATGGCCTGGTTAGCCAATCCACTAAATCCTCTGTATGTTGCTGCTGCTTAAGACGGCCAGCACCAGTTAGAAAGGACAAGCGTGCCCCTGCAGAGGATGCACCACGTCCACGACGACCAGAGGCACAGCCTCCCAACACAGAGGCTGCTTGCCCTCTTATCTGTGTCTGGGAGCGTCTGCCTGTCTTTTTTGGTCCCTTTCTGACATGGTGAGTGATATATAGATTAAAGATATACAGAACTCTGATTCAACTCTGGTTTAAAGATTTCCAGAACTCTGGTATATCTCAGTGACACACCCTGATAGCTGGCATCCAGTGACAAGACACAGATTACCTCAATTCCCAAATATTTACAAGCTTCAGGCCAGTGGAAAAGTGCATTGTGTTCCATTGTGGTGCATTGTGGGGGAACATGCGGCGAACATGCGGAAATATTCGTAGTTCGCGAACATACGAACAGGCGATGTTCGAATCGAACTCCTAGCCGATTGAACAGATCATCCCTAATTAAGAGCGGCAGCTGGCAGCTAAGACCCGTTCCCCAACTGTACGTACATGTCGCTTTACCTACAAACCCCTCAGTTCGGCCAATACACCTGTCACCGACCTTCAGGTTAAACAATCCGGTCCCCATGTAAGGGATTCTAGCCCTATTCCCACAGATTGTGTGTGGGCATCTAATGGAGCAGTAGTGTGTATCAAGGATCTGGAAATATATGAAAAAGCTCTGCTGGTCCAGTATGATTCTGAGTGGGAAAGGGACTCTTATGATAGTTGGTGAGATTTATTTGCGTTGTGTTTTGGGGGGAGGGTTGTTTGCCCCGGTTTCTTGTTTTGGGTGCCCTGGGGTCCTCCTCCTCATCTGTCTCTACCCCCCCACTATATGTCCTGCCATGTCATTGACTCCAACCTCCACTGACCGGGATGATGCTACAGTAATGGATATACCAGGTCCTTCCTTACAATGTGACAGCATCCCATCAGCTGAAGATTTACGCAGTCAGATTACGTAGCCCCAGCTGCTGCAGTGTAAGAAAAAATATAGTCCCAACAATCCCCAAGCACCTCATCTAAATGCCAGCTTAGCAAAATTACTCGCATTACAGCTGCTGCCTTTCCAGCTGGTGGACTCTGCTTCCTTCCCTGAATTTGCTGAATGTGCTGTACCACAGTGGCAGGTTCCAAAATGCCATTACTTTTCACAGAAGACCATTCCAGGACTATACCAGCACTTGGAAGACAATGTTATGGAGTCATTGGGAAAGGCAGTCAGCAGCAAGGTGCATGTGACTTTAGACACGTGGTCCAGCAAGCATGGACGGGGCCATTACATTTCTTTCACAGCACACTGGGTAACTCTGATTGCAGCTGGGAGGGATCCAAGACGGGGCTCTGTGCTGGAGCTTGTTCATCCACCACACCTGCAGAAAGCTGCTTGTATGAGGTCTGTCTGCTCCGCCACCACCTCTCCCTCTCCCTCTCCCTCCTCCTTCTGTGTCTCTGGCGAAGTGGCAGTTAAACCAACGTGTGACAGGGGCTACGCAATGGCTCAAGCATCAGATGCCATACTGTGCTTGAGCTGGTTTGTTTAGGGGACAGGAACCACACCAGGCCAGAAATTCTGTCAGCTCTGCAGGGGCAGGTTCAGAGATGGTTATCACCACTCCAGCTTCAGCTGGGAATGGTCGTCTGATAATGGCAGCAACCTTCTCTCCGCCCTACGCCTGGGTAAGTTGACGCATGTACCATGCCTAGCACACGTCCTAAATCTGGTGGTACAGCATTTCCTAACCAGGTACCCAGGGCTGGCATAGCTTCTCAGCCAGGCGAGAAAAGTCTGCAGCCACTTCCGACGGTCATTCCCAGCAAGTGTTCGCCTGGCCTGGCCTTCAAAGAGAATTCCACCTTCCCACAAACCGTCTGATCTGTGACATGCCCACCAGGTGGAACTCGACATTAGCAATGCTGCACAAGCAGCAGAGGGCCATCAACGAGTACCTGTGTGAGTATGGCACAAGGACAGGTTCAGTTCAACTTGTTCCCCCCCGCAGTGGCTGATGATCAAGGATGCATGCACTGTACTGTCACCATTTGAGGAGGCAATAAGGATGGTGAGCAGGGACAGTGCATGCATCAGTGACACAATCCCTTTAGTGTTCCTGCTGGAGCACACTTTAAGGGGAATTATAGATGTGGCTCTAGAGGCAGAGCAGCGGGAGGAAGAGGAGGCCTTCCCTAGCTCTCAAGGCCCCAGTCTTTCCGCAGACAGCATTCCAGCGGGTCCTCCTCAGATCAGACAGGCGTAGGATAAGGATGAGGAGGAATATTTAAGTAGTGGGGGCATTGAAGGTGGGGATTTCTTAAGGGAGGGCTTTATGTGCCCAGAAACACAAGGACTAGTACGTGGCTGGGAGGAGGAAGTGCACGATGAGGTCATCCTCCTCATTGACAAGGAATACTTGGAAGCTAATGCCACCTCCAACCTACGCTGCATGGGCTCCCTTATACTGCAAAGCCTGGTAAAGGACCCCAGGATTTGTGCTATCAAGGAGAGGGATCATTACTGGTTGGCAAGCCTTCTTGATCCACGATACAAGGGTAAAGTTTCAGAGCTCATCCTGCCCGCACAGAGGGAGCACAGGATGAAACAACTTGAGTACGCTCTAAAGCGACACTTGTGTAACACCTTTTCAGGCACTGGTAGGTTACTAAGTGATGACACCGGTGCTTCTGAGGCTGCGGATGATCAGAGGAAGAGCGGTGAAGGCCGGGGCTGCTTGACTGATGCCTTTTTAAAACGATGCCCAGGGACGTCAAATGTAGGCACCCATTGCCAGCGTCTTCACCATATGGTGCAGGACTACCTTAGGGCAAGGGCAGACCTGGATACCTTTCCAGCAGATGATCCACTGGCTTACTGGGTGTTGAGATTGGATCACTGGCCAGAACTTAGCCAATATGCTATGCAGCTAGTAGGTTGCCCTAAATCCAGCGTACTTTGTGAAAGGACGTTCAGTGCCGCTGTCGTTCAGTGTTCGTCTGTCTGACTCTGTAGACTGGCTGACATTTATAAAAATGAATCAGTCCTGGATCAGCAGCTATCAATCCCCTGATGCTGACGTAACGGAATAGATCAGGGATGTCTTCTGCATTCACAAAACCTCCAACCCTGCACTCTTCCACAATACCACAAAAGGGTTACGGTGTGAAGGCACTTGCTGCCATGAAAGGTACAATATTTGGGTGCACTGACGCCTGTACCATATTTATATCATTTAAATTTTTTGGACCGCAAGGTCCGACCCTGCACTCTTCCACAATACCACAGAGGGGTTACGGTGTGACGCAGGGTTGTCTCTACGTGGGGGCGGGGGGTGCGGCCCGCACCAGGTGACACCCTCCTTTAGGGTGACACTGTCACCCTAAGGGCGGGTGTCTCACCTTCCGCCGCGTGTTCGCTCCCTGCGAGCGTCCGAAGCTGTGCAGCTTCGGCGCTCGCCTGGGGGAAACACGTCACCAGCCAATCGTGGCTGGTCACGTGGCTCCCTCAGGCGAGTGCCCAAGCTGTACATCGCCGGATGCTCAGAGGGAGCGAACACGTGGCGGAGGTGAGCTGGGGCCTATCCATGAGCTGCTGGGGCATATCCATGTGCTGGGGCAGTATCCATGAACTGGGGCATATCCATGAGCTGGGGGCAGTATCCATGAGCTGGGGGCAGTATCCATGAGCTGGGGAAATATCCATGAGCTGGGGGCAGTATCCATGAGCTGGGGCATATCCATGAGCTGAGGCAGTATCCATGAGCTGTGGCATATCCATGAGCTGAGGCAGTATCCATGAGCTGAGGCAGTATCCATGAGCTGGGGCAGTATCCATGAGCTGGGGCAGTATCCATGAGCTGGGGCATATCCATGAGCTGGGGGCATTATCCATGAGCTGGGGCAGTATCCATGAGCTGCTGGGGCAGTATATCCATGAGCTGCGGAAATATCCATGAGTTGGGGCATTATCCATGAGCTGGGGCAATATCCACGAGCTTCTGGGGCAGTATATCTATGTGCTGGGGCAGTATATCCATGTGCTGGGGCAGTATATCCATGTGCTGGGGGCAGTATATCCATGAGCTGGGGGCAGTATATCCATGTGCTGGGGGCAGTATATCCATGTGCTGGGGGCAGTATATCCATGTGCTGGGGGCAGTATATCCATGAGCTGGGGCAATATATCCATGAGCTGGGGCAATATATCCATGAGCTGGGGCAATATCCATGAGCTGGGGCCATTATCCATGAGCTGGAGCATATCCATGAGCTGCTGGGGCAGTATCCATGAGCTGGGGCATATCCATGAGCTGGGGCATATCCATGAGCTGCTGGGGCAGTATCCATGAGCTGGGGCATTATCCATGAGCTGGGGCATATCCATGAGCTGGGGCAATATCCATGAGAGGAGCTGGGGCATTATCCATGAGAGCAGCTGGGGCAGTATATCCATGAGAGCAGCTGGGGCAGTATATCCATGAGAGGAGCTGGGGCAATATCCATGAGAGGAGCTGGGGCAATATCCATGAGGGGAGCTGGGGAATATCCATGAGAGGAGCTGGGGCAGTATATCCATGAGAGGAGCTGGGGCAATATCCATGAGAGCTGCTGGGGCATATCCATGAGAGCTGGGGCATATCCATGTGTGCTGGGGGCAGTATCCATGAGAGCTGGGGCAATATCCATGTGTGAGCTGGTCTGGGGCAATATATCCATGTGTGAGCTGGTCTGGGGCAATATATCCATGTGTGAGCTGAGGCGCAATATATCCATATGTGAGCTGAGGCGCAATAAATCCATATGTGAGCTGGGGCAATATATATCCATGGGTGAGCTGCTGGGGGAAATATATAACTGTGCACTGGGGCAATATATATCCATGGGTGAGCTGCTGGGGGCAATATATCCAGAGCTGCTGGGGGCAATATATCCAGAGCTGCTGGGGGCAATATATATCCATGTGTGCTTTCACTGCCTTCGAACAGGCACCGTACTTGCTGGCAGTTGGCAAAAATTTGTGTGAGCATATGAGAGAGCTCCACAGCAATAAACCTCACAGTAATGTGTGCTGTGTGTATGAGCATTCAGTGTTATATGGAAGAACTGATTTAGGAGTAAGAGTAGTTAAAAAAAAATCCGTAAAACTCGGGGGTTGACACCATAAGTTACCGCACCGGGTGACACCAACCCTAGTGACGCCACTGGTGTGACGACTCTGTTGCCGACACTAAAGGCCCAATTTTAAAGCACCTATTTTTACTTTCATCCAAAGCCTGCATAAGTTTCACCATAATTTAGCCAAAAAATCACTAAACTTGTTCTTCGTGTCCTAAAATGTCTCCTTTTTTAATACAGACTGCCGCCCAAAGCAGTTGTTTATGAATAGATTAAAGGGAAACCGTTTACCGTCATTTGAAACGTCATTTTTTTGTTTTTAAATGTTTCTATACATCCTACAAATCCGCCACTTCACGGGCAGGTTATGGGGAACTCCTAGCCACGATATTTGAAGGAATTTTTCGTTTTTATTTTTATTTTTAACCCTTATTTCATGGAAAACTCACTGTCCCTTTAAAAACGTTTTTGTTTTTTTTACTTTTTGTTCTTGTTTCCTGTCCCCCAGGGCACTACTCGGACCCCCATACACCTTTTATGGCAAATATCTTGCATATATGCCCTCTTGCAGGGCACTCTAAAAAGCAAACTTTTGAGTCCCATTGACTTGCATTGAGTTTGGTTTGTGTTCGAGTTCGAACTCGAACTTTTGAATTGTTCGAGTTCGAATGCGAACCGAACACGTGGGTGTTCGGCTCATCCCTAATAGAGAAGAGACATATATAAAACACATAGAAAATGTAACCCTCAACACGTATTGGGTGGATATAGGTTCAAGGCTCCAGAGAATTAAACAGAGTACTAGGGTTGATAGTAAGCAGATAAATTTAATCTTCCTCCAATATATGCATATAATCCCCTCCAGCCAGATGATCTCCATAATCAGTTCAATTAAGTATAGTTGACTTGCAGTCTGCAATCCGCAAGAAATTGCAAGGAAAAAGTTAAATATATTCAATCATCCATTGGTTAATGGTCCCATAAAGGAGGCTTCTCCTGTACTGAATTACCTCCTTGAAATGTTTTGGGGTGCCTATAATGAAAGGAGCACATTTATTTTTGCCGTCTCTTGAGTGCTTTAACAATGTGCACGCTCTCAGTGGTTATGAGTTTCTCACTCGGTTCAGCTCATTAATGTTGGAGAGTTTTGTATGCACAGAATTTGGCTCTTTATGAGATTATAAACAGTGCAGGTCTCCTCTTTTTCATTTTTTTTTGGGTGACCTTTTGGTTGTATGTTTTTTCTTATAGAATTGAATCCCTCCATTTACTATTTAAATCCTCAATATTGGCAATCTGTTCTGACTAGTGAGCTCTGCTCTCCGCAAGCTCCGTCTCTTAAAAATCTAAGCCTTTCTGTAAATCTTTGATTCTTTGAGTGACCATTAACCAATGGATGATTGAATATATTTTACTTTTTCCTTGCAATTTCTTGCGGATTGCAGACTGCAAATCAACTATACTTAATTGAACTGATTATTGTTATCATCTGGCAGGCGGGGATTATATGCATATATTGGAGGAAGATTAAATTTATCTGCTTACTATCAACCCGATTACTCTGTTTAATTCTCTGGAGCCTTGAACCTATATCCACCCAATACGTGTTGATGTTACATTTCCTATGTCTTATATATATGTCTCTTCTCTATATACATTTGATTTTTGAATGAAAAAGGTTATAATTAATAAAGTTTATATACATATATATATTGCTGTTTACTATTACTGTTATTGCTACCAAGATTGGTATCTCTGCATATAGTAGCTTTCACCTATACCAGGGCCTTACCACGGCACGTGCCTGGTAACGCCGAACGTGACACTATTACATGAATTCTGGGAATTGTAGGCAATAAACATCTGGTGGGCCATAGTTTGAGATCCCTGATATAAGATATCACAGCTATAAATGCATATCTGTGCACAGACCGAGCCATGAGGATTAGGGATGAGCCGAACACTCCCTGAGTTCGGTTCGGAGCCGAACCCGAACTTTCCAAATGTTCGTATCCGAACCCGAACTCGAACTCAATACAAGTCAATGGGGCTGAAAATTCGGTTTTTAGAGTGCCCTCCAAGAGGGCATATATGCTAGATATTTGCCATAAAAGGTGTATGGGAGTCCGGGTAGTGCCCTGGGGGACAGGAAACAAGGACGAAAAGTTAAAAAAAAATGTTTTTAAAGGGACAGTGAGTTTTCATTAAATAAGGGTTAAAAATAAAAACGAAAAATTCCTTCAAATATCGTGCCTAGGAGGTCCCCATAACCTGCCCGTGAAGTGGCGGATTTCTAGGATGTATAGAAATATGTAAAAACCAAAAAATGACATTTCAAATGACGGTAAATGCTTTTCCTTTAATCTATCCATAAACAACTGCTTGGGGCGGCAGCCTGTATGAAAAGAGGAGACATTTTCGAACACGCAGAAAAAGTTTACTGATTTTTTGGCGGTGAAAAGCAGGAGAATGACTGGAGAATGGAAAATTCTAGACCAAATAGCCGATTTGGAAAGTGAGATAAATGGGAGAATTTTTCTGGTTTGGCTATTTTGACCTAGAATTTTCTCTTCAGTCATTCTCCTGAGTTTCACCTTTCTCTGAATAACCCTGTCAGGGTTATTCAGAGAGCGGTGAAGAGCAGGAGAATGACTGGAGAATGGACAATTCTAGGTCAAAATAGCCAAACCAGAAAAATTCTCCCATTTAGGCTAGGGTCACACTAGCAAATTTTTAACGTGCGTTTAGGCGCACTTAATCACGGCCGCACTAGCAGAAAATGATGGGCAATGACGGCCAATTATACGAAGTACGGTCGCACGAAAGTCCAGCTGCGCAACGCAAGTGGAAAATGAACGCATTTTTTCGAGAACGCAGAACCGCTAGTATGGACGTACAGAGTGCGCTGCGTCCACAAGCGGCGTGTGTGCGTGATTTGGAGACGTCAGACACTGCTCATGTCCGGCCAACATAACGTCCAGACACCAAAGTTTCCTGGTTTGGATCCGTAAGAAATCACACACAAAAATGCGCATCGTATGACCGTTTTCGTGCTTCCGTGAAAAAATACGGCAATGCGTTCGGATGCACTTTTTGACGGTCGCTGCGAAAAATGCGTCAGTCTGACCGTAGCCTTATCTCACTTTCCAAATCGGCTATTTGGTCCAGATTGTTCTCTTTTCCTGCCATTCTCCTGGTTTTCACCTTTCTCTGAACAACCCTGAGAGAGAGTTGAAAGCCAGGAGAACTGGCAGGAGAAGAGCACAATCTAGACCAAATAGCCAATTTGGAAAGTGAGTTAAATGGGAGAATTTTTCTGGTTTGGCTATTTTGACCTAGAATTTTCACTTCTCCAGTTATTCTCCTGCTTTTCACCGCTCTCTGAATAACCCTGTGAATGTTTAATCCCGAGGTGAAAAATAACATTGCTTAAGGCTGGGGTCAGACGAGCGCAGTTATCACGTCCGTGTTGTCGCACATTTGTACGTCCGTGGCAGCATAGCATTCTGACCAATGGAGCCCCACACACGAAGTCCGTCCGCACGGAAGTGCGGATGCATGGCGGACGCAGCAAACGGACGCAGGTTAGGCTGGGGTCAGACCAGCGCACTTTTAACGTGCGTTCTGGCGCACATAATAGCAGATGACGGGCAATGACGGCCAATATACGATGTACGGCCACACAAAAATCCGGCCGTGCAACGCAAGTGGAATTTGAACGCATTTTTCTGAGAACGCTGAACCGCTAGTACTGACGTACTGAGTGCGCAGCTGCGGCATAGCGGCCTGTTTGCGTGATTAGGAGATGTCAGACACTGCTAATGTCCAGCCTACATAACGTCCAGACGCAAAAAGAGTTTTATTGACGATCCGTACAAAATCACGTCCGAAAATGCGCGTCGTCTGACCGTTTTTGCGCATTCCATGAAAAAATACGTCAATGCGTCCGGACGCACTTTTTCACGTTCGCGATGAAAAATGCTTTCGTCTGACCCTAGCCTTAGGCAAGAACGTAATACTGCTAGAACGGACGTGCGGAGTGCGCCATGTCCGCAACGTCCGTGTAGCTTTGTATGTGAGTGATGAAACGAGGTCAGATGGACTGCATTTATACGTCCAGCATTTTTCGACGGGCAGAATGTTTTTTCATTTTAATTTATTTTCCCTGCTACATCAGTCAAAAAATACGTCAGTGAAAAAAACGGACTGTTTGGCCACTACCTTGTTGTCAGTCAGTAACGAAGTCCGTACTGCACGGACGCACAGTCCGTACAAAATGCGCTCATCTGACCCTAGCCTTAGATGTTATTTTGAATTTTTTTCAAACACCAGTTAACCACTTGGCTGCTATGGACGCGCTCAGCGCGTCCAGCCAAGTGGTTCTCCTGTGCTATGGCGGAGCAATTAGTTGTCAATTAGATGTCATCGCGGCGGCGCGATGACATCTAATTCAGGCGCCCCCCGCATGTGCGGAGGAAGCGGCTAAAAAGGGAGGGGGCGATGTCCTTCGGACCTCTCTCCCACCCGATCGCCGGGGGGCAGAGGGTTAATCCAGGCACTGTTTGGAAGGGCACAGCTTGCCCTTCCAAACGGTGGCTGTGATTAACCCCTGGGGAGCCGGATCACGAATCGGCGCTGAAAAGCGCCGGATCGTGATCCTTTCCTGGAGCTGGCCGACATCTTGGATGTCGGCCAAGCATCCAGGAACTCCCCCTGAGGACTGGTGTCATCGTGCATAGCACGATGACGCCAGTCCTGGAGTTAACCCCTAGCTGCCACCAACGGTGGAAATAGGGGGTTCATTGGAACCCCCTATCTCCCGATCCGTGGCAGCTAGGGGTTAATGTTTGATATTGTTGGATCGGCCAGAGCATGGCCTTTCCAAGGATACCAAACATGAGCATGAAAAATGTTTAAAAAAATAAATAAAAATAAACAAGTTATTTTTGTTTTTGTTTTGTTAATGCAGCAATATTGTTCCCATTTCAATTATAATGTGAACAATAATGCTGCACTAACGATTTTTGTATGCGATGCGTTTGTTAAAAAAAGTGAAATTTTCCCCCAAAAAAATGTAACGAGACCCCATTTCTAATTTTTTTAACAAGCGCACCCCATACAAAATATAACCGCAAACGATCGCATGTTAAAATGTGAAAAAAAACACTTTACACATAATAAATTATTGAAAATTCTAATTTTATTGCATTTTTGTTATAATATACAGACATGACATAACGTATACATATAATAATGACATATTATGAATCTGCCAAGTCTGCCGGGAAAGAACGATATATAATATGTCTGGGTCATATATCAAAATATGGCTGCAAAACGCGGTTAAACATGATGAGCGAAAGCGGTAAAAATGGACTCAGCACAGAGGTGTGAAAAGCCTCAGCAGCGAAAGGGTTAAATGCAGCATATTAGGATGTTTTAGGAGAGAAATTAATTCTCAAATCTCAATCAGAAGCAGACACCACCCCACCCTCAGTATGGTGTACAATGTATCAAATTGATTACCAGACTTAAAACACCTGGTGTTATGCCTGTTTGTGAACAGAGGTCATTTAGAGTTGATAATCTTTCCACGTACACATTAGTTTTTAATTCAATATCTAATAAACCGTTGCTTATAATATTCTGCAGTAAAGAGTCTCTTTATTTCTAGATTTTTTAGTATTTTTTAAGCATTTTCTATACTTTTTTCAAAATTTCTTTTTTTTTTCGAACTCGAACCAAACACACCCAAAAAGTTTGAAATTTGCGAACTTTTGAACTGCCAAAGTTCGGGTCGAACTCCGAACCCGAACAGCTCATCCCTATTTATAATCAGAATGATGGGTACATATACTGTAGCTTGGCAGATCTTTATTTTGTTTGCCTCGAGGATCCTGAGGGCAAGGTAGGTTGCAACAGTACAGAAATGCCAGAAGCAGAGCTAGTTAAACCAATCCTTGTAATGGCTAGAACAAAGCTAAGGTCTAGGTATATAGAAAAGAATGGCCAAGTGGAACAGAGCCAAGGTCTAGGACATGTGAAATCAGCAAAGTAAAAAAAACAGGCCGGATCAAAACACAGGACGATAATATATAGCAAAATAGAAAGATCTTCAAGGTAACAAAGCCAAGATGGAGGAGCAGCCTTAAATAGTTAGCCGTCCCGACATCCCAACTCTGTCTAGTGCGCCGAGGACATGGGCAAAAACTGAAGCACAGAGTTATTAAAAGAGCGCCAATCTGGCCCCGAAATGTAACCGGACACTGAAATTTAGCGTACGGTTACATTTCCTGGCCTTTCGACTATTCTGAGAGCAGGCAGTTCGCCAAATGTTGGTGAATTGCCTGCACATACGGTGCCTGTTTGAGGGCAGTGAAATCCCCCATAGAGAAGCAATGCTTTGTCTATTCAGAGAACACCAAACCGCAGTGAAAAGTTGCCGAAGTACCCTGCCGTTCAGTGGTTTCATTCGGCAGGTTTATTCAAGAGAATTCCATAGGCTTCAATGTTAAAAATATTCCAGTTTTAATTCAATATCTAATAAATAGTTTATCATTTTATTCTGCAGTAAAAAGTCTCATAAATGGATTGAACCCAGGAAAGTGGAGTGGGGGTTGCGCAAGCCACCACAGTCCACATAACAGGGAAGAGACAAACAGGGTTATTCAAAGATCCGAAAGGCTGCCGAAAGGGAACGAACGCTGAAAATCAGCATTTGGTTACCTTTCTCGGCCATTCGGCTATTCCAGAGAGCAGGCAATTCGCCAAATCCTGGCGATGTGCCTGCACATACAGTGGCTGTTCGTTGCCTGTTCGAGGGCAGTGAATCCCCATAGAGAAGCAATGCTTCGGCTATTCAGAGAGCAAAACCCAGCAGTGAAAAGTTGCCGAATTGCCCTGCCATTCGGTGGTTTAATTCGGCAAGTTAATTCAGGAGAATCCCATAGGCTTCAATGTTAAAAATATTCCCGTTCTAATTCCATATCTAATAAACCATTCATTATATCATTTCATTTTTTTTTACTTCTTTTTTCTGTAACAGCCCTTTATTATCATTCATTGGATCTCATATGTAAATTTCAGACATTTTCGCTAAGTAGTTGGTTTGCAAACAGCGTTTCACTTTTCAAACATTCAAGCAAACTGTTTTTTCACTCCATTCGTCTGCGGTGTCGGGATTTTCCGGGCAGCTGCGCTGCGTGTGATCGACTCCTGCTCAGGTTTTTTCAGCATTTTCGGCAGGGTTAATCCAGATGTTTTTGCGGGTTTTTGGTGTGCCTTCACCGGGTTATGCGGTGAGTGTTCGTCGGGTTTGCGGCGGCTTTTCCCTGCAATTCGGGGACCCTGTGGTGCTTGCTGAATACACTGCAGGGTTGCCGAAATGGGATTGTCAAATCAAACTGAATTGATGAGAACGCAAAGTCACCAAACGTGCGATGACTTTTCGATTCTCTTTGAATAACCCTGAAATTAAACCATTGCCAGAGTAGAAACTATTTTAGAAGGCATAAAGAAAATTGACAGGGCATAACGTCAACATGTTTTGCCGGTATACTGTGCCGGCTTCATCAGGACAGGCCCCGGTAAAGGTGGGAGCTAAGGTAGAGCAGCTAGCTCTACTTTCCTGGGTTCAATCCATTTATGAAGTCTGCTTGCAGTGTACCTATCAATTCTTTTCTTCTTTTCTTTGCTATAAATACAATCCCACGAAGGATTGTTTTCTTGCTTATTGAGGCGCTTTGATTACAAAGCATTTGGGCACTGCTACAAGTTCTACAAACTCACATATACATATACATTTTGTCCTTGATAAATCCAGTGTACTCAGGGAACTGACTTTTAATATTGTATGTGCTTTTTTTGATTCACTGGTTTATTCTCATTTTTGTTGTACTGTTGCTTTTTTACTTTGAGCCACCTGGCTGAGATCTCCTCTTATGTAGTGAGGGATTTTTACTTGTTTATCTGATTAAAAGTTAAGTTTTATTCTTGTACTGCTTGTTCACCTAGGCATCGATATATAGCTCTCCAGAACCATTTGTGTGCCTTGAATTGTGTTGGAAACTAGAACAATACTTGTTGGATATATATATATATATATATATGTATTTTTTCTAAGAAAAGTAAAAGTAAAACCTAAAATCCATTAAGTTTGTTGCTGCCAAAATGGTTCTTGTAACAAACTATATTTTCAAGTGAGACCCCTTGCTTTTAGAAGATTTCGAGTATAAGTGAAACCAGAAGACGTTTCAATTCTACTTATTTTTATTCCGTATTAACCTTTTTTATTCTGCAGTTAATGGATTGTGAAGAAGCCAAGCCATCATCAATGGGAGTTACAGTATAAGTTGTGCAATTAAATGTTGTATGGTTCAGGAGAAAATCTGCCTGGTGTCTACTGATACTTTCTCATTTCCTTCTTCCCACGCTAAAAATTTTCTCTCCTGCACGGCACTGACTGCCAAACTAGCCTTTTGTATCATGATATCCAATGTGAAAAGTAAGGATAGTAAAATCCTCTGAACGTCCTGCCTACACGTTCTGCGGAGTGAAAACAAACTGGAATGAGGCAGCAGCTTCTGATAACTAATTATATGCTCATTGCTCCATGGCTCACAACTGACCCTGGAATCTGCTTAACATTTCCAATTCGCTGAGACCACATTAGGAAAAGAAAAATACAAAAAACACCCAGTTCAGTATTAGTCGAGAATCACTAACTGTAACAGCCAAGCTTCTAATAGGTTTTATTTCCCTCCACACCAGAGACTTACACAGAAATGCTAATCTGGATGGTCTACGTGAAGATGTGTTCCTGGGAGTTGTTAATGGCCCCATTGTACTGTAAGTATTGATTAAATTAAGAGGTTAAAATGTATTTATCCTGCTCTTGTAAAATTCATGTGTCCCATATCACACAATTACCACCATATGTATAATAGACTTTTGCATGGCAGAAAAATTCATTTAGTTTCATTTTGTTAACAGAATTTTCGTCTGAAACCGAATTCTTTTCACTGCTGATTCCCTTTCGTTTTGTTATTTTGTTTTTTTCTTTCATTTCGTTATTTTGTTTTGAATCGTTATTTTGGAATAGTGAAGAGAGATTTGATGTATTCCTATATGCCACACATTACTTTGAGCTTTATTGCTGTGGAGCTCTATGATTCCCTCAGTCATTATTGTTGCAGTCTGTGATACACTCATACACACATTCCTTCCTGTGAATTTTATTGCTGTGGAGCTCTTAGATATAGTCATACATGCAGCATATTGCTGTGGAGCTCTGTGATGCACTCATACACCCCACACATTGCTGTGAGTTTTGTTGTTGAGGTGTGTCACATTTTCAGACACTCACGTTCGGTGACTTTTCGGTCTCTTCAATTCAGTGCGATTTGGCGATCCCATTTCGGCGATAGAGAACAATTATAAGGCTGGAGTTACACCAATTTGCAGTTTGTAGAAATCCATTTGTGAAGGACATTTAAGTAGATTTCCATATCTATAGTCCAAGGGGATGGAGTGCAGTGAAAACCATGTTCCTTTCTTTAAGTCCCAGGAGTAGATTTCCCAGATCCTGAAGAGAGCTTTCTTCCTAGGGTAACCTCAAAGGAAAAACCTCATTGTGCGATCTGATGTATACCACATGGATAAACCAAAGAAGCGTCAGCACACTCACGTGAAATAGAGCCTTCCTGGCTCTGGATGATGCGCCTCTGGGTTATTAACGGCTACCCACTTGCCCTTTTCGGTACAGGTAGTCTTGATACTTCAAGTCTTTACACCCTTAAATATGGATACAGACAGGGCATAGCATAGACTGTAATACTATGGAAAACAGAAAAGTGGAATAGAAATATACTCTTTCTTGGACCTAACCTAGGTCCTTAGGAATCAGGTTCAGAAGTTGTTGTAGGGTACAACTTCAAATAAAACCCCAAGCGGTGGAGTAAAAATCAAAAATTTAATAAAACGCAGCATAAAATACTACTAAAATATAAAATAAGGAATAATTAGTGACCAGAATGCATTTCGCCCATTGAGATATCCTCAGTGGCTTCCTCAGCTGGTTTTACAGATCAAATGACCATTACTCCCTTTAAATACCCTAATCTTTCAATGGTTACCCAATTAGGAGTCTTCTTTTTGGCGTGGATTTCACCCCTACCAATCATATAATCCCTTTCATTTTGTTAACCTAATAGGTATAATAAAGTTTAAAAAAAATCTTTAAAACTATAGGAGATGAATATACTCCTATACATCATAAAAATCATCCCTGCGTTGCAGCTCCATCTGTCACCAATGTCTATGGAGAAGGGAGCTGCAGCCCAAAGATGGCAAACATAACTAAAATATTATCCCTTATAATGCTTCCTAAAATCTAATTGGAAACTCTACGTAAACCGTCTACCCAAACACAGCCATATCTATACTAACTAGACCTGGGATTATAAAAAATGGCACAATTCAAAATACAGGTTTAGAGCCAAAGGGGTTAAAGGTGCCCAGTGTATGTATCCATTTAATTTCAGCACGGTTTATTTTCTTCTTGAAATCCTCACCTCTCCAATGGCGACCTATTTTCTGAATGGCAATAAATGACAAATCTTTAGGAGATTGTCCGTGTATTTCCTTAAAATCTTTTTATAAGACCTGAATTTCTGTCTCTTTCAATGGGATACCACTTACATTGAAGACCCCTGTAGAGTAAAACTGATACCCTCCTATTTAAAGGACAGTATCAGTGTTCTACAGATTTTGCAGAATTTCAATTGCAAAAATGGATATGTTATGGCCACTTGTGATGTACAATCTTTGTACAGTATTATACCCCAACAAAGAGGATGTAGTGCAGTCCGTAATTTTCTGGAGAATCATTCTACTGTTCCACAGGAACAGGTCAATTTCCGCTTGGAGGGGATTGACCTTATCCTGAATAATAACTTTTTCAGGTATGAGAGCCAACATTATATGCAGGTGAGAGGAATTACAATGGGGACCATGTTCGCTTGTTATGCCAACCTGTTTATGGCAGACCGGGAGAGCCAGTTTGTCTATGGCGGGCATGACTGGGTACAAAACCTGATCCTATTTCAGAGATACAGAGACGATATTCTGATTATATGGGAGGGTGATATAGAATCCCTGAACCAATTTTTTCACTATCTAAATGATAACAACTGGGGTATTGTTTTGGATTCAAATATAAGCACTGTATTCATCGATTTCTTAGATCTTAATATTTATATTGAAGACTGCCAGATCAAAACCAGAACCTTTTTCAAACCGGTTGACGTCAATAGTTATATTGACCAATCCAGCTGTCATGCCAAAAACTGGTTGAAAGGGGTCCCTAAGGGAAGGTTTAGAAGCCTTAAAAGGAACTGCACAGAGGAAGATCAATATCTGCAGCAAGCTCATAGATTGAAAAAAGACTTTCTGGAGAAAGGGTATGGGGAGTCTAGTCTCAATGTAGTCATTGAAGAAATTAGAACTCAGGACAGACAAGATACCCTCACATATAAACCCATCAACGAGAGTACAAATGATGAGATCCAATACTTCCCTCTCATCCTATCTCCATCGCACATAAATCACCTCCCTGCAAGCCCAGCAACCTCATCCCCATAATCCCTCAGCGCCTGTCCTCTTTCTCCTGCGCCCTCTGGAACGCTCGCTCTGTGTGCAACAAACTCACAGCAATCCATGACCTCTTCCTTTCAAACTCCTTCAACCTCCTAGCTTTAACTGAAACCTGGATAACTCCCTCTGACACGGCCTCCGTTGCTGCTCTCTCACATGGCGGTCTACACTTCAGTCATACCCCCAGACCGGGTGAGAGAAATGGTGGCGGGGTCGGAATCCTGCTCTCTCCCACCTGCACCTACCAGCATCTCCCTCCACCCCCATCCCTCTCCTTCTCCTCCTTCGAGACACACTGCATCCGCCTGTTCTCTCCTCTGGCCCTCAGGGTGGCAGTCATCTACCGCCCACCGGGACCAACCTCCCAGTTCTTTGACCACTTTGCTACCTGGCTCTCTCACTTTCTGTCTTCTAATCTTCCATGCCTAGTTCTCGGGGACTTCAACATTCCCATTGACGATCCTTCCGCCCCTGCTGCCTCCAAACTTCTTTCACTCACGTCCTCCCTTGGACTCACACAATCCTCCCTCCTCCCTACCCACCGCGATGGTCACGCTATTGACCTTGTCTTTTCCAACCTCTGCTCCATTTCTGAGTTCAACTGTCGCCCTTTCCCCATCTCTGACCACCACCTTCTCTCTTTCAACCTATCTGGACTTCCTAAACACCCTGCTCCCCCACCCCGCACACACACTCGCAGGAATCTACAGGCTGTGGACCCCCATCAATTCTCCAACCTACTTCACCACCTCCCTCATACCTCATCCTTCACCTGCCCTGATGCTGCCACTAATCACTACAACACTACGCTTATCTCTGCTCTAGACACTCTTGCTCCTCTTCGACTCTGTAAGGCCCCACGCCGCCAGCTTCAGCCCTGGCACACCCTCCAGACTCGCTACCTGCAAAGATGCTCCCGCACCGCAGAGCGTGCCTGGAGGAAATCCCGCTCTGAAGCTGATTTTGTTCACTTCAAGTTTATTCTCCGGTCATACACCTCTGCCCTCCACTTGGCCAAACAATCCTTCTTCTCATCTCTTATATCTACGCTGTCCTCCAACCCTAAACGGCTCTGGTCCACCTTCAACACCCTCCTCTACCCACCTGCACCTCCCCCCTCAGCTGCCTTCAGCGCTCAAGAGCTGGCAGACTACTTCCTCAGTAAAACTTTAACTATCAGAAGCAACATCCCAACACAAGATAGTTATCTGCCACCTCCACTCCCACAGGTCCCATCTGCCACCCTCTGCCGCTTCCTCCCAACCACTGAGGAGGAAGTCAATTCCTTATTGTCCTCCTCACATCTCACCACGTGCCCGCTCGACCCCATTCCCTCACATCTAATTCCTCCCCTCTCCTCCTCCCTCACCCCTGCTCTCACACACATCTTCAACCTATCTCTCTCCACTGGCTCCTTTCCATCCGCCTTCAAACACGCGCTAGTTACCCCTTTACTAAAGAAACCATCCCTAGATCCCAACTCTCCATCCAACTACCGTCCTGTATCCCTGCTTCCCTTTACCTCTAAGCTCTTAGAAAAACTAGTCTTCAACCGCCTCTCCCTCTTCCTGTCCTCCAATTCCCTACTTGACCCCCTGCAATCTGGCTTCCGTCCCCTACACTCAACTGAAACTGCCCTCACCAAAGTCACCAACGACCTCCTAACTGCTAAAAAACACGGCCACTATTCTATTCTCATCCTGCTTGACCTCTCGGCTGCTTTTGACACTGTTGACCACCCCCTCCTTCTACAGACCCTCAACTCTCTGGGTCTCGGTGACACTGCACTTGCTTGGATTGACTCCTATTTATCCAACAGGTCCTTCTGTGTGTCCTTTGCTGGTAACTCCTCCTCCTCATTGCCTCTATCTGTTGGTGTACCTCAAGGCTCTGTCCTTGGTCCTCTGCTCTTTTCCATCTACACCTCCTCCCTGGGCAAAATCATCAACAGCTTTGGCTTTAATTACCACCTCTACGCTGATGACACTCAGATCTACCTCTCTACCCCTGATCTCTCTCCCCCTGTCCTTTCCAAAGTCAGTGACTGTTTATCTGGCATCTCCTCCTGGATGGCCTCCACCACCTAAAGATCAACATGTCAAAGACTGAGCTCCTACTTATTCCTCCTCTAATGCCGCCCCACCTCCTGACTTCTCGATCACGGTGGAGGGTATCACCATCTCCCCATCAAACCAAGTTCGCTGTCTTGGAGTTACACTTGACTCTGCTCTTTCCTTCATCCCCCACATCAAGTCTCTTCCTCCTCCTGCCGATACCAACTGCGTAATATTTACAGAATTCGGCCATTTCTTACCGCTGTCGCCACAAAACAACTCATACACGCCCTGGTAATCTCCCGACTCGACTATTGCAATAATCTCTTATCTGGCCTCCCTCTGTCCCACCTCTCCCCCCTACAATCCATCCTGAACGCCTCCGCCAGGCTAATTCACCTCACCCGCCGCTCTGTCTCTGCCGCTCCCCTCTGCGAGTCCCTTCACTGGCTCCCCATCCACTGCAGAATTAAGTTCAAAATCCTTATCCTTACCTACAAAAGCCTCACTAACTCAGCTCCCCACTACCTGTCCTCACTAATCACCAAATACACCCCAGCCCGCTCCCTAAGGTCAAACAGTGACCTGCGCCTAGCTTCTCCCCGCATCACCTCTTCCCATGATAGACTGCAGGATTTCTCACGCGCAGCCCCCACTCTCTGGAACGCTCTCCCTCGTGCTGTCAGACTTTCCCCTAACTTCTCTTCCTTCAAACGCTCCCTGAAAACATTCCTATTTAGGGAGGCCTACCACCCAACTCACTGACGCAACCATCAATCACTCTCACCTTACAGTCCTCTCCTCCTGTTTCCAACCCCAACCCTCCCAGATTGTGAGTTCCTACGGGAATAGGGCCCTCATCTCCTCCTGTACTGTTTGTCAAATGTTGTTCAATGTATTGTAACCCTGTCTATACTGTGCTTATTGTACAGCGCTGCGGAATATGCTGGCGCTTTATAAATAAAGAATAATAATAATAATAATAATGAGATCATGTTCATAAGTGATTATGATCACAGGAGCAGTACACCAAATAATTAGGAAGTATTGGTCAGTATTACAAAGGGATCCAACTCTTAAGGGCATCATAGGCGACATGCCTAAACTTGTTAATTTGGAGCCCCAAATATGAAAAATATTCTAGTAAATAATCACAGAAACCCATTGAAAGATAGGAATTTGTTTAATTTTAAAGAGGGTTTCTATCGATGTGGGTATTGTCCAGCTTGCAAATATTTAGGGCTTGGAAAAACTTTTATTCCCAGTTTCACAGATAGTAACAATAGGGAATACAGAATTAAAGGTGTAATTACGTGTAGAACGAAAAATATTTACAGAATTCCTTGTCCGTGTGGGTTACATTACATAGGGCATACTATTGTTACGATCCCCCCCCTGTAGGGAGTGAGGGGGGCCCTTTAGGCTGCGTATTTTTAAGCCCTTTAGGCAGGTTTGCGGTCATATTGCAGGATCAAGCACACACTAACAAACTAGAAACAAGAGAGATAGTGCAGCTGACTAACACAAAGGGGGACCCTGTACTAGGTAATTTCTCAACTAAAGGAAACCGCAGGGATATGGGTAAACACAAAGTGACAAATCTGCAAGCAGACAACAAGAAATAAACAAGTTAGCAGAAACTAGAAAGATCCCTAAGCCCTGACTGAGATCCTTGAAAGGTGGTCTCGAAATACTAACTAGGCTAGGTCTGCAAGGTTTATAAAACATAAACTAGAAATACCATGAATGCAGGTATACAGATTCCAGGGAACAAACCAGGATATTTACAGAAACTAGAAAGATCCCTAAGCCCTGACTGAGATCCTTGAAAGGTGGTCTCGAAATCCTAACTAGGCTAGGTCTGCAAGGTGTATAAAACCAGACATACAATGAATGCAGGTATACAGATTCCAGGGAACAAACCAGGATATATGCTGCAACAAATCAGACACATGAACTCATAAGAACATATATACAAGACACAAATAGAATAGCTAAGAAACCGATCCAGGTCATAAACGGGTTAATATAAGCACGGTACAGGGGACTGACAAAAGAGAAGATCCGATATCCAAAGCCAGAGAGTCATATAAACCGAAATCAGAATAACAGAATGTAGCACAGTTCAAGGAGCCGGGATACAAAAGGTAGAAGCTATCCAAACCCAAGGATCTGATCTACTACTGGCTCATATATAGGGTAGGACTGGTCATGTGACTACAGAGCATCAGCCACAGGAGACGTTCTGCAGAGACCATCCCATTTAACCCACAGGAGCTGCTGAGCTTCGCTCTCACCACCAGAGGGCCTGACTACCCTGTGGAAACGTGACAACTATCAGACCCTTGTGCACTAGGATTAGAGAGCATATCCATAATATTTGTAAGGGGTTGGAGACCCATTCGGTCCCAGCACATTTTAAGGAAATACACGGATAATCTCCTAAAGATTTGTCATTTATTGCCATTCAGAAAATAGTTCGCCATTGGAGAGGTGGAGATTTTAATAAGAAAATAAACCGTTCAGGAATAGAAACGGATACATACACTGGGCACCTTAACCCCTTTGGGTCTAAACCTGGATTTTGAATAGTGACATTTTTTTTATAATCCCAGGTCTAGTTAGTATAGATATGGCTACTTTTGGGTAGACAGTTTACGTAGAGTTTCTTCCAATTAGATTTTAGGAAGCATTATAAGGGATAATATTTGTTATGTTTGCCATCTTTCGGCTGCAGCTATCTTCTCAATAGATATTGGTGACAGATGGAGCTGCAACGCAGGGATGATTTATACGATGTATAGGAGTACATTCATCCACCTATAGTTTTAAAGATTTTTTTTAGCTTTATTATACCTATTAGGTTAACAAAATGAAAGGGATTTTTTTTTTCTTTTAGCTTTATTATGCCTATTAGGTTAACAAAATGAAAGTGATTATATGATTGGTAGGGGTGAAATCCCCGCCAGAAGAAGACTCCTAATTGGGTAACCATTGAGAGATTAGGGTATTTAACCCCTTCACTGCTGAGGCATTTCACCACTGTGTGCTGAGCTCATTTTTACCGCTTTCGCTCATCATGTTTAAACGCGATTTGAAGCCACATTTTAATAAATGACCCAGACATATTATATATCGTTCTTTCCGGCAGACTACGCAGATTCATAATATATCATTTTTATATGTATACGTCATGACCTGCCTGTATATTATAACAAAAAATACAATAAAAATTGAATTTTTAATCATCTGCAGTGTGTAAAGTGTTTTTTTTTCACATTTTATCACATGAGCGTTTGCGGTTATGTTTTCTATGGGGTGCGCTTGTACAAAAATTAGAAATGGGGACTTGTTACTTTTTTTGGGGGGAATTACGTGATTTTTAGCAAACGCACCCCATAGAAAAAAATCATTAGTGCAGCATCATTGTTCACATTATAATTGAAATGTGAACAATATTGCTGCATTAATAAAAACAACACACAAAAAAAACATGTTTTTTTTTATTTATTTATTTTTTTAAATTTATTTATTATTTTAATTTTTTATTTTAATTTTTTTGTTTTTACTTTTTACCTAGTCATGTTGGGTATCATTCGAAAGGCCATGCTCAGGCCTTTCAAATGACACCCTCCATGACCCCCTAGCTAACGGTTCTGGAGATATCGGGGTTCACAAGAACCCCCTATCTCCACCAGGGGATTTCCTTGGGAAATCCCCGGCAGCTAGGGGTTCCCCGGCTATCTGACGTCATCACGCTATGCGTGATGATGTCAGACAGCGAGGGGAGTCCTGGGGGCGGAGCCGCCATCCAAGATGGCAGCCCCCACCGGAGATAGGCTGCACTTCGGCGCCGCAAGGCGCTGAAGTGCAACCCAGCACTTGAGGGGTTAAAGCCAGGCATCGCTTAAAAGGGGAGACTCTCCCCTTTTAAGCGGTGCCTGGCTTTTACCGCTGCTCCTTCCCGATCGGGAGGGAGAGGGATCCGAACGGATCCCCCCCCTCCCTTCCAGGCTATCTCCCGGCATTGCCGGGGGGTCGCCTGGAAATGACGTCATCGCGCATGGCGCGATGACGTCATTTACGCCGGGAGGAGCTTGACTTCAGCGTCTGAGGACGCTGAAGTCAGAACGCCGTGGGACCCCGGACAGAGAGGTGAGTATCTCCGCCGGGGGTCCCGCACAGCTGATGACGTGTGGGGCACGTCCTCAGCATGCAACGTGCATCAATGAGGACGTGTCCCACACGTCTTCAGCAGTGAAAGGGTTAAAGGGAGTAATGGTCATTTGATCTGTAAAACCAGCTGAGGAAGCCACTGAGGATATCGCAACGGGCAAAATGCATTCTGGTCACCAATTATTCCCTTATTTTATATTTTTGTTGTATTTTATGCTGTGTTTTATTAAATTTTTGATTTTTACTCCACCGCATGGGGTTTTATTTGAAGTTGTACCCTCCAACAACTTCTGATCCTGATTCCTAAGGACCTAGGTTAGGCCCAAGAAAGTGTGAGTATATTTCTATTCTACTTTTCTGTTTTCCATAGTATTACTGTCTATGCTATGCCCTGTCTGTATCCATATTTAAGGGTGTAAAGACTTGAAGTATCAAGACTACCTGTACCGAAAAGGGCAAGTGGGTAGCCGTTAATAACCCAGATGTGCATCATCCAGAGCCAGGAAGGCTCTATTTCACGTGAGTGTGCTGACGCTTCTTTGGTTTATCCATGTGGTATACATCAGATCGCACGATGATGTTTTTCCTTTTATTAGGTTACCCTAGGAAGAAAGCTCTCTTCAGGATCTTGGAAATCTACTCCTGGGACTTAAAGGAAAAATTTTTTTGCTGTTCTCCCTCCCCTTGGACTATTGGTATATATTTTGGTGGTTCGGGACAGGAACCACGTGCGAGTGCCTGTAGCGATCCTTCCTTAATATCTTATCAGCGCTGCCATATTGTGTTTGTAAAGATTTACATATTTGTCTGTTTCAATTGTTCTGTTTCCTATTACAGTGGTACCTCGGTTTATGAACTTAATTGGTTCCACGACTCTGGTCGCGAACCGAATCGGTCGTGAACCGAATCACATTTTCCCATAGGGCTCAATGTAAATCAGCTTAATCCGTTCTAACACCTACGAACATGGTCGCAAACCGATTTTTGGTTGTGAACCAAATCACATTTTCCCATAGGGTTCAATGTAAATCCGGTTAATCCGTTCTGAACCATATGGGGATTGGGAACAAAATGTAACCACAAAAATATGCTTTGAAACCTTCTTGTTACCATTCTTGCTCTGCACTTTCTTGTTACCTTCTTTATTGCGCTGCAATTTCTTTTTACCACCATTCTTGCTCTGCACATCCTTGTCACCTTCAATAACGCTCTGGGCGTCCTCATCACCTTCAACGCTCTGCACATCCTTGTCACCTTCAATAACGCTCTGCACATCCTCGTCACCTTCAATAATGCTCTGCACATTCTTCTCACCTTCATTAACGTTCTGCACATTCCTGTCACCTCTCTGCGCTTTCTTTTTCCCACCACGCTTGTTCTGCACTTTCTTGGGAGCTATGCTGGATTTAATACAGTAATACTGAACAGTACTGTGCAACAAAGCACACAAAAAAGCTTCACAGTAGCCCTGTCTGCGACCGCGATCCGTGTTCGTAACCCGAGGCGGAGTTCGTGAACGGAGATAAAATGTTGACGAACTTCCTGGTCGTGAACCGAATTGTTCGTGAACAGGAGCGTTCGTGAACCGAGTTACCACTGTAATTGTATTCATTGTTTTTGAGCCAAATGTAAATTATGTTTCAACAGAGACGTTTCAAATACTGCAATTACCAAACTCCCTACCAGAGGCCTAGAGAGCATAACACATCTTCTGGCCATGAATACCTGGTCCTTAAAGAAACTGCCCCCGATCAATGCCTTTATGCAACTGCAGGTGGCAAATCTCTCTTACCCGAGCCATTGCTGTGCCTTTACAAACTGGACCAAAAAGAAAAGGTGAGTGAAAAATACTCGAAAAGGCAACGAAGTGTACCTGGCGATTCTTATCTTTTCATTTTGAAAGTTTGAAGAGCCTTTCAGTGAAATAATCTACTAGTTTTTAAGACATGTATTCTCCCAAGGGGAGTATTACCTTAAAATGAATATCCCTTAGTTACCTTTTTATGGTTTTCACATTTCCTAAATTTATAAGAATATAAATTCAGCTCTTTACCGTTTCATTCCTTTTTTTAATTTTTTTTTCAACAGTGTCATGTTATTATCCAGGGGCGTACCTAGAACATTTGGCACCCGGGGCGGATCCTATATTTGGCACCCCCCAACTTTAAAATGTAAAAAAAAAACAAAACTCACTTTTTTAATGTTTTCAAAAATATTGTTAGTTATAGCATTCTGGCAAGACATGACGTATACATATAATAATGATATATTATGAATCTGCCGATGGTGGATCATGCGTCCTCTGTGCAATAAGAGGAGAGTGTAGATTCTTTTTTAATAATTGTTATTTTTAAGTGATTTTGCAAACTCACAACATATCCATCCTCATGCTATGAACAAAGTACACATGTGGCTAGTTTTGTTGATGGGAGTTGTGTGTGTGTTGGGGTGGCTGGTTTTGTGTGATAGGAGTTGTGCGTTGGTTGGTTTTGTGTGATGGAGTTGTATGGGTGGCTGGTTTTGTGCAATGGGAGTTGTGTGTGTGGGTGGCTGGTTTTGTGTGAAGGGAGTTGTGTGTGTGCGGCTGGTTTTGTGGATTGGAATCGCTGAGCAGAGAATGAGTGTGTATTTTGCAGGTATGAGATGCTGCCATGGTCTTTTTTCTTTACTATTCCAGTTTTTTAAGACTCCCTCTTCCCTGTGCCTCCTGTTTACCCTGGGCTGGCTATTCCCTGGTGATGCAGTGAATGCAACGTGGTCCCCTCTATGCAGGACGTCACCATGAGCCAGGCAGCTTAGTGACAAATTTCTGGTCACTGCAGTGCTGGTTAAGGCTGGGGTCAGACCAGCGCACTTTTAACGTGCGTTCTGGTGCACATAATCACGGCCGCACTAGCAGCAAATGACGGGCAATGACAGCCAATATACGAAGTACGGTCGCACGAAAGTCCGGCCGCGCAACGCAAGTGGAAAATGAACGCATTTTTTCGAGAATGCAGAACCGCTAGTACGGACGTACTGAGTGCGCTGCAGCGGCATAGCGGTGTGTGTGGATGTGATTTGGAGACGTCAGACCCTGCTCGTGTCCGGCCAACATAACGTCCAGACACCCAAAGTTTCCTGGTTTGGATCTGTAAAAAATCACGCACAAAAATGCGCATCGTATGACCGTTTTCGCGTATTCCATGAAAAAATACGTCAATGCGTTCGGACGCACTTCTTTACGTTCGCGTGTAAAAATGCTTTCGTTTGACCCTAGCCTAAGGAAAGGTCCACTTTAAACAGCAGTAAGCAGACAGGGCTTCATATTCTGCTGATACCCCCTTTACCTGCCTTTTCCCTACTGAGCCATTTCACGCCTGTGTGCTGAGTTCATTTTAACCGCTTTGTTTAAACGCGTTTAGAAGCCATGTTTTATTATATGATCCAGAAATATATATTATTTTTTTTCGGTAGACTCAGCAGATTCATAATATATAATTTTTATATGTATACGTCATGTCCTGCCTTTATATTATAACAAAAAATGCAATAAAATTAGAATTTTTAATCATCTACAGCGTGAAAAGTGTTTTTTTCCCCACAATTCATCACATGAGCGTTTGCGGTTATATTTACTATGGGGTGCGCTTGTACAAAAATTAGAAATGGGGACTTGTTACATTTTTTTGGGGGGAATTACTTGATTTTTAGGAAACACACCCGATAGAAAAAATTCATTAGTGCAGCATCATTGTTCACATTGTAATTGAAATGTGAACAATATTGCTGCATTAATAAAAACCACACAAACAAAAAAATATGTTTTTAATTTTTTACATTTATTTTTACTTTACACATGGTCATGTTTGGTATCACTTGAAAGGCCATGTGCATGGAGCGATGACGTCATCGACGTCGGGAGGCGCTTAACTTCAGCATCTGAGGACGCTGAAGCCAGAACGCCGCGGGACCCGATAGAGGTGAGTATCTCCGTGGGGGCTCCCGCAAGCGGAGGACGTGTGGGGAATGTCCCCCGCATATAGCAGGAGTCAATTACGACGTTCCCCACACATCCTCCGCATTGAAAGGGATAGTAGCGTTTTTTCTTTTTTCTGTAACAGACCTTTTTATTATCAATCATAGGACCTTATATGTAAATTCCAGCCATTTTCGTTCAGTATTTTTCTTGATAACAGCAGAGTTTGCGGTGGCAGCATTCGGAGACCCTGCGGTGAATGATGAATTCACTGCAGGGTGGGGGAATTTGATTCCCCGGAGTGCAGGGAACAACAGACCACCAAAATGTTGGTGTGATTTCGGTGCTCTGTGAGTAACCTGTTTAGTGGAGAGGTTTTTCGCTGCGCCCTGGAAAATGCCAGCCTAAGCCTTGCCTACCCAGGACATACTTGAAAATTTGTGAAATCTCAATGTATCCTTTCTGGTAAAATACTTTGTAAAAGTAAAAAAAAAAAAAATTATAATTTTTTTTAGGGTGTCGCCCTATGTGGTGGTGTCACCCGGTGCGGGCCGCCCCCCGCAGGTACGCCCCTGTTATTATCTATTTATTTCTAAAATTTAGCCCTAGCATCATTCGATTTCAAAAGGCTCAGTGTAAAGATTAGTGGAGACGACCAAGTTGCATCCAGGGATGCAAATGGTCCCAAAATGTTATACTTTTTTCTTCATCTTGATATATTCACACTGAAGACGTTATTCAAAGAGAGTAGATTTTGCCACCAAATTCCCCATAGAGAAGTAATGGTTAATCTATTCAAAGAACGCCAAACGACATGTCAGTGAAGTGCCCAGATTTTCAGTGGTTTCGTTCGACAGATTTAAACAGGCGAATCTCATATTTTTCAATGTAAAAAAAAATCCCCGTTTTTTTAAATTAAATTTTTATTCATCAGTTTATTATTTTCATTTGCAGAAAAAGTCTTTTTGATTTTTTAAAAATTCTTTAGCCATTTTTCTAGATTTGTTTTTGGCGACCTTGATTCCTTTTTTTTTTTTTTTTAATAGCTTTTTTTAAATTCTGTAATACACCTTTTTATTATTATTCATAGGACCTTTATATATTATTTTCATGCATTAGCTTTGTTTTAAACACCTTTTATATTTATTTTATTTTTTATTTTTCACCCCTGTTCGGCAGCTGGCCGGCTTTTTTCAGTGACATTTCGGTGCTCTTTGAATAACCCCTCGGGTCTGCACAGGTCATGCAATGAGAAAACCAGCCTTGTTTAAACCTCAACACTACAGGAGCGATCATGAATCAACTTTGACCAAGCTCTTTTTTTTCTTGATTGCTTTACATTTTTTTCATTAGGTGTCATATAATGGTTGTCTAACGTAAGGCTAACCTTATCCTTAACTGTTGCCTCTGGCATTGTGGTACCGATAGCCACTTAACCTTTTAATCTAAAAATAAGGATGGATGAAATAGGTTCTACACTGGAATATATTTTGAGAAAAACTAATTAAACTGCAGAAATGTTAGTTATTTTTGAGTCTCGGCCATTAACTTTCTGTGCAGCCTTTCCCGTTATGTTTACCACTTCTGTTTGCTGTCCTTGTCGAATATCCCTTTTGTGTTATTCTTATTAGATAGCGCATGAGGGTTTGTACCACTTGTGTAAAAGTATATCCCCTTTTCGTACTTAGCTTCCTGGAATATATCTTCTGCAATCAAACTAACTCATACAACAGCCAGAGGAAACGATCACTGACCTCTGCTGGTCCTTATTACCAAGATTATATGGATGGTGACATTAACCCGAAAGAGAAAACGAAATACTCCTACTTTCCCACCAACAGTCACTATTCTGTGTTTTCTGAGAAGCAAGGAGAAAAGGAAGTCGGGTTTGGGGAAGAGATAAAGCATGCACAAGGGGAGAACAGCCCAGCTTTCGAAAATTACTATGACTATGTCCTCTGTGGAGTCAATGAAAACCTTGTGTGTAGTCCGGAGCCAGATGCATTTAACCCATGTGAGGACATTATGGGCTATAACTTTCTACGTGTTGTGGTTTGGTTTGTCAACCTCCTGGCCATCCTAGGCAATACATTTGTCTTCTTCATTCTTCTCACCAGTCATTACAAATTGACTGTCTCTCGCTTCCTTATGTGCAACCTTGCATTTGCTGACTTTTGTATGGGCATTTATCTCCTCCTCATTGCGTCTGTAGACCTCTACACCAGTTCTGAGTATTACAACTATGCAATCAACTGGCAGACAGGCCTTGGCTGTAAGACAGCCGGATTCTTCACAGTGTTTGCAAGCGAGTTTTCAGTTTACACATTAACCATGATCACATTGGAACGCTGGTATGCTATCACATTTGCTATGCGCCTGGACCGTAAAATCCGTCTAAGGCATGCATTACTTATCATGCTTGGTGGTTGGATGTTTTGCTTTTTCATTGCACTTCTACCTTTGGTTGGCATCAGCAGTTATATTAAAGTCAGCATCTGTTTGCCAATGGACACAGAGAGCATTCTCTCCCAGGCCTATATAATATTCATATTAATGCTGAATATAGCAGCCTTTATCTGCATCTGTGTCTGCTACATTAAAATCTACATCACTGTCAGGAATCCACAATACCAATCTGGGAACAAGGACACAAAGATTGCCAAACGCATGGCAGTCCTAATCTTCACAGACTTTGTTTGCATGGCTCCCATCTCATTCTATGCCTTGTCTGCCATTATGAACAAACCACTCATTACAGTGACTAACTCAAAGATTCTGCTTGTGCTGTTCTACCCATTCAATTCTTGTGCCAACCCTTTCCTGTATGCCATTTTTACTAAAATGTTCCGTAGGGATGTCTTCATTCTACTTAGTAAGTTTGGGATCTGTGAGCATCAGGCGCAGTTCTATCGTGGTCAGACTGTCTCAGCCAAAAACAGCAGTGCATCATACGGTCACAGGGGTTGCGGTAAAACTAGACACGCTGTGGCAAGTATTCCTGTTTTCTTTAAAGAAGAGCAACCTGAGATGGGCATTTTATTGGAGAACTGTAGACGTACGGTGTTGTAGGACAGTCAAGAATCCTTGCAGAACATCATCTTGTGATACTAATTTGTGAGTGTAGTAATTCATGGTGAGTGGACATCTGTTCAATCTGTGACAGCTTTTCTTGTGTACAGTTTGTGAACTTTTAATAGCTAGTAATGACAAGGTGTGTCTTAATGTCTTATGATGGCTTTGATGGTCTTTTGTTGTCTTGTAACATTTTCGAAGGTTGGTTAACCAATGTTGATATGATATTCTAGTTTCATTGACTTTGAATGTCATCTTCTGGGAACTACCTGCATGCACGGTGTGTATAAAGTTATAAGGTGATTGCCGTCGTTATGGTGTGGGGGTCGCCTCTCCTCCAGCCATGGGCCACTCAAGCGATACGGGTCTTACTTAAAATGAACCGAGGGGAGAACACAGAACTCCTACTTAGTCTCTTCCTTGTAAGAGGAACACCATCCTGACCATATGTTTTCAAAGATGGAGATGGTGTTAGGTAACCTATGGGACATTCTCTTGTACAGGCAGGGGTCAAGTCATGGGGAAACTTGTGGGAACTCAGTTCCTGCACTATTTATGCAGATGGAACTGCGTTCCCTTTGGTCCCACACACTATAAAGCTTGTATTCAGGTTTTTAATCATATTTTTCCCTGTTACGCCTCAATAAATCTAGGACTTATGTTATATGTTCGTTAAAATTAACAAATATATACAAATATAAGTGCTAATTGGACAGAATCTTGGTGAGTTCCTGCACTACTTTTTTTAGGATATGACCCCTGCATACAGGCACAGGGTTTGACGCAAGACTTTGATCACCGAGAGGAAATGAGATGGGTTCAGAGACCTTAGCTATTACATTTCTAGCAACATTCAGAGCAAACTGCATAAATTGCCTTTGATATTGACTGGTGGTCCTCGAGAGGAAATTCTATAGAAATTTTACAATGTAAGGTGGAGTTGTATGCCCGTAAATCCACTGATAAGTTGTGGCACCTGTGCCCAGTACAAGGCCAGTAAAGTGCGTGACCAGAAATTGTGCCTTTGGCAGTCAGACATCACCAACAGGTATGTGGACAGGCATCAGAAATATGGGGAAGATGGGCAGGTACGAGGTGCCATCTGTACACAAGTCAAAACCTGATTTGTAAAACTTCAGATAAGTGCACCCATAAGGGTCTGTCTATATAGTATGTATTCAGTTCCCTACTCTCTAAACACCAAGGAAAAATACTTTTGCGATGGTTAGTTGCTATTGGAATGGCACTCCAGAGCCATTGTGATCCCAACTATTATTTTGGATTAGAACAGATCAGAAAAACAGTGTGAAATCCACTCAAGAATTCATCACTGGACTGGTCTATTGAATGCTCTACATCTTGTAATCAACCAGAAAGTTACAATCCACTACCATTTTTCCCCTGAACCACAAGCCAGCCATACTCAAAGCAATCTATCCCTCTGTTTCCTGCAAGAAAGCCAGAAAGGTATTCTTCAATCAACCCATTTGTTGCCATATTGTTATTGCTGCTAGTTTATATTTTTCTCTTCCCTCTTTTTTTGATAGTTTAATTCTGTGCTGATTCTCAGTCTGCTCTGCTCCTCCCTGTTGTAAATACTTTGCATGAACAAATGGCTACCCCTCCAAACTCTGTATTTGTTTTTATCCACAGTCACACTTCACTGCCATTTTTCCCTCTGCTGTCCAGCCCGCTCCCCCAATCCACCCTCCCACCAGCCCCTATCCTAATTATATAGCCTCCTTTTCTCAGCTGCTTCAATCCTCATTCAGTTTAACATCATCATGCCCAAGCTCTTGGTTTATTATTATGCAGTGTCTGCTTTACTCTCTGGTAATGATCTCCACACTCCCCCTGCTCCCTTTTGTTTCACTTGCGTCCCTTAGATTGTAAACTCACGGGATGTCTGGCTGAGCACTTGTATAAAGTGCTGCATTAGCAGGACAATTATCCTACGGGCAGGGCCGTATGTTCCTTATGTATAATTATTATGTCACCTGTTTTGGCTTCCTCATTGTAAAGCACTACGGAATCTGTTGGCGCTGTATAAGTACTTGTAATTGTAACTCCCTTAACGAAAACAGACTGTATGCTATGTTCTGTAACTCTAACATTAATGTGTTCTCTGCATTTCTTCTGGATTTGATTTTCAATAACACATACAAAATTTAATCGTGGTTTTGAAATACAAAATGTATGATGGAGATGAAGAGACGCGTTTAAGAACTGTTTTTTTGTAAAATGCAATGCGGATTTATAAATAAAGGGCAACTCTGGAGCACGTATCAGAAATGGAGAATTCACCACGGAAACCTGTTATGTATCAAAATAATTCTTTATAGATGAGCGCTCCCTAAATTTACTTAATCATTTTTAAACCCTTCTCTACCAAGCGCTATAGTATTTTTAAAAAAAATAATATATTTACAGGGTATATTAAAAAACCAAGGGATGCACTTCATTGTAGGGTAAAATAATATTTTTTTTTACTAAAGACTTATTATTGTGAAAGTGATAAAAAAAAATAAAGTCAAGTAGATGTGAATTTTTTTTTTGCTTGTATTCATTTACAGAAATATTGCTGGGGTGAACGTTTCCAAACTCTAGATCAGGGCTTAGCAACCTTGGGACCCCAAGGGCTACATTACAATCTATGTGCTAACGTTAACGCTCACCTATGTGACCATTAACGTTAGTCGCAGTGTCTACCGCATATTACAATCCAAACGTTAACGGGTTAAATAACCCATTTGCGTTTGGTATCTTGCGCTTTTCAGCGCGAGGTTACTGTACTTTGCGCTCCCCATGTTAAGTATAGGGAGCGCAAAGTGTTAATCAGCATTAGGATTACAAAGTCCTAACGCTGATTAACATCCGGCTCTGGTTAGCGGAAAGTTAACCAGAGCCAGGATTCTGCAGAATCCATTAACACCAGCCACAAAAATAAAAAAAAGAATTGCATACTCGCCTCCTGTCCCACGGCAAGGACCATGGCTCCAACCACCCCCTCCGTCTGGCGGGAGCAGAGAGAGACTGGGGGAAAAAGTTCCTCAGTCTCCCCCTGCGTATCACTACCCTCACCGGCCGGATCTCGCGAGGCGAGATCCGGCAGGTCATGTGACCGCCAGCGTCTGGCTCAATGGAGTCCTATGGACTCCATCGAGTGGATGCTCAGCGCTGCCACGAGCATCCCGGGGCGTAGCACCCGCTACAAATGCAGGCAGCATATATTTGCGCAAAAAGATTACAACGCTATGCTCAAAAGACCAAGGTCCATGAGAAAGTAAGAGAGACACACTGTATGTCCACAGATAGTTCTTATCTTCAAGCGAAAATCTTCTCTGTTGTGTAGATGAAAAGACACGCACTGCAGGAAAAAGCAGAAAGAAAGGGCCACAATTGCGCAGTACATCAACACCCAATGGAATGAAATTTCGTTTGTATTTGACTCACATTCTGGGGAGCCCACAACCGGCTCCCGGGAATATAGCGGGTAGGGACTTGTATCGGGTGCCCATGAACCCCTCAATCCGCTCCTTCGGTGTCACAAAAAGTGGTACTGCAGAAAATAGACAAGGCAAAAAGGGAGCACCTCTTGGTGCGGTAAATCACAAATCACCTTAATGATTAAGAAAAGCCAAATTTGCACTTACAAACAAAGAGCCTCTATTGGCTCCGTCATAACTCGCACAGGGAATCATACAGGGGTTCCCCAAACCTTCTTTTCTTTTTCAGGATCAAAAAAGGCAAGCAGCAATCAAAAATAAAATAAAAACATTTATTGTAAGAAAATCATCATATCTACCAGGACGCGTTTCGCCATTAATGGCTTCCTCAGCTGGAGATTACAAAACTGTACTTGCTGCTGCCTTTTTATACAATGTATGTCAGAAAATGGAGTGATTAGGCCCTTGGAAATCAATTAAAATACAATTAAAACACAATTGCTATCAGCTGCATAGTGTGCAGCACCCACCATTTTGCACATGGTTGTTAACCCTAAAACGCAGGAGAAAGGGGAAGAAAGAATAAAACTTTTTTATTATTCATTAAGTGTTACCAATGTTGCGCCTGCCATTTTGCGCATACGCACTGGCCTTGCATCCCACCTTGGAACGCGGAAATGGACGATTGCCGCAGCAGATCATCCTTCCTTGTAGAAACAGCATTAAAACAGAGCGGTTCCCTTAACCACCACCAAGTGCCAAACAAGGGCATAGAGGGGTTATTAACCCTGAAACACAGGGGAAGGGGAAAAGAAAGAAAAAATATATTTTTTCCTTTTTTTCTCCTTTTTTTTTTTTTTATTTATTTTTTTTATTTATTTTTTTATTCATTTTTTATTCATTTGATAATACAAATGTTGCGCCCGCCATTTTGCGCATGCGCATCGACCCTGCATCCCACCTTGGAACGCGGAAAGCATATATTTGCGCCTGCATTACAATTCCCCGTTAAAACGGAGGCGGTAGGGGGAAAACTGTGGGCGCAGTTTTTTCTCCCTACCGCCCCTGTTTTAACACGGGGATTGTAATGTAGCCCCAAATGTTTTGGACTTGCAAATCCCAAGATGCCTACAAAGCTGAATAAGAGTCTGAGCATTATGAGAAACATGGTTTGAAACATCTGGGGTACCAAGGTTGCTAATCACTGTTTAAGATTAGGGATGAGCCGAACACTCCCCGAGTTCGGTTCGAAGCCGAACCCAAACTTTCCAAATGTTCGGATCCGAACCCGAACTCGAACTCCATGCAAGTCAATGGGGCTGAAAATTCGTTTTTTAGAGTGCCCTCCAAGAGAGCATATATGCTAGATATTTGCCATAAAAGGTGTATGGGGGTCCGGGTAGTGCCCTGGGGGACAGGAAACAAGGACAAAAAGTTTTAAAAAAAACCTTTTTAAAGGGACAGTGAGTTTTCCATGAAATAAGGGTTAAAAATAAAAACGAAAAATTCCTTCAAATATCGTGCCTAGGAGGTTCCCATAACCTGCCCGTGAAGTGGTGGATTTCTAGAATGTATAGAAATATGTAAAAACCAAAAATGACATTTCAAATGACGGTAAATGCTTTTCCTTTAATCTATCCATAAACAACTGCTTGGGGCGGCAGTCTGTATGAAAAGAGGAGACATTTTCGGACACACAGAAAAATTTTACTTATTTTTTGGCGGTGAAAAGCAGGAGAATGACTGGAGAATGGAAAATTCTAGACCAAATAGCCGATTTGGAAAGTGAGATAAATGGGAGAATTTTTCTGGTTTGGCTATTTTGACCTAGAATTTTCTCTTCAGTCATTCTCCTGAGTTTCACCTTTCTCTGAATAACCCTGTCAGGGTTATTCAGAGAGCGGTGAAGAGCAGGAGAATGACTGGAGAATGGAAAATTCTAGGTCAAAATAGCCAAACCAGAAAAATTCTCCCATTTAGGCTAGGGTCAGACTAGCGAATTTTTAACGTGCGTTTAGGCACACTTAATCACGGCCGCACTAGCAGCAAATGATGGCCAATATACGAAGTACCATCGCACGAAAGTCCGGCTGCGCAACGCAAGTGGAAAATGAACGCATTTTTTCGAGAACGCAGAACCGCTAGTACGGATGTACAGAGTGCGCTGCATCCACTAGCGGGGTGTGTGCGTGATTTGGAGACCTCAGACCCTGCTCGTGTCCGGCCAACATAACGTCCAGACACCCAAAGTTTCCTGGTTTGTATCCGTAAAAAAATCACGCACAAAAATGCGCATCGTATGACCGTTTTCGCACATTCCGTGAAAAAATACGGCAATGCGTTCGGACGCACTTTCGGTCGCTGCGAAAAATGCGTTAGTCTGACCCTAGCCTTATCTCACTTTCCAAATCGGCTATTTGGTCCAGATTGTTCTCTTTTCCTGCCATTCTCCTGGTTTTCACCTTTCTCTGAACAACCCTGAGAGAGAGGTGAAAGCCAGGAGAACTGGCAAGAGAAGAGAACAATCTAGACCAAATAGCCGATTTGGAAAGTGAGATAAATGGGAGAATTTTTCTGGTTTGGCTATTTTGACCTAGAATTTTCACTTCTCCAGTTATTCTCCTGCTTTTCACCGCTCTCTGAATAACCCTGTGAATGTTTAATCCCGAGGTGAACAATAACATTGCTTTAGATGTTATTTTGAATTTTTTTCAAACACCAGTTAAATGCAGCATATTAGGATGTTTTAGGAGGGAAATTAATTCTCAAATCTCAATCAGAAGCAGACACCACCCCTCCCCCTCAGTACCTCAGTATAGTGTTTGTTTCAATGGCCATTGCAACGTAAGCTCACTCGCCACTTCAAGGCACCTCTTTACAGAGTAGACATGTGCACAGCACAAAATTTCGTTTTGAACTAATGCATTAGTACTAAAATGCAATTTATTTAGTTGCTAAAGAAATTCGTTTTCAGTTATTTAGTATGAAAACTAATTTCATTCATCCAAAAACCAGTGGATACAATTACTATTGTAGTGGCTCCTCAGAGGGCTGAGATCGCTTCTTGTTAAGCATCTCTCACTCTCAGCACAATGTGGGCCATATTATATAGCTGGTGCTAACTTAACCAGAGCTGTTGTAAACTTCCCAGAGCTATTATAGCCTATGGAGGTTTTCAGTTACAACAGCTCTGGTTAAGTTAGCACCAACATTGTAATACTGCCCCGTGTCAGGCAAAGCTGTTACAGTAACTGACTGCTGCTCATCACAGCGCTCAGAGTTTCAGTAAAACTAGTAAATAATATTTTTATATGTAAGAGGTTAAAACAATATTATTTCCTTGTTTTACTGAAACTCTGAGCGCTGTGATGAGCAGCAGTCAGTTACTGTAACAGCTGAGCCTGATACATTGTACTGAGAGATAATGTAACAAGCAGCCGATCTCCGCGCTCACAGCCACTGGATTTAAAGGGCTAAAAAAAAAGGCTCCTCTCTGTATAATGTTTAGAACATCCTCCTGCATTAATTAATACCCCTCTCTGTATAATATATAGAACATCCTCCTGAATTAATGTCCCTCTCTGTATAGAACATCCTCCTGCATTGGCATGTGGAGGGTGCAGAACTTCGGATGTTGCGATGTTGCGCTCTTCATTGCTGGTCTCCTTCACTCATCAATATAATATCACAAAAAGGACTGAAACTAAAATGTAGTGCATTTTATTTTAGTTTCTTTCGTTTTTTGTACTGAGCAGTTTCGTTTCTCTTGAGTCATACTAAAACTAAATTATCCCAAAATTCGGACTAAATCGTTTTAGTACTAAAACGAATGCACATGTCTATTACAGAGTGAGTACCTAACAAATGTAACCAAAAGGCCGCTCTACTGAGCAGCTCCAAGCCCCTCCTGCTGCTTTTCAGCTAAGGAGAGGCAGAGACATGGTGGGTTTTATTTATACACGCACCAAACACTTCCCATTTGGGATTAAAAACAAAAACATGGAAAGAGGAACAGCTGCAGAACGACGGACTGGTGTTACAAGCATGATATACATAAATACAGAAAAAATGGCGTCGCGCCCATACTCACCGGAGCGGCAGCAACTGCCAGGAGTAACAGCCCAGTTAATGTATAAAACATAACAAGGAAAAAAAATGTCATCTGCGCTCGTTTCTATGTGTTCCATGTACAACAAAACACTATCAGGGTTATCCAAAGAGATTCGAAAAGTCACCGCACGTTCGGTGACTTTTCGTTCTCTTCAATTCGGTTTGTGTTGCCGATCCCATTTCGGTGACCCTGCGGTGTATTCAGCAAGCACCACAGGGTCCCCGAATTGCAGGGAAAAGCTACCGCAAACCTGACGAAAACTAACCACAAAACCTGCCGAATGCACGCCAAAAACCTGCAAAAACATCTGCATTAACCCGTCGAAGACGCCGGAAAAACCCGAGCAGGAGCCGATCACAGGCAGCGAAGCCGCCGGAAAAAGCCGAGAAAAAGCTTACACCGCAGACAGAGGGAGGTGAATAAATTAGCAAAAGAGTTTGTACGAATGTGAAAGTGAAAAGCTGTTTGCAAAGAAACTACTGAGCGAAAATGTCTGAAATTTACACATGAGGTCCAGGGAATGATAATAAAAAGGGCTGTTACAGAAAAAATAAGTAAACTTAAAAAAAATTATAAAAAATCGGACTTTTAAAAAAAAAAAAAATCTGAAAAATGCTTAACCCTTTCGCTGCTGAGCCTTTTCCCACCTCTGTGCTGAGGTCATTTTTACCGGTTTCGCTCATCATGTTTAACCGCGTTTTGAAGCCTTATTTTAATATATGACCCAGACATATTATATATCGTTCTTTCCGGCAGACTGTGCAGATTCATAATATGTCATTATTATATGTATACGTTATGTCATGTCTGTATATTATAACAAAATATGCAATAAAATTAGAATTTTCAATAATTTACAATGTGTAAAGTGGTTTTTTTCACATTTTAAAATGCGATCGTTTGCGGTTATATTTTCTATGGGGTGCGCTTGTTAAAAAAATTAGAAATGAGGAATCGTTACTTTTTTTGGGGGAAATTACGTGTTTTTTAGCAAACGCCCCCCATAGAAAAAATCGTTAGTGCAGCATCATTGTTCACATTATAATTGAAATGGGAACAATATTGTTGCACTAATAAATCTAAAAAAAAAACAAAAAACTTTTTTTTTCTTTTTTTTACAGTTTACATGGTCATGTTTGGTATCATTGGAACGGCCACGCTCTGGCCGTTCCAATGATAGTAAACATTAACCCCTAGCTGTCACGGATCGGGAGATAGGGGGTTCATTGGAACCCCCTATCTCCACTATAGGTGGCAGCAAGGGGTTCATTTGAAAACTGGTGCCATCGCGCTCTGCGCGATGATGCCAGTCATTAGGGGGATATCCCGGAAGCTTGGCCGACATCCAAGATGTCGGCCAGCTCCGGGAGGGGACCGCGATACGGCTCATGTTGGCGCCATATCGCGATCCAGCCCCCTAGGGGTTAAAGACAGCCGCCGCTTGGAAGGGCAGGCTGTGCCCTTCCAGGCGGTGCCTGCCTTTAACCGCTGGCATGCACGGATGGGGAGGGGGAGAGGTCCGAAGGACCTCCCCCCCTCCCATTCAGGCACCTTCCCTGCAATGGCGGGGGGTGCCTGAAATAGACGTCATCGCGCATGCGCGATGACGCCTATCGTGCCCGCCGGGGTCCCCGGAGGTTGGGCTGACATCGATGATGTCAGCCCACACCGGGGGGCCGAGCGATCAGCCGGAATACCGGCTGATCGCGGGCTGCAAAGGGAGGACGCGCTCAGCGCGTCCTCCGCAGCCAAGTAGCAATGCGGTTGGACGCGCTGAGCGCGTCCACCGCATTGAAGTGGTTAAAGTATCCTAAACAATCTATAAATAAAGAAACTCTTTACTGCAGAATTTTATAATGAACGGTTTATTAGATATTGAATTAAAACTGGAATATTTTTAACATTGAAGCCTATGGGATTCTCCTGAATTAACTTGCCGAATTAAACCACCGAATGGCAGGGCATTTCGGGAACCTTTCACTGCTAGTTTGTGTTCTCTGAATAGCTGAAGCAGTGCATTTTCATGGGGATTTCACTGCCCTCGAACAGGCACCGAACAAGCACCGTATGTGCAGGCAATTCGCCAGGATTTGGCGAATTGCCTGCTCTTTGGATAGCCGAATGGCCAGGAAAGGTAACCGAACGCTGATTTTCAGCGTTCGATTACCTTTCTCAAGCAATTCGGATCTCTTTGAATAACCCTGTATGAGGTTTTTGTTTGTTTCAATGGCCATTGCAACGATAGCTCACTCGCCACTTCAAGGCACCTCTTTAATTGGGAAGTGTTTGGTACATGTATAAATAAAACCCACCATGTCTCTGCCTCTCCTTAGCTGAAAAGCAGCAGGAGGGGCTTGGAGCTGCTCAGTAGAGCGGCCTTTTGGTTACATTTGTTAGGTACTCACTCTGTAAAGATGTGCCTTGAAGTGGGGAGTGAGTTTACGTTGCAATGGCCATTGAAACAAACAAAAACCTCATAGTGTTTTGTTGTACATGGAACACATAGAAACGAGCGCAGATGACATTTTTTTTCCTTGTTATGTTTTATACATTAACTGGGCTGTTACTCATGGCAGTTGCTGCCGCTCCGGTGAGTATGGGCGCGACGCCATTTTTTCTGTATTTATGTATATCATGCTTGTAACACCAGTCCGTCGTTCTGCAGCTGTTCCTCTTTCCATGTTTTTGTTTTTAATCCCAAATGGGAAGTGTTTGGTGCGTGTATAAATAAACCCTACCATGTCTCTGCCTCTTAGCTGAAAAGCAGCAGGAGGGGCTTGGAGCTGCTCAGTAGAGCGGCCTTTTGGTTACATTGTGTTTACTACTTCTCCTGGACTATTGTACAAACATAACTGTATTAGTGGGGTGCGACATCTCACAATACGTTCGAAGCTTAATAGTGAGAAGACTTATAAGGGAGAGTACGGATGAAGGGTGAACAGGAAACAGCTCGCTCCGCGAGCCCCCAAACCAACATAAGGTAACAAACGAAGGGGCAACAAGGGAGGTTGACCGCATCAGCATCTCAGGCGGTCTCCCATCCCCGCCAGGTGTGAATGAGAGGCAACGCGGGTATGTTGATCCCATTAAACTACTTTTGCAATAATCCAGTTTTCATTCCCGCCCACCTAGTACTCCTACTACAGAAACTGCTTTTTTCACATATTTGGAAACAGAAACCCCCAAGGATCTTAATCACTACCATTATCTCCCTCAAGCATAGAAAATGGCGGCAGATAAGAACCTTTCGGCCCATCTAGTCTGCCCAATTACATGGATACTTTACCTGGATTTATCTTTTATTTAGGATAGCCTTATGCCTATCTCCCCTTTCTTGTTCAGTGCGCTTCGGCAATTCAAGTTCACCAACCCAACAGTGACTTCAATATTTACCCAGGGGCGGACTGACAACTAATGGGGCCCCCGGGCAATAGGAGGTCATGGGGCCCCCTTGTTCCGCACCCACGGGAGGCCACACCCATAAAAACCCATCCCCCTACAGCGCAACACATGGGTAAATATTGCCCCCAGCAGCTCAAACGTGGATATATACTGCCCCCAGCAGCTCAAACATGGATATGAATTGCCCCAGTAGCTCAAACATGGATATGAATTGCCCCCAGTAGCTCAAACATGGATATGAATTGCCCCAGCAGCTCAAACATGGTAATGAATTGCCCCCGGTAGCTCAAACATGGATATGAATTGCCCCAGTAGCTCAAACATGGTAATGAATTGCCACCAGTAGCTCAAACAAGGATATGAATTGCCCCAGTAGCTCAAACATGGATATGAATTGCCACCAGCAGCTCAAACATGGTAATGAATTGCCCCAGCAGCTCAAACATGGTAATGAATTGCCCCCAGTAGCTCAAACATGGATATGAATTGCCCCCAGCAGCTCAAACATGGTAATGAATTGCCCCAGCAGTTCAAACATGGTAATGAATTGCCCCCAGTAGCTCAAATATGGATATGAATTGCCCCAGTAGCTCAAACATGGATATGAATTGCCCCAGTAGCTCAAACATGGTAATGAATTGCCCCCAGTAGCTCAAACAAGGATATGAATTGCCCCAGTAGCTCAAACATGGATATGAATTGCCCCAGTAGCTCAAACATGGATATGAATTGCCCCAGTAGCTCAAACATGGATATGTATTGCTTCCCCCCCCCGCCATTGCTCACCGTCTGTCGGGATGCGGGTCGGTCTGGGCCCGGTTTGGGAAGACACTAAAATCACGTACAAAAATGCGCATCGTATGACCGTTTTCGCGCATTCCGTAAAAAAATACGGCAATGCGTTCGGACGCACTTTTTGACGGTTGCTGCGAAATATTCGTTAGTCTGACCCTAGCCTTATCTCACTTTCCGAATCAGCTATTTGGTCCAGATTGTTCTCTTTTCCTGCCATTCTCCTGGTTTTCACCTTTCTCTGAACAACCTTGAGAGAGCGGTGAAAGCCAGGAGAACTGGCAAGAGAAGAGAACAATCTAGACCAAATAGCCGATTTGGAAAGTGAGATAAATGGGAGAATTTTTCTGGTTTGGCTATTTTGACCTAGAATTTTCTCTTCAGTCATTCTCCTGAGTTTCACCTTTCTCTGAATAACCCTGTCAGGGTTATTCAGAGAGCGGTGAAGAGCAGGAGAATGACTGGAGAATGGAAAATTCTAGGTCAAAATAGCCAAACCAGAAAAATTCTCCCATTCAGGCTAGGGTCAGACTAGCGAATGTTTAACGTGCGTTTAGGCGCACTTAATCACGGTCGCACTAGCAGCAAATGAAGGCCAATATACGAAGTACGGTCGCACGAAAGTCCGGCTGCGCAACGCAAGTGGAAAATGAACGCATTTTTTTGAGAACGCAGAACCGCTAGTACGGACGTACAGAGTGCGCTGCGTCCACTAGCGGCATGTGTGCGTGATTTGGAGACGTCAGACCCTGCTCATGTCCGGCCAACATAACGTCCAGACACCCAAAGTTTCCTGGTTTGGATCCGTAAAAAATCATGCACAAAAATGCGCATCGTATGACCGTTTTCACGCATTCCGTGAAAAAATACGGCAATGCGTTCGGACGCACTTTCGGTCGCTGTGAAAAATGCGTTAGTCTGACCCTAGCCTTATCTCACTTTCCAAATCGGCTATTTGGTCCAGATTGTTCTCTTTTCCTGCCATTCTCCTGGTTTTCACCTTTCTCTGAACAACCCTGAGAGAGCGGTGAAAGCCAGGAGAACTGGCAGGAGAAGAGAACAAATGTCGACCAAATAGCCAATTTGGAAAGTGAGTTAAATGGAAGAATTTTTCTGGTTTGGCTACTTTGACCTAGAATTTTCACTTCTCCAGTTAGGCTAGGGTCAGACGAGCGTGATTTCTATGGACTGTACGTCCTTGCACACGGACGTACGTCAGTACAGAAGACACAGTAGTGGCCACACAGTCTGTTTATTCACTGACGTATATTTTTTGACGGATGTAGGAGGAAAAATAAATTAAAAAGCAAAACCATTTTGTCCGTGAAAAATGCTGGACGTATAAATGCAGTCCGTCTGACCACATTCCATCGCTCACACACAAAGCTATGCAGACGTTGCGGACGCAGCGCACTTTGTGCGGCCGTTCTAGGGGTTGTACGTTCTTGCCTGCCTTGCGTCCGTGGGCCACGGCCGTTGTGCGTCCGCAGTTCAGTGCGGACGTACTTCGTGTGTCAGGCTCCGATGAGCTTTCTTTCATGCTATCAAGGACGTACTTTTAGGCGCAATCACGGACGTGAACACTACACTCGTCTGACCCTAGCCTTATTCTCCTGCTTTTCACCGCTCTCTGAATAACCCTGTGAATCCTGAAGTGAAAAATAACATTGCTTTAGATGTTATTTTGAATTTTTTTCAAACACCAGTTAAATGCAGCATATTAGGATGTTTTAGGAGGGAAATTAATTCTCAAATCTCAATCAGAAGCAGACACCACCCCACCCCCTCAGTATAGTGTACAATGTATCAAATTGATTACCAGACTAAAAACACCTGGTGTTATGCCCGTTTGTGAACAGAGGTCATTTAGAGTTAATAATCTTTCCACGTACACATTAGTTTTTAATTCAATATCTAATAAACCGTTGCTTATAATATTCTGCAGTAAAAAGTCTCTTTATTTCTAGATTTTTTAGTATTTTTTTAAGCATTTTCTATACTTTTTTCAAAATTTCTTTTTTTTTTTGAACTCGAACCGAACACACCCAAAAAGTTCAAAGTTCGCGAACTTTCGATCTGCCAAAGTTCGGGCCGAACTCCGAACCGTCCGAACCCGAACAGCTCATATTTGGTGCCAACCGCGCAGTTAGACCTGAATACTGATTTATTTTATAAAAAAAACACTTCATACGACTGTTTGAACTAATTATGTGCTTAAGTCTTAAAAGAAAAATACAGTATAAGAAGATGAATATATTACCCCCTGCTCAAACACATGGATATATTGCCCCAGCTTACACATGGATATATTGCCCCCAGCTCACACATGGATATATTTGCCCCCAGCTCACACATGGATATATTACTCTCAGCTCACACATGGATATATTGCCCCCCAGCTCACACATTGATATATTTACCCCCAGCTCACACATTGATATATCTACCCCCAGCTCACACATGGATATATTTGCCCCCAGCTCACACATGGATATATTACTCTCAGCTCACACATGGATATATTGCCCCCCAGCTCACACATTGATATATTTACCCCCAGCTCACACATTGATATATCTACCCCCAGCTCACACATGGATATATTTGCCCCAGCTCACACATGGATTTATTTGCCCCCAGCTAACACATGGATATATTTGCCCCCAAGCTCACACATGGATATAATTGGCCCCAGCTCACAATTATATATTGCCCCAGCTCACGCATTGATATATGCCCCCAGCTCACATGGATATATATTCCCCCAGCTCACACACGGATATATTTGCCCCCAGCTCACACATGGATATATTTGCCCCCCAGTTCACACATGGATATATTTACCCCAGCTCACACATGGATATATTGCCCCATCTCACAATTATATATTGCCTCCAGCTCACACATTTATATATTGCCCCCAGCTCACACAGTGATATATGCCCCAGCTCACACATTGCCCCCAGCTCACAAATGGATATACTGTATATATTTGCCCCCTGCTCACATGGATAGATATATTGGTCCCCTGCTTCCTTGGTCCTCCCATCTGCCAGGCGCCTCACAGCAAGCTTTTTCCTCCCAGCACGCGCCGGCAAAGGATGTTGCCCAGCCCCTCGTTGAGATCTCGAGTTAACTCCGCGATCTCGCGAGATCGCAGCTGGTGGACCTCAACGAGTGGCCGGGCAGCATCATTTGCCAGCGCGCGCTTGGAGGAAGAAGTTTGCTCGGAGCGGCAGTGAAGCAAGCCTATGGCTTGCGTGCCGACACTGTGGGCAGCGCATGCCAGGTGTGGCACGCGTGCCATAGGTTCGCCATCACTGGTCTAGACCCTTACATGTAAGTTTGCTTTTCACCTAAATCTTATACAATTTTATTGACATAAATAGCCATGTTAGGTCAAGAATATCTGTCTTGGTTTCATGTTTATGTTTGTATTTTTATTTGTTATCAATCAGATGGGGGCAGATGACTTTGGCCTGCCTAGAGCAGCACCAAGCCTACAGTTGTGTTCAAAATTATTCAACCCCCACTGAAATTGAGTGTTTTGGCCAGTTTGACATTGATTTTGATCATTCAGTCATCTTGCTTACAATTAAATCAAAGAGGCACGTGTAGGTCAGACAAATATAACATAACATTTATAATGAAATAACCACAAATGTCTTTTCTGTGCTCACATCATTATCAGTTTTATTCAACGCCCAAGTGACATTCAATCTTAGTACTTAGTACAACATCCTTTTACATTTATAACAGCTTTTAAACGTGAAGCATAGCTTGACACAAGTGTCTTGCAGCGATCTACGGGTATCTTCGCCCATTCGTCATGGGCAAAAGCCTCCAGTTCAGTCACATTCTTAGGCTTGCGCACTGCAACTGCTTTCTTTAAGTCCCACCAGAGGTTCTCAATCGGATTTAAGTCAGGTGACTGCGATGGCCACTCCAAAATGTTCCAGCCTTTAATCTGCAACCATGCTCTAGTGGACTTGGAGGTATGCTTGGGATCATTGTCCTGTTGAAAGGTCCAACGTCTCCCAAGCCTCAGGTTTGTGACGGACTGCATCACATTGTCATCAAATATCTCCTGGTACTGAAGAGAATTCATGGTACCTTGCACACGCTGAAGCTTCCCTGTACCTGCAGAAGCCAAACAGCCCCAAAGCATGATTGACCCCCGCCATGCTTCACAGTAGGCAAGGTGTTCTTTTCTTCATTGGCCTTGTTCTTCCTCCTCCAAACATAGCGTTGATCCATGGGCCCAAACAGTTCTAATTTTGTTTCATCAGTCCACAGAACACTATCCCAAAACTTCTGTGGTTTGTCCACATGACTTTTGGCATACTGCAGTCGACTCTTCTAATTCTTTGGAGACAGCAAGGGGGTGCGCCTGGGAGTTCTGGCATGGAGGCCTTCATTACGCAGTGTGCGCCGTATTGTCTGAGCTGAAACTTCAGTACCCACATCTGACAAATCTTTTCTCAGTTCCTCAGCAGTCACACGGGGACTTTTCTCCACTCTAGGCTTCAGGTAGCGCACAGCAGTCGAAGTCAGCATCTTCTTTCTGCCACGACCAGGTAGCGTTTCAACAGTGCCCTTTGCCTTGAATTTGCGAATGATGCTTCCTATGGTCTCTCTTGGTATGTTTAACATCTTTGCAATCTTCTTATAGCCATTGCCCTTCCTGTGAAGAGTAATCACCTCTTCTCTTGTCTTCCTGGACCATTCTCTTGACTTCACCATGTTTGTAACCACACCAGTAAATGTCTAGAAGGAGCTGAGTATCACAGTCATTTTAAAGCTGCCTAATTGGTGCTTATTATGCTTTATTGCTGCTCCGTGACATCCACAGGTGTTTTCAATACCTGATTGAAAACACTTGAATGAACCTCTGTTCTTCAGAGTGGTAGTCTTTAAGGGGTTGAATAATTGTGTCAATGAAGAATTCACAAAAGAAACATTTACTACTGTATTACAAAACCAATTGATGTCATTTTAGTTGCATATGGTTCTTTAAAAAGTCCTTGTAGGATCTCATTCTGAATACAATTACAAATGTACACTAAATTCCCTAAAACCCTTTACAGCATTGGGGGTTGAATAATTTTGAACACAACTGTAAATATGCCTCTGATTTACCTGGTTCACCATGCGACCATTTTTTCTTCACGTAGCAAACATTTAAGTCTTTTGGACCTTTAAATCGAACAAAAATGGACATGCAGCCTTTATAGAGGTTCCCAAAGGATTATGTGCATATTGCCTATGTAAACGTATAAGACATAACAGGAAGTGCAAACAAATGAACTAATTTCTTCTTGGAAGAGTAGTATGGGAATTTACATTACATCCCTTATTAAGGTAAGCCTGCAGGGGGGATTAACTCTCCCTGCTGCTGAATTAGGTTTCAGCACCAGGGACAGCAAAGCTGAATGCTGCCGGCTCACATAAAAAAAGAAAACGTGTGTTTGAGAGAAAAAAGCCTCATTTTTTTTTCTTTTTTTCTTAAATCTGAACCCAAAATTTTGCCTAGAAAATCCAGAAAAATACTTTAACCACTTGGCTGCGGAGGACGCGCTTAGCACGCCCTGCCAAGTCCTTCCCCTGTGCGATTGACGCGTTGGACCTCTTTCCCTCCCGATGGCCGGGGGCCAGCGATTAAAGGCAGGCATTGTTTGGAAGGGCACAGCCTGCCCTTCCAAACGGTGCCTGGCTTTAACCCCTTGGGGGCCGGATCACGATTCGGCGACGAAAAGCGTCGGATCGTGATCCTCTCCCGGAGCTGGCCGACATCTTTGGATGTCGGCCAAGCTTCCAGGATCTCGCCCTGATGACTGACGTCATCGTGCATAGCGCGATGACGTCAGTTTTAGAGTTAACCCGTAGCTGCCACCAATGGTGGAGAGAAGGGGTTCATTGGAACCCCCAATCTCACGATCCGTGGTAGCTAGGGGTTAATGTTTGAAATCGTTGGATCGGCCAGAGCATGGCCTTTCCAACGATACCAAACATGACCATCTTAAGGCTAGGGTCAGACTAACGCAGTATCAACGTGCGTTTAGCAGCATTAAATCACGGCCGTGCTAGCAGCAAATGACGTCCAATGCCGGGCAGCATACGATGAACGGCCGCACAAAAGTGCGGCTGCGCAACACAAGTGGCAAACGAATGCATTTTTTCGAGAACGTGATACCGCTAGTACTGACGTACAGAGTGCGCTGCGTCCGCTAGCGGCATGTGTGCGTGATTAGGAGACGTCAGACGCTGCTAATGTCCGGCCAACATCACGTCCAGACGCAAAAAGTGTTTTATTGATGATCCGTACAAAATCACGGACAAAAATGCGCATCATATGACCGCTATCGCGTATTCCGTGAAAAAATACGTCTATTCGTTCGAACGCACTTTTTCACGGACAACGCGAAAAATGCGTTAGTCTGACCCTAGCCTTAAAGTTACAAAAAATATATAAATAAAAATGTAAATAAAAAAATAAAAATAAAAAAAAGAAAGCTTTTTTTTGTTTTGTTAATGCAGCAATATTGTTCCCATTTCAATTATAATGTGAACAATGATGCTGCACTAACGATTTTTTTATGGGGTGCGTTGTTAAAAATCACGTGATTTTCCCCCCAAAAAAATGTAACGAGTCCCCATTTCTTATTTTTTTAACAAGCGCAACCCATATAAAATATAACCGCAAACGCTTGCATGTTAAAATGTGAAAAAAACACTTTACACTTTGTAAATTATTGAAAATTTAAATTTTATTGCATTTTTTGTTATACTATACAGACAGGACATGACGTTTACATATAATAATGATATATTATGAATCTGCCGAGTCTGCCGGAAAGAACTATATATAATATGTCTGGGTCATATAATAAAATAAGGCTTCAAAACACCTTTAAACATGATGAGCGAAACCGGTAAAAATGAGCTCAGCACGCAGGCGTGAAATGCCTCAGCAGTGAAAGGGTTAAAAAAATCTAAAAATTCAATAAATAAAAAGGCTCGTTGCTGCGGATTAAAAACATAAAAGGTTGAATAAAAAAGTATTCTTTACATTGAGTCCTATGGGCTTCACGAACGGCGGTTTAACTATATAATGCAACTTTTTCATGTTCCATGCACACAGCGTTTGCACTATACAATGCATCTTTTTCACGTTCCATGCACACAGCGGTTTCACTATACAATGCATATTTTTCAGGTTTCCATGCTCACAGCGGTTTAGCTATACAATGCATCTATTTCATGTTCCCCTACAGCACAGCGGTTTTACTATAAAATGCATCTTTTTCATGTCTTCCTGCACACAACGGTTTAACTATACAATGCATATTTTCCAAGTTTACCTGCCGCGGCATGGCGGTTTAATTATACAATGAATCTTTTTCATGTAAACTTGTGCCAGATCTTCCGATTTCATCTGATCAAATTCAAGTACCGGCTGGGTGGAGCAGAGGTAACATCACTGCTCTGCGTGAAGAGAGCCTGTGGAGACATGGGTTAATCCCGACGAGCACCTCTCCAGTAAGTGTCCTTGGGCAAGACACCTAACGGTACATACTCGCCACCCAGGACATACTTGAAAATGAGAGAAATTTCAATGTATCCTTCATGGTAAAATCCTTTCTCAAAAAAAAAATAGTTTAACCCTTTCGCTGCTGAGGCTTTTCACACATCTGTGCTGAGGTCATTTTTACCGCTTTCGCTCATCATGTTTAACCGCGTTTTGTAGCCATATTTTGATATATGACCCAGACATATTATATAGCGTTCTTTCCGGCAGACTTGGCAGATTCATAATATGTCATTATATGTATACGTTATGTCATGTCTGTATATTATAACAAAAAATGCAATAAAATTTGAATTTTCAATAATTTATTATGTGTAAAGTGTTTTTTTTCACATTTTAACATGCGATCGTTTGCGGTTATATTTTGTATGGGGTGCGCTTGTTAAAAAAATTAGAAATGGGGTCTCGTTACATTTTTTTTGGGGGAAAATTTCGCTTTTTTTAACAAACGCACCGCATACAAAAATCGTTAGTGCAGCATTATTGTTCACATTAGAATTGAAATGGGAACAATATTGCTGCATTAACAAAACAAAAACAAAAAAAAACTTGTTTATTTTTTTTAGATTTTTTTTTAAAATATTTTTATTCTTTTATTTTTATTTTTAATTTTTTTAAAAAAACATTTTTCATGCTCATGTTTGGTATCGTTGGAAAGACCATGCTCTGGCCGATCCAACGATATCAAACATTAACCCCTAGATGCCACGGATCGGGATATAGGGGGTTCATTGGAACCCCCTATCTCCACCATTGGTGGCAGCTAGGGGTTAACTCCAGGACTGGCGTCATCGTGCCATGCACGATGACGCCAGTCCTCAGCGGGAGTTCCTGGAGGCTTGGCCAACATCCAAGATGTCGGCCAGCTCCAGGAGAGGATCACGAACCGGCACTTTTCAGCACCGATTCGTGATCCGGCTCCCCAGGGGTTAATCACAGCCACCGTTTGGAAGGGCAGGCTGTGCCCTTCCAAACGGTGCCTGGATTAACGCTCTGCCCCCCAGCGATCGGAGGGAGAGAGGTCCGAAGGACCTCGCCCCCTCCCTTTCAGGCGCTTCCTCCACACATGCGGGGGGCGCCTGAATTAGATGTCATCGCCCCGCCGCAATGACATCTAATTGCTCCGCCAGGGTCCCGAGTGCTGGGCTGACATCCAAGATGTCAGCCCGCACCGGGGGGGCGCAGCAATCCACCGGAATCCAGCGGATTGCTGCCTCCTGTGCATGGATGCGCTCAGCGCGTCCATAGCACAGGAGAACCACTTGGCTGGACGCGCTGAGGGCGTCCATAGCAGCCAAGTGGTTAAATGGAAAGGATCGCTAATCTGTTGTAATCACGTCGGTGGTCAGATGCAGTGGAAGAGGGCTGCATGTTGTAGGATCGGTCTGACGACTTCAGACGATATCGGATGATCACACCATAGCACAAATACAGTGCCAGTGGATGGCCAGCCTAAAGGGCCAATACCCCCAAAAAATGAAATTATTGATTTTGTTTATTTTATGTTGCTGATCTCTAACATGTTCTTTGTTTTTCTCTTGTATGTTTAGTAAAGAAAATATTTTACTCTCTATAGGGGTTATTCAGAGTTCTCTTGCCACACTTCGGGAGGTTAAATTCAGCCACCATGTAGTGAATTCAGCATTCATCACCAGGGCCGGATTAAGATCTCTATGGGCCTGGAGCTGAATATTTTGGTGGGCTTTTTTCGTAATCTAGTGAAATGGCAACATATTTTAGGCTATTTAATATTGCATATATAGGTATATCTAAGCAGGAAGATACTGTTTGAGTAAATTTCCATTCAGGCTAGGGTCAGACGAGCGTGATTTCTACGGACTGTACGTCCGTGCACACGGACGTACGTCAGTACGGAAGACACAGTAGAGGCCACACAGTCCGTTTTTTTCACTGACGTATATTTTGACGGATGTAGGAGGGAAAATTAATTAAAAAGCAAAACCATTTTGTCCGTGAAAAATGCTGGACGTATAAATGCAGTCCGTCTGACCACGTTCCATCACTCACACACAAAGCTATGCGGACGTTGCGGACGCAGCGCACTTTGTGCGGCCGTTCTAGGGGTTGTACGTTCTTGCCTGCCTTGCGTCCGTGGGCCGCGGCCGTTGTGCGTCCGCAGTTCAGTGCGGACGTACTTCATGTGTCGGGCTCCAATGGACTTTCTTTCATGCTATCACGGACGTACTTTTAGGCGCAATCACGGACGTGAACACTACGCTCGTCTGACCCCAGCCTAGGACTTCAATCATCACAGCGTGTTAAATTATTTTTTCATATTTTATCATCCAAACCTCTGGTTATATATTCTATAGGGAATTCTTATTTAAAAAAAATGAAACGGGAATCTGTAACTGCATTTTTCTGAGAAAATATACAATTTTAGCCAAATAATTTGGTATTTCCCATGTGCTTTGGATAATGGTGTTTTATGAATAGTACGACTATGAATAAAACTGTCCTTGATCCCAACGTGGGAAAGGAGACGGTAATGGCAGAGGTATTGCTAATTTTATACGTGACAAATGGACAATACCATCGCTTTGGAACAAAAAATAAAGTTTTTTGTTTTCTTTTTCTTTTAGATTTTACATTGTCATATTTGGTATCAATGCAAAGGCCAGGCTCTGTCCTGTCTGACACGACACCTCAGTTGACCTTGCGAGGTGTAAAGATTAGTGGCGCAGGGTTCCAAATCCCCCCCAGTGCACTTCGCTGCATTGTGGCGGTTTAGGTTCTTGATGTAACAATTCGTACTAATGGAGTGTACAATCACCTCCACGCTTGTTAGTGACATGAAAAATTAGATGGTGAGTTACTGCAGCATCATTGTTCCCTTTATAACTGAAAAACATTGCTGTGTTAGAAAGAAAAATAAAAAATAAAAAATTATTTATTATTTTATTTTTATTGTTACATAAAACCTGGTTATGTTTGGTGTCATTGGAACGGTCATGCTCTGACCTTTCCGGTGATACCTCACATGACCCTGTAGCTGCTATGGAGGTGAATATATAGTGGTCCAAATGCCCATCAATGCAGACAAATTTATCTTTTCTGTGGGCCTATTCTGGGGCATGGGACTGGAGCTGCCGCTCCATCTGCCCCTATGTTAATCCGGCCCTGTTCATCACAGGACCCCTGAAGTGCAGCGAATTGACCCGCTGAACACATACAAAAAAAAACACTACAAAATGCAGATTTGATCCGAAAAACTGCTGAAAAACTGTCAAATGCATCTGACGATCCGCCAAACAGACAGCCGAATCGATCTGAAAAGGCCGACGACCCGCCAAACAGACCACTGACCAACCGCCAGAAAATGCCACCAAGCCGCCAAACAGGGGTAAACCCCCCCCAAAAAAACACAACCTTTAAGACTTGGGTCAGACGAGCGCAATGTTCATGTCCGTGTTGCCGCACATTTTAACGTCCGCGGTAGCATACAATTATGATCAAAAGAGACCCACACACGACGTACGTCCGCACAGAAGTGCGGACGCGCAACGGACGTGGCAAACGGATGTTTGGCAAGAACGTAATATCGCTAGAACGGATGTGCGGTGTGCGCCACGTCCGCCACGTCCGTATAGCTTTGTGTGTGAGTGATGGAACGTAGTCAGACGGGCTGCATTTTTGACGTCCAGAATTTTGACGGACAAAATGGTTTTTCATATTAATTTTATTTCCCATCTACATCAGTCAAAAAAAACATCAGTTACAAAAACGGACCGTGTGGCCACTACCTTGTCGGCAGTCAGAAAGTACACCCGTTGTGCACGGACGCACAGTCCGCACAGAATGTGCTCATCTGACCCTAGCCTAAATCGTGTTTAAAAAAAATAAGTGCATGAAAATGCCTGGAAATAATCAGGGTTACTCAGAGAGCGGTGAAAACCAGGAGAATGACTGGAGAACTGAAAATTCTAGGTCAAAATAGCCAATTTGGAAAGTGAGATAAATGGGAGAATTTTTCTGGTTTGGCTATTTTGACCTAGAATTTTCACTTCTCCAGTCATTCTCCTGCTTTTCACCGCTCTCTGAATAACCCTGAATATATAAGGTCCTATGAATAACAATAAAAATATCTGTTACAGTTAATAAAAAAAGGCCATGTAAAAAAATAATCAAAATTAAAAATGTTGCCGAAAAATGCCGAAAAAATCCAGAAAAACAAATAGACTTTTTGCTGCAAATGAAAAGAATAAACGGTTGAATAAATATTTAAGAAAACAGGGAATTTAACATTGAAACCTATGGGATTTGCCAGTTTAAACCTGTCGAATGAAACCACTGAAAATCAGGGCATTTCTCTGACATTTCTCTGCTGTTCGGTGTCTCTGAATAGATTAACCATTACTTCACTAGGAATTTTACTGCCACTGAATTGAACCATATTTTGCAGGCAAATTGCCTGCTTTTTGATTAACCAAATGGCCACGAAATTGCACCATACGGGGAAATTCTTTGTTCGGTGCAATTCGGTGGCCAGTTTGGTGCTCTCTGAAACACCCCTTACTGGGTGCATCCATTGTGTGATTTTTTGTGTTGTAAACTGCCCCCCCCCAGAGTATCTTTCCATTACTTTGTGGCTCCTCACTTTGTGGCTTTGGCCATAGAATGGAGGGAATGGGTCAGTCACCAACACACATCAGTATTTTGTTTGGGATGTATTCAAAGGACATCACTAGGTGGTAGATTAAACGCCTTTAAAGCTCCCTGTTTTATCTCATTCAGCTGCCAGCTCTTATCCCATGTATCCTGGATCACAATAGTAGTCCTGCAGCCTTATCTAAACATCCCTTCCTCCACCTTTACTGTTAAATACTGTAGATGATAAACCACAGCAGTAACCTTTATACATAGTTTGGTAAATGTTGCATCATGGGAAAAATCCACAAAATGGAAACGGGATAAAAACCCAAATTTATTTTTCTTTTTTACTTGCAATTGAAAGGTATTTTAGTATGATAGGTAGTTTTTTAATTTTTGCATTAGTGTGAAATCCCCCCCTCCTTTTTCCAGCACGGTGTCTGTTCAATTTCGTTTCCTCTCGAGGCTAGTCAGCGGGGTGATGGAAATAGATATCCTGTGTTAACTTAGAATGCCTGCGAAATCTTTGTTACATGATGTAGAAATGTATCTGCTCTGATTGGTTGTTGTATCACATTCCTATGTTGGGAGTGAAAACTGCAGGAAGTTTTTATATATAACGAACATTTCTATTGGATGTTGAAACAATAAACAAACCTGACAGACCACGGACTGATCAGATGACAATCTGCCATATCTCTGTGTGGTTGAGTCTATCGTCTCCTCTGATCAGAGTCGCGCAGCGCCTTACTTCGATTTTGATATATAAGAAGAAACTTGAAAAAGGTTTATGGTAATTATAAGGGAAATCCAGAATTTAACAGCAATTACTTCAAACAGAGAAAAATAATAGCAGCATGTGGTTTATAAGGTGGTTTTGTTTGTAATGCATTAAGTAATCTAGTTACAGCTTATACGTATAAGTGGTAATGTCCCTTTTAAGGCCTTGTTCACAACAAGTGCAGAGCAGATCTGCTCAGGTTTCTGCACATGCACGCTAGTCTTTTAGACGCGTTTTAGATGGGATTTTGACGCATTCCAGAGCGTTTTTTTTTAGGAAACTGAGGGGAACAAGACCATTAAACTCCTCGCACTGATCAGTAGCAACCTATATATATTTCTTTAGTTTAATATGGGACACATATATCCAGAATCCCTGTTATTAAGTTTTGTTTCTGTATCCTGCAGGATTAGTTTCGTTTTTGAAGAAATGATTCTGCAATTTCCCCGAAATCACGTGCTCTGTATGTTAAGGGGGGGCTTTGTAGCCACTACCTCCCGCTCTACCAATTATAACATGAGATGAGAAACTCAGCCTCTTTTGCAGAAATGTATAAATAATGTGTCCAGATAAAAAACCTGCAGAGATGTGTTTTGAGTAACTAGAAGGCTTCCGTGTCTTAATTTGTCATGTCTAAATCACTTCTCTCTCAACGTTGACGAAAATTTTAATCCAAGGTGTCAATATCAGCTCGAGACAGGGTTTCGAGATAAGAGAAAGAGGACGGACAGGAGACGGTTAATTCTCCACAGAAACTATATGTTATGAGGTCATTTCCTTTTAACTCTGACCTTTCATTAGCTGTTCTGATTATTTCCTGTTTCCTCTGACCTTGTCTCACATGTAAAATAGTTTTATATTGCATTGAATTGCATTTCATTGCGTTGCGTTGCGTTGCGTTTTTGATTAGTTCCAGAGCAGGTAAAATAGGACTTGTTGCAGTTTTTTCACCTGCTCTGAAACTGAACGCTGCGATGTGAAATGGAGTAAAAAATACCATTGGAATACATTGGATGCAGTTTTGATCCGGTCTGCAACTGCTCTGCTCTGCACCTGCTCCGCGCTTGGTGTGAACAAGGCCTAAATCTTCCGTCAAGCAGAATTCTGGCTTCCTTTGTCTCAGGAGGTGTAGACTGCTTAGATTGTCCAAGGACAGCCCGATACCTATACAGTGATACCTTGGATTCCGAGTAACTTGGTGTGCGAGTGTTTTGCATAACGAGCAACTCGTTTTACAAATTTTTACCTTGGATTGCGAGCGCCGTCTTGCATTACGAGCAAAATACAGTGTGTGCAGAGTGTGTGTGAATGGTGGGGGTAGATCTAATCACCAGCCGCTCGTCTCACATCATCTCTCAAGAGCTCTGTCATCAAGCGTCTCTCGCTGACACCAAGCACCAGGTACAGGAGAAAGTACAGTAAATTTGTATGTGCTAGAGAGATTAGGAGTACTAGCCTCTGCTCTATTTCTGGCTACCATTTCAGTTTACCTTTACTGGGTAAACAGATGAGGAGGTGGCACTGGCAGCCTGGCCCTGTCCTCTGTCCCTCCTGTGTGTAACAGCACACATTGCAGTACTCTGAGGTTTATTGGAGTACTGTGAGGTTTATTGCGGTGGAGCACTGTGATACCCTCCTACACAATGCACATTGCTGTAAATTTTATTGCTATAGAGCTCTGTAATATGCTCATAGACACTGCACATTACTGTACAGTTGCTGTGGATTCATTTTTCCTTTATACTGTACAGTATTTTGTATTACTATAATCATTTTCAATCATATGAATAAATGGTTGTGGAACCAATCGTCAGTGTTTCCATTATTTCTTATGGAGAAATTTGCTTTGGATTAAGAGCTCTTTGATTACAAGCAAGTTTCTGGAACGAATTATGCTCGTAATCCAAGGTATTACTGTATCTGATAAGGGTAAAAAGATTCCGATGAGTGTTCAGCAGGGAGGGGACACAGACGCAGGTTCTTATGTCAGTGATAACTTGTTTTTTTTGGTACTGCCAGTATTATGGGTTAGTGAGGTGCGAGTATGTTAGTAACGTCATAATGGGAGTTCAGCTCCTTGTCAAATGTTCAGCAGACCAGTCAGCTGCATAAATTGGAGATTAGCCTCCCCACTTATGGACAGAGCCAACAGCTAGAAAAGGAGTATTTGTTTGCTTATTAAACAGTTAAAAGCAGATGGTATAAATGTTATCAAGGTATCATGGAAAAGAATGTGAAGAAAATTATCAATATATATATACACTATACAGTGTATAGAAAATAATGCAGTAGTAAGTGTGAGTAAGCACACATTTGAATATTATTAGTGATTTTGTGCAGTAGGTGACTTGTTGTAGAATAAAAAAATGTCACAGAGTAAGAACTTCAGGTGGAAAAGAAAAATATAAACTCATATTATTTTCGGCGAGTTCTCGCCACTGCTTGAAGAACCTCAAACATAAAAAACAGGTTAACAACGAACAGTGCAGTAAATTTAAGATCAAGAAATGATCTGTTGATGTTGTTATTAAGAATAAAATTCACATGATTTTGAGCCTTTTATAATTGGCTCAGTAGGATATCTGAAAAATGTTTGCTGTTGATACGGCGGCTCGGTCAAAGTACAGTTTGGAGACGACATGAGATCAGTTAAACCCTTTAACTCCAGCATAACAGTACAGAATTTAGAGGTTGAAGGGGTCCCCTGTAATTCTACTTCTGTAACACCTCTACGGTCACAAGGTCAGAATCTGGCCTTTCCAGAGATATCAATCACGATCATGTAAATTGTATAATTCATTCCAATTCAGTGTCATTGTTCACTTATACAGCCAGAAATGCTGCTGCCATAATTTACCTTCTCATGTCCCATGCCAGGAGCAAGTACATAGGAAATTATGCAGTCCTTAATAATGCCCTGCGCCATCTCACAGGGACACTACCACTTGCTCCAATACTGTCCTGCTGGGCAGGACTCTATGGAGTGCCATAAGACAGGCTCATGCAGGATTGGCTGAAGGACACAGGCATTATTTGCTCTCACGTCATTCCAAAGTGATGAGAGAAAGCAGCGAACGTTGCTGTCCTCAACACCATGAGATAAATAGCTGTGTGTATATATATATATATATATATATATAAATATAATTTTCTGCATACATGTTAATGAAATATCAATACATCATTTAGTTAAACTGTTGAGCAGTTTGGTCCAACTTAATGAAACTCGTTAGCTCTCCACATCTCATAAACAGTTTCTGTAGGGCTGGGTTGCTATCCAGATGTTTTAGAGCTATAGCTTCATGATGTGCAGCTACTCATTAGGTTGATTGAGCCTCGAGAGAAATGTATCCCCAAAACATCTGAAGGGCCAAGGTGGCCAACTCCTGCTCTAGGACACTGTCCACTTTAAAGGGATGCTACCACTTACATAATCGGTAACTAGATCACTTGTGCATTACAAACTAAACCAACTTCTAAAACACATGCAGGTGTTTTTTTTCTTTGTTTTTAAAAGGAAAAATAAAGATAGTTTTTTTAATCTCCGGTTTCCATTTTGTGTATTTTTCCCATGATGCACCATTTAACAATAACTGTGCAAACATTTTACTTTGTGGCTGTGCTTTATCCTATACAGTATTTAACAGTTATTGAGGTGGGGGTGGGAATGTTTAGATAAGGCAGTAGGGGGGCTATTGTTCTGCCTCTACTACCTGAGGTAAGAGATGGCAGCTGAATGCGATAAGACAGGGAGCTTAACCCCTTCACTGCTGAGCCATTTCACCTCTGTGTGCTCATTTTTACCATTTTTGCTCATCATGTTTAAACGGGATTTGAAGTCACATTTTATTATACGACCCAGACAAATTATATATCCTTTATTCGGCAGACTCAACAGATTCATAATATATCATTATTATATGTATACGTCATCTCCTGCCTGAGTGTTATAGCAAATTCAGTAAAATTAGAATTTCCAATCATCTACCGCGTGTAACATGATTTTTTTCACATTATCATACGAGGCTTTGCAGTTATGTATTCTATGGGGTATGTTTGCTAAAAAATTAGAACTGGGAACCTGTTCCTTTTTTTCTGAGAAATTACGTGATTTAAGGCTGCTGTCAGACGAGCGTAGTGTTCACGTCCGTGATTGCGCCTAAAAGTACGTCCGTGATAGCATGACAGGAAGCCCATCGGAGTCCGTTACACGAAGTACGTCCGCACTGAACTGCGGACGCACAACGGCCGGGGCCCACAGACGCAAGGCAGGCAAGAACGTACAACCCCTAGAACGGCCGCACAAAGTGCACTGCGTCCACAACGTCTGCATAGCTTTGTGTGTGAGTGATGGAACGTGGTCAGACGGACTGCATTTATACATCCAGCATTTTTCATGGACAAAATGGTTTTGCATTTTAATTTATTTTTCCCTCCTACATCCGTCAAAAATAACTTCAGTGAAAAAACGGACTGTGTGACCACTACTGCGTCTTCCGTACTGATGATGTCCGTACTGCACGGACGTACAGTCCGTAGAAATCACACTCGTCTGACCCTAGCCTTAGCTAAAACCCCCCAAAAAAATGTTAGTGCAACACCATTGTTTACATTACAATTTGAAATGTGAACAATAGTGCTGCATTAATAAAAAAATAGAACACAAGTTTTCATTGTTTTAAATTTAATTTTTTTTAATTCTTCTTATTATATTATTTTTATTTATTTATTGTTTACTTTTAACCTGGTCATGTTTGGTATCATTGGAAAGGCCATTAACCTCTAGTTTCTACAGATAGGGAGATCTTTTGGATCCCCTTATCTCCACCATAGGGTTTCCATAGGGATACCCCTTTGCAGCTAGGGGTAAATGCTCACACTGACATCATCACGCCATGCCGTTTGTCTCTGGTCCAGAGGGGGGAACCTAGCAGGCTCCGGACAGTGCAGCACCGACAGCCAGCCGCTCAGGGACCATTCAGAAGGTTATCGCACAGGAACAAGTCTGCTAAGGATCCCTATACTGAGAGGATGTCCTGAGTTCCAGTTAAAAGCGTCCGCTTTCATGAGCAGCTGGCACACGCCCCCTCATATTTTGCCAAAGTTTTTGACATAGCTCCACACGAGGTTACTATTTAAATTAATAAAGTTTGGTCTAGATGAAAATACTTGTTCTTGGATAGAACACTGGTTAAAGGGTAGGGTACAGCGAGTGGTCCAAATGGTAAATTTTCAAGATGGACATCAGTGTTAAGTGGTGTCCCTCAGGGATCTTTTATAGGAATAATTCTATTCAATTTATTTATAAATGACCTTGAAATAGGCATTGAAAGTCATGTATCAGTGTTTGCAGATGACACAAAACTAGGAAACGTATTACAATGTGAACAGGATTTACTTCGCTGCAGAGGGATTTATATAGATTGGGGGACTGGGCCCTTAAATGGCAGATGAAGTTTAATGTAGATAAATGCAAAGTTATGCATTTTGGAGTGAAGAACACACAAGCAACTTATACCCTAAATGGTAATGAGTTAGGGAAATCAAAGCAGGAGAAGGATTTGGGAATAATCAGACTTCAAACTATGTTACGATGCCCAATGTCAAACAGCAGCTGCCAAGGCCAGCAAGGTATTGGCATTAAAAGGGGAATTCACTCTCAGGATGAAAACTTGTAGGTTTATTCAAAGAGAATCGAAAAGTCACCGCACGTTCGGAGGCTTTTTGTTCGGTGCGATTTGGCGATCCTATTTCGGCGATCCTGCGGTGTATTCAGCAAGCACCACAGGGCCGTCGCAGTGCAGGGAAAAGCCGCCGCAAACCTGCCGAACACTCACCGGAAAACCCAGCGAACGCACACCGAAACTCGCAAAAACATCTGAAATAACCCCGCCAAACACGCCGGAGAAACTGAGCAGCTGCCAATCACAGAGCAGCCGCCGGAAAAAGCCGACACCGCAGACGAATGGAGTGAAAAAAAAGAAAAACAGTACGCTTGAATGTTTGAAAAGTGAAACGCTGTTTGCAAAGAAACTACTGAATAAAAATGTCTGACATTTACATATAAGATCCAATGAATGTTAATAAAAAGGACTGTTATAAGAAGAAAAAAAAAACGATTTAAAAAAAAAAGAAAAAAGTTTTAAAGTTTAAAAAAAAAATGTTTTTAAAGGGACAGTGAGTTTTCCATGAAATAAGGGTTAAAAATAAAAACGAAAAATTCCTTCAAATATCGTGCCTAGGAGGTCCCCATAACCTGCCCATGAAGTGGCGGATTTCTAGGATGTATAGAAACACTTGAAAACAAAAAAATTAAGTTTCAAAAGACGGTAAATGCTTTTCCTTTAATCTATCCATAAACAACTGCTTGGGGCGCAGTCTGTATGAAAAGAGGAGACATTTTCGGACACGTAGAAAACGTTCAGTGATTTTTTGGCTAAATTATTGTGAAACTTATGCAGGCTTTGGATGAATGTAACAATAGGTGCTTTAAAATTGGGCCTTCAGCGTCGGCAACAGTGCTGTCACACCGTAACCCCTCTGAGGATATGAATCTGATACAGGCGTCAGTGGCAGTGCACCCAGATGTTGTGCTTTTGGTGAAAGGCCTGCAAGTACTATCATACAGTAACCCCTCTGTAGTATTGTGGAAGAATGCAGGGGTGGACCTTGCGGTCCTATATTAACCACTTGGCTGCTAAGGACGCGCTCAGCACGTCCAGCCGAGTGGTTCTCCTATGCTACGGACGCGCTCAGCGCGTCCGAGCACAGGAGGCAGCAATCCGCCGGATTCCGGCGGATTGCTGCGCCCCCCCGGAGCGGGCTGACATCTTGGATGTCAGCCCAGCACTCGGGAGCCCGGCGGGGACATTAGGTGTAATCGCGGCGACGCGATGACACCTAATTCAGACGCCCCCCCGCATGTGCGGAGGAGGCGCCTGAAAGGGAGGGGGGGAGGTCCTTCGGACCTCTCTCCCTCCCGATCGTCGGGGAGCAGGGGGTTAAAACAGACACCGCTTGGAAGGGCACAGCCTGCCCTTCCAAACGGTGGCTGTCATTAACCCCTGGGGTGCCGGATCACGAATCGGCGCTGAAAAGCGCCGTTCGTGATCCTTTCCCGGAGCTGGCCGACATCTTGGATGTCGGCCAAGCCTCCGGGAACTCCCCCTGAGGACTGGCGTCATCGTGCATAGCACGATGACGCCAGTCCTAGAGTTAACCCCTAGCTGCCACCAACGGTGGAGATAGGGAGTTCATTGGAACCCCCTATCTCCCGATCCGTGTCAGCTAGGGGTTAAAGTTTGGTACTGTTGGATCGGCCAGAGCATGGCCGTTCCAACGATACCAAACACTACTGTGAAAATTTTTGTTAAAAAAATTAAAAAAAATAAATAAAAAAAAAAATAAACAAGTTTTTCTTCTTTTTTTTGGTTTGTTAATGCAGCAATATTGTTCCCATTTCAATTATAATGTGAACAATGATGCTGCACTAACGATTTTTGTATGCGGTGCGTTTGTTAAAAATCTTTTAATATTCCCCAAAAAAAAATGTAACGAGACCCCATCTCTAATTTTTTTAACAAGCGCACCCCATACAAAATATAACCGCAATTGCTCGCATGTTAAAATGTTAAAAAAAAACACTTTACACGTTGTAAATTATTGAAAATTCATATTTTATTGCATTTTTTGTTATAATAAACAGACAAGTCATGACGTATACATATAATAATGACATATTATGAATCTGCCGAGTCTGACGGAAAGAACGATATATAATATGTCTGGGTCATATACTAAAATAAGCCTTCAAAACGCGTTTAAACATGATGAGCGAAACCAGTAAAAATTACCTCAGCACAGAGGCGGGAAAAGCCTCAGCAGCGAAAGGGTTAAAAAGATATGCATCTGGTAAAGGCGTCAGTGCACCCAGATATTGTGCTTTTGGTGCCAGGCCTGCAAGTACTATCATACAGTAACCCCTCTGTAGTATTGTGGAAGAATGCAGGGGTGGACCTTGCGGTCCTATATTAAAAATATATGAATCTGGTACTGGGCGTCAGTGCACCCAGGAATTGTGCTTTTGGTGCCAGACTGCCAGGCCAGCAAATACTATCATACAGTAACCCCTCTGTAGTATTGTGGAAGAGTGCAAGAGTGAACCCTGCGGTTCAAAAAATTTAAATGATATAAATGTGGCATAGGTGTCAGTGCAGCCAAATATTACGCCTTTCATGGCAGCAAGTGCCTTCACACCGTAACCCTTTTGTGGTATTGTGGAAGAGTGCAGGGTTGGACCCTGCGGTTCAAAAAATTAAAATAATATAAATGTGGCACAGCCGTCAGTGCAGCCAAATATTGTGCCTTTCATGGCAGCAAGTGCCTTCACACTGTAACCCTTTTGTGGTATTGTGGAAGAGTTCAGTGCTGGAGGTTTTGTGAATGCAGAAGACATCCCCGATCTATTCCGTTACTTCAGCATCAGGGGATTGATAGCGCTGATCCAGGACTGATTCATTTTTATAAATGTCAGCCGGTCTACAGAGTCGGTGGACAGACGCACTCTTTTGTCTGTGACAAAACCTCCAGTGGCACTGAACTCCTTTCAGAAAGCACGCTAGATGAAGGGCAACCTAGTAGCTGCCTAGCATATTGGCTAAATTATGGCCAGTCATCCAATCTCAACACCCAGTAAGCCAGTGGATCATCTGCTGGAAACGTATCCAGGTCTGCCCTTGCCCTTAGGTAGTCCTGCACCATATGGTGAAGACACTGGCAATGGGTGCCTACATTTGACGTCCCTGGGCGTTGTGGACTAAAAAAATTAAAAAATGCATCAGTCAAGCGGCCCTGGCCTTCAACACTATTCCTCTGATCATCCGCAGCATGAGTGTCATCACTTGGTAACCTACCAGTGCCTGGAAAGGTGTTACACAAGTGTCGCTTTAGAGCGTCCTCAAGTTTTTTCATCCTGTGCTCCCTCTGTGCGGGCAGGATGAGCTCTGCAACTTTCCCCTTGTATCGTGGATCAAGAAGGGTTGCCAACCAGTAATGATCCCTCTCCTTGATAGCACGAATTCTGGGGTCCTTTAGCAGGCTTTGCATTATAAGGGAGCCCATGCAGCGTAGGTTGGAGGTGGCATTAGCTTCCGAATCTTCCTGGTTAATGAGAATGACCCCATCGTACACTTCCTCCTCCCAGCCACGCACTAGCCCTTGTGTTTCTGGGCACACGAAACCCTCCCTTGAGGAATCCCCACCTTCAATGCCCCCACTACTTAAATATTCCTCCTCCTCCTCATGTCTGATCTGAGTAGGACCCGCTGGAATGCTGTCTGCGGAAAGACTGGGGCCTTGAGAGCTAGGGAAGGCCTCCTCTTCCTCCCGCTGCTCTGCCTCTAGAGCCACATCTATAATTCCCCGCAGAGTGTGCTCCAGCAGGAACACTAAAAGAATTGTGTCACTGATGCATGCACTGTCCCTGCTCACCATCCACGTTGCCTCCTCAAATGGCGACAGTACAGTGCATGCATCCTTGATCATCAGCCACTGTGGGGGGGGGAAACAAGTTGACCTGAACCTGTCCTTGTGCCATACTCACACAGGTACTCGTTGATGGCCCTCTGCTGCTTGTGCAGACGCTGCAGCATTGCTAATGTCGAGTTCCACCTAGTGGGCATGTCACAGATCAGACGGTTTGTGGGAAGGTGGAATTCTCTTTGAATTTCTGCCAGGCCAACACTTGCTGGGAATGACTGTCTGAAGTGGCTGCAGACTTTTCTGGCCTGGCTGAGAAGCTCTGCCAGCCCTGGGTTCTTGGTTAGGAAATGCTGTACCACTAGATTTAGGACGTGTGCTAGGCATGGTACATGCATCAATTTACCCTTGCGTAGGGCGGAGATAAGGTTGCTGCCATTATCACAGATGATCATTCCCAGCTGAAGCTGGCGTGGTGTTAACCATCTCTGCACCTGGCCCTGCAGAGCTGACAGAATTTCTTGCCCGGTGTGGCTCCTGTCCCCTAAACAAACCAGCTCAAGCACAGTATGGCTTCTTTTTGCTTGAGCCATTGCGTAGACCCTGTCAGGTGTCGGTTTAACTGCCACTTCGCCAGAGACAAAGAAGGAGGAAGAGGAGGAGGAAGAGGGAGAGGTGGTGGTGGTGGAGCAGACAGACCTCATACAAGCAGCTTTCTGGAGGCGTGGTGGATGAACAAGCTCCAGCACAGAGCCCCGTCTTGGATCCCTCCCAGCTGCAATCAGAGTTACCCAGTGTGCCGTGAAGGAAATGTAACGACCCTGTCCATGCTTGCTGGACCACGTGTCTAAAGTCACATGTACCTTGCTGCTGACTGCCTTTCCCAATGACTCGATAACATTGTCTTCCACGTGCTGGTATAGTGCTGGAATGGCCTTCCGTGAAAAGTAATGGCGTTTTGGAACCTGCCACTGTGGTACATCACATTCAGCAAATTCACGGAAGGGAGCAGAGTCCACCAGCTGGAAAGGCAGCAGCTGCAATACGAGTAATTTTGCTAAACTGGCATTTAGACGCTGTGCTTGGGGATGGTTGGGACTATATCTTTTCTTATGCTGCAGCAGCTGCGGCAACGTAATCTGACTGCGTAAATCTTCAGCTGATGGGATGCTGTCACATTGTGAGGAAGGACCTGGTACATCCATTATTGTAGCATTATCCCTGTCAGTGGAGGTTGTAGGCAATGACATGGCAGGACATACAGTGGGGTTATAGAAACATAGAAAAATGTCGGCAGATAAGAACCTTTCGGCCCATCTAGTCTGCCCAATTACATGGATACTTTACCTGGATTTACCTTTTGTTTATGATAGCCTTATGCCTATCCCATGCTTGCTTAATTTCAACTGTTTTGGCCTCTACCACTTCAACTGGAAGGCTGTTCCATGTATCCACCACCCTCTCAGTAAAATAATGCTTCCTGATGTTACTTTTAAACCTTTGCCCCTCTAATCTAAGACTATGTCTGGGTAGAGACAGATGATGAGGAGGAGGACCTACGCAAAGTTTTGCACCAATGAGATGTGTGGCAGGAGGTAATATGTCGCCTCAAGCACGTGGTACCCAAGTGTCCGGTGTCTTTCCCACGCTTAAGCCTCATCTGACATAGATTACAAATAGCATCGGTGGGGTCTGCTGCACATTTCTTAAAGAACTCCCAGCAGACAGCAGAGTTCCTGTGTGTGTGCTTTGAGACAACAGTGCTCTGCACCAGAGCAGCTCTGACATCTGATGCCTTGGACTGGCTAGTGCTATGGTTGGTCATTCAGGATGTTGTGCCTCTTGTTTGCTGTGCCTCCTCCTCCTCCCCCTCCTCCTCACTTGATTCCTCTGTTCGATCTGGCACCCAGGTGGAGTCAGTGACCTCATCATCAATGTCATCTTCACCCCCTATCTCCTCGTCACTGGAGCCAACTTGGCAGTATGCTGCAGCTGCTGGGGCAACGTAAGTGCCAGTTATTTGTGTGTCATCACTGGCACCCCCTTCCTCTAGGTTGATTATACTCCCTTCCTCAACCTCAGAGATTGAATCAGAGCACTGTACTTGCTGCGCATCCTCAAGCAGCATGTCACTGTCATTGTAGTCAAACAATTCAGCTGACTCCTCCGTGTGTGATAGCGAGGCTACGGCAGGAGTAGTTGTGGACATGGATGCTTTGGCAGCTGAGGTGGACTGTAAAGCACTACAAGCCTGGCTGGCAGAGGACTCGGAGGATGAGGATGGCCTGGTTAGCCAATTCACCAAATCCTCTGTATGTTGCTGCTGCTTAAGAAGACGGCCAGCACCAGTTAGAAAGGACAAGCGTGCCCCTGCAGAGGATGCACCACGTCCACCACGACCAGAGGCACAGCCTCCCGACACAGGGGCTGCTTGCCATCTTATCTGTGTCGGGGAGCGTCTGCCTGTCCTTTTTGTTCTTTCAGACATGGTGAGTGATATATAGATTAAATATATACAGAACTCTGATTCAACTCTGGTATAAAGATTAAAGATTTACAGAACTCTGGTATAACTCAGTGAGACACCCTGATAGCTGGCAGCCAGTGACAAGACACAGATTACAATTCCCTCCTATAAATCAGTGTGACCCTCTGATGGGTGGCAGTGAGAAGCCACAGATTACAAGTCTCAGAAACCTCCTATAAAATCAGTGAGACCACCTGATGGGTGGCAGTGAGAAGACACAAATTAAAAGTCTCAGAAACCTCCTATAAATCAGTGTGACCCCCTGATAGCTGGCAGTGAGGAGACACAAATTACAATTCGCATAAATCTGCTAGAAGTATGTGGGACCCCCTGATGGGTGGCAGTGAGAAGCCACAGATTACAAGTCTAAGAAACCTCCTATAAATCAGTGTGACCCCCAGATGGGTGGCAGTGAGAAGCCACAGATTACAAATCTCAGAAATCTCCTATAAATCAGTGAGACCCCCTGATGGGTGGCAGTGATAAGCCACAGATTACAAATCTCAGAAACCTCCTATAAATCAGTGAGACCCCCTGATGGGTGGCAGTGATAAGCCACAGATTACAAATCTCAGAAACCTCCTATAAATCAGTGAGACCCCCTGATGGGTGGCAGTGAGAAGCCACAGATTACAATTCGCATAAATCTGATAGAAGTATGTGGGACCCCCTGATGGGTGGCATTGAGAAGCCACAGATTACAAATCTCAGAAACCTCCTTTAAATCAGTGTGACCCCCTGATGGGTGGCAGTGAGAAGACACAAATTACAATCGCATAAATCTGCTAGAAGTATGTGGGACCCCCTGATGGGTGGCAGTGAGAAGCCACAGATTACAAATCTCAGAAACCTCCTATAAATCAGTGAGACCCCCTGATGGGTGGCAGCCAGTGAGAACACACGGATTATAACAATTCCCAAATATTTTGTAGAAATTTGTGACCCCCAAAATACTTGCTGGCAGTGCCAAGACACAGATCACCTCAATTCCCAAATGTTTTGTAGAAATTTGTGACCCCCAAAATACTTGCTGGCAGTGACAAGAGACAGATCACCTTAATTCCCAGATGTTTTTTAAAAAATTAGTGACCCCCAAAATACTGCGTGGTACTGGCTGTGTGACAAGAGACCGATCACCTCAATTCCAAAATATTTTGTAGAATTTGTGACCCCAAAATACTGCGTGGTACTGCTGTGACAAGACACAGCACCTCAATTCCTAAATGTTTTGTAGAATTAGTGACCCCCAAAATACTTGCTAGCAGTGACAAGACACAGATCACCTCAATTCCCAAATGTTTTGTAGAAATTAGTGACCCCCAAATACTGTGTGGTACTGGCTGTGTGACAAGACACAGATCACCTCAATTCCCAATATTTTGTAGAAATTTGTGACCCCCAATACTTGCTGGCATGACAAGACACAGATTACCTCAATTCACAAATGTTTTGTAGAATTTGTGACCCCCAAAATACTGCGGGTGGCTGTGTGACAAGACACAGATCACCTCAATTCCCAAATGTTTTGTAGAAATTTGTGACCCCAAAATACTTGCTGGCAGTGACAAGACACAGATCACCTCAATTCCCAAATGTTTTGTAGAAATTAGTGACCCCAAAATACTTGCTGGCAGTGACAAGAGACAGATCACCTCAATTCAAAGATATTTTGTAAAAATTAGTGACCCCCAAAATACTGCGTGGTACTGGCTGTGTGACAAGAGACCGATCACCTCAATTCCCAAATGTTTTGTAGAAATTAGTGACCCCCCAAAATACTGAGTGGTACTGGCTGTGTGACAAGACACAGATCACCTCAATTCCCAAATATTTTGTAGAAATAGAGGTTTGGTTTCTTATCAATGGCCATTATAAGACTAAGCTCGCCCGCCAGCATCAAGGCACCTCTATAAGGACGAGTCCTAACCAAAATGAAACCACAGGCTGCTGTATAGCAAACCACACCTGCTCATGCTGCTTGTCAGACATGAGGTAGATTGGTGTGCCTTTATTTATGCTCCCCCAGAAACAAAATCCACTTTGGGATCGAAAACAAAGACACGGAGCGGGATCTTGCTGCAGGGATGACCTGGCTGGAAGTACATTGAAACATACATAGTGCAGGAGGGGTGGGGTCGTGCCTGTTCCCCGATGGGGCGGCTGCAACCACCAAATACACACGGTATAATGGGAATAAGCGCAGATGACATTTTTTTCTTTGTTATGTTTTACACATGTTGTTGGGCTGGATGCATTTGGTGGTTGCAGCTGCCCCATTGGGGAATAGGCGCGACCCCACCCCTCCTGCACTATGGTAAGACTGCACCGTGAATATGCCGTGTGATTTTTGGCACCTCTCTTAAGAAAGGATGCTAGAGAAAGTGCAGAGACGAGCATCTAAAGTAATAAGGGGAATGGAAGATTTAAGTTATGAGGAAAGGCTAACAAGCTTAAACCAGTTTAGTTTAGAGAAACGGCGCCTTAGAGGGGATCTGATAACTTTACATAAATATATACAGGGCCTTAGAGGGGATCTGATAACTTTATATAAATATATACAGGGTATAAACCATTGTCTGGAAACCTATTCTTTAACAGGACTATACACAGGCACGTGGTTAGACTGGACGAAAAGAAATTCGGCCTCAAGCATATAAAGGGTTATTTTACGAAGAGAACAATAATGGTTGGGTTAGTGACTGTACAGACTTTTAAACAACGGCTTTGGTGCAATTCGGTGGCCAGTCCGGCTCTCTTTGAATAACCCCTACTGTTTAAATAGGGTCTTTCAAAGAAGAACCTGTGACTGGGGGGGGGGTTAGCTACTAAAACCTGTTAATACCACATAACAAATGCAACTCCACCCTGTCATTAGTGCCTCATTCCATGGCCCTATATAAATCTTGAATACCAGAGAACCCAGATGCAGGACTGGATTAACATAGGGGCTGATGGAGCATCAGCTACAGACCCATGCCCCAGAATAGGCCCAGAGAAAGGATAACTATTAGGGTTATTCAAAGAGAATCGAAAAGTCACCGCACGTACGGTGACTTTTCATTCTCTTCAATTTGGTGCGATTCGGTGATCCCATTTCGGCGACCCTGCGGTGTATTCAGCAAGCACCACAGGGCCGTTGTATTGCAGGGAAAAGCCGCCGCAAACCCGACGAACACTCACCGCAAAACCCAGGCGAATGCACACCGAAACCCACAAAAACATCTGGATTAACCCCGCCAAACACGCCAGAGAAACCCGAGCAGGAGCCGATCACACTGCAGAGCAGCCACCGGAAAAAGCTGACACCACAGACGAATGGAGTGAAAAAAAAAGTACGCTTGAATGTTTGAAAAGTAAAACACTGTAAAATGTCTGAAATTTGCATATAAGGTCCAATGAATGATAATTATGATGTCAGTGCACCGGGAGGAGTCAAAACCGCCGATCTGACTCCTCGGACGTCAGATCAGCGAGGGAGCCGCCAGCGGAGGTGAGTATCGGCCGCCGGGGGGCTGCAGATGCCGCGGACGTAATGGTACGTCCCGCGGCGTTAAGGGGTTAACCCCTTCACTGCCAAGTGATTTTTCAAAAAAAACATTGTCAGAAACCAATGTTTTTTTGAAAAATAATTTTTAATAAATTGTACAGTAATACATATCTATTACTGTAATAACCTATTTGGCCAGTAGATGGCTCCATATACTGCCAAATTCAGTTACAGAGGTTTTAACAGCAGATCTATTTTCTTCTATTTCTATTCTATTTTCTGCATCGACTGCTGACAACTTCTAAAAAGCCTGATATTTCTGAGCATTCAGCTGCCGATTTTACAGTTTTCATAGATTTTACAGTTTTAGCTCTAATGGGCAATATGCCTTACAGGGCTAAAACTTTGGGGGCACCTCTTACTAATTTTTCATATATTTTTGTATTTATTCTCTTATTTTGAAGTTATTATGTCAGTATTCCTGCCAACCCCCCCCCCCCACACACACACACACAGAATAAGACTTTGCATTTTCCAAGTCAACGTTTGAGGCTAGCATGAAATACCCTGGTACATGTCATTACCACTGTCATTAACATTTGCAATTTGAGAAAACTCAAATACTCTTTTTGCATCTTTGGGTCAATGTATTCTATATTTAGCACAAGCTTTGTGTGTATGTAGGACTTGAAGAAGGAGAAAAAAGGATAAATTTTATCCATGGCCAAGTTGGACAGAAACACCTCTTGAGAAACAATCCAGGCAGTCATTTCTTAGAGCCTGGGAGAAAAATCTAAAAGGATTGGTAAAGGGGTTATTCTCCTGCATTAGCTGAGAACCTTTCATGAGAACTTTGTTAACTAATTTGCAGCTTTAAGGTCTCCAGTCTCCAAGATTGTCTTAACAGAGATGCACTAGATTGTAAGAAGACAGGATTTAGTGAACCGCGTAGAAATTCATTCAGTATGGAGGTGCAGACAGATACCAGTGGCGGCACGCAGCTGCTGGTATCAGCTCCTGGTGTCCAGGACTCAATTGAGTCTAGCAAATCTCTGCCGCGAGGTCTTACCCAGTGGAATCCTGCAGAAGATGGAGGAAGAATGGAGACACACTGGAAATTAGGCAAAAAGAAGACTGCACCACTCTCTACTAGCAATGTGGGTTGCGTTCCGAATCAAAATTTAGACAACATTTTCCTGATTCGTATTTTGAAAGTGCTTCCGAAATACGAATCGGATCCGTCCCAAAGCAGTTAGAAAACGAAATGAAAAATTGATTTGGAGTGAAACAACATGAAAACGAAACGGTATAAAACAAATTTATTTTGTTTTAGCTGATCAATTCCTCATACCGTTTCACTTAAACTCGGCAGGCACCACATCCCTGTCCATTGGCTGTGCTGCTGAATCTGTTGTATTCAGCATCACAAGCCATGGACAGCGCCATGGTGCCGTTCGGTGCAATTCAGCAGCAGTGAAATTCCCCATGGAGAATGCCGAACAGCACCAAAATGTCATTGAATTGCCCTGATTTTCAGTGGTTCGTTTGACAGCATTAAACAGGTGAATCCCATAGGTTTCGATGTAAAAAATTCCCCGTTTGTATTAAGTATTTATTCAACCGTTTATTATTTTCACTTGCAGCAAAAAGTCTCTTTATTTTATAGGATTTTTTAGACATTTTTTGGGTGAAATTTTTGGTTTTTGCCGAACGCAGCAGGTTTTTTTCTTTTCTTCAGGCTGGCCTGTGGAGCTGCTATCCATGGTGCTGAAACCTATTCAGTACCAAGGACAGCAGCCCCGTGGTGCTCCAGAGCACGGCTGTAAGTCCCTGTGACAAATCGCAGTACCTCGACAGGGTCACATCTGGAATTGCCGCTTCCTTGCTGGACCCTCATGTGTTCCCCTCATGACTCTCGTGCCTTCCTCCAGTCCTTAGCCATAGCTTAAAGACAAGTACACGTAGAGAGCCTTGCTAGCATCACCCAGAAATAAGCTGTGGCTGTAGATCAGATCTGAAGCTTCCCACACCATGAGTGTTTTCATTCTTTCTGCATATATGGACACCTTTAAAATAAACAAAATGCTGCCATAGCGTAGTAATATTTTACACAGCAGGGAATAGCAGAAGAGAGTAACACTCACATTTTATTGTGTCTCAATCAGACACTAGATGCTCCAAGCAGCCGGCAGTGTTTAGGTAGGAACGCCGGATTTCCCACAGGATTCACAGGATCCACAATCCTGTCTCTCCAGTAAATACTGGACGCCAAATGTGAGTTTTAAAAGTCAAATTTATTAAAACACGGTTGCAGGCATAGCACCTAAACGCGTTTCGCGAGTTGCCTCACTTCCTCAGTAGGTGTAATGCCTGTTATACACAGAACTACATATATACTTGACAAAGACTTAGGAATTGAACAACAGAAGGTGCCTTCAATTAAGCATAACGAAAACCTAATTGATACGCATGCCTCTACTATCGAAGAAAATAGTTGCGTTCAAAAAGGAAGATGCATTTAAATACAGAAATCAAATACATTCTAAACATTGCGTGTATAAAAAGATCGTAAATGCATCTTGACATTATTAGGAATTTTAAAATTACAATGAGACACACTCCTCCGGGAGTGAGCGCTACATAAGATATATTTGCTTTTTAATACACAATACGCATGATCATTTATAAGAATTCTTATGTTGGCCTCATTCTGTATATTGATTGCATACTTAATTGGAACATAATTAATGACTGATTGCATTTTTTTCATTGAAGGTCGACTTATTCGATACAAGAATCCGCATGTCGAGTACACTCATGCACTTTAATTATTTATTTCTACTTGGTTATATCGAGTTTTACAGGTTGAGAAAGTTGATGAACTAATTCTCATGTTGGTTTATTTATGAGCCTTAAGGCTAGGGTCAGACAAACGCATTTTTGCGTTGTCTGTGAAAAAGTGCGTTCGAACGAATGGACGCATTTTTTCATGGAGTACGCGATAGCGGTCATACGATGCGCATTTGAGTTCGTGATTTTGTACGGATCATCAATAAAACAATTTGTGCATCTGGACGTTATGTTGGCCGGACATTAGCAGCGTCTGACATCTCAAAATCACGCAAACACGCCGCTATGCGGCCGCAGCGCACTCTGTACGACCGTACTAGCGGTTTGACGTTCTCAACAAAATGCGTTCGTTTGCCACTTGCGTTGCGCGGCCGGACTTTCGTGCGACCGTACTTCGTATATTGGCCGTCATTGCCCGTCATTTGCTGCTAGTGCGGCCGTAATTAAGTGCGCCAGAACGCACGTTTAAAGTGCGCTAGTCTGACCCTAGCCTTAATAGTGCACTTTCATTAAAATGTAACACACTGTTTGTTCAAGCACGATATTGTCGTTCATGAGAATTCTCAGTTTGACCACATTTTGTATATTAATTGGAAAACAATTGATAAATGATTGGATTTCCTATTGAAGGTTGATTTATTCAATATGAGAATTCCCATGCCGAGTATATTTATGCACGTTAATCATGTACTCCCATTGATGTATTTATAATGGTTTGTACTGTATTTTTTTATTTATTTTTGAAGCTGATCTCATCTGCACAAATCCTATTGGAATATATTTAATCACTTTTAACATGAGATTTCATGCCAGCACGATGCAACCTAAATTCATTAAGCACTTTATTATGACACAGGCATTTAGACACACATACCCTTTTTTCCTTTTTTAATATATAAGACTTGGGAGTTATCCATATTCCACACGTCTTGTTAAGACATTTTCTTTCGCCAACAAATCGGTACTTTTCATGTTCTGGCTCGTTTAGAACCCTCCCCTTTTTTCCTCCGGTGCCATCACTATAAGTTGTAATATACTGCTTTTCTTTGCCTCTGTGTCTCATTGTAATTTTAAAATTCCTGATAATGTCAAGATGCATTTACGATCTTTTTATACACGCAATGTATTTGATTTCTGTATTTAAATGCATCTTCCTTTTTGAACGCAACTATTTTCTTCGATAGTAGAGGCATGCGTATCAATTAGGTTTTCGTTATGCTTAATTGAAGGCACCTTCTGTTGTTCAATTCCTAAGTCTTTGTCAAGTATATATGTAGTTCTGTGTATAACAGGCATTACACCTACTGAGGAAGCGAGGCAACTCGCAAAACGCGTTTAGGTGCTATGCCTGCAACCTTGTTTTATTTATTTTAATAAATCTGCCTTTTAAAACTCACGTTTGGCGTCCAGTATTTACTGGAGAGTCAAGATTGTGGATCCTGTGAATCCTGTGGGAAATCCGGCGTTCCTACCTAAACACTGCCGGCTGCTTGGAGCATCTAGTGTCTGATTGAGACACAATAAAATGTGAGTGTTACTCTCTTCTCCTATTCCCTGCTGTGTAAAAGATTACTACGCTATGGCAGCATTTTGTTTATTTTAAAAGGTATCCATATATGCAGAAAGAAAGAAAACACTCGTTGAAGGAAGCGCTGACTTGATCGTCCTTTTCTCTCTTTTTTCTGACTCATTATCCTTTGGTGGGTTTGGATATACCACCTATCGAAAGAGACAGCAGCTGATTCAGTTTAAGAAACTTTTTTGTGGATGAAGCTCTTTATGCATCCATATACACAAAAAGTTTTCTGTTGAACATTGTGTGTGTTTTTTACATATTTCCTCTAGGTGGCGCCATTGATACAGGCTTTTTCCCTATTTCCCACACCATGAGTCGTGACTGCCTGTAAGGTCAGAATGGATCTCTCTTTAATTGGGACAGGCGCACATATTTATATGATCGAACATGGGTTATTTCCATATAAAAAAAAACTCCTCTAGAGACTGTTGGGAGACCTAATTAGGCTAAAACAGATTAATAGTTAAACATTTGCTCAACATTCCCAGACAGACAAGACAATGGTAATCGTGATTGACAAACAAGATTACAGGCAGCAGATTTACAAACTATTCAAATATAAATAGATATCACCACATTCCTGAGACAAGGATAGGCTGGGAGGCTAATCCACTCTGAAAGATAACAAGGTACACATGGACCAGACACCAGACAATAGTGTTATTCTGGCATAACAGACAATACACAAACATTCTGCACGCAAGAGAGGCCAATGAAATAATATGGATTATGAGGCCTGCACTTTACAAGTATGCTGCCAGGTCCATGCACCCCAGGTCCAAAGTGAATTACGTCATAGTCCCAAAGCCGCGTTTACCTCACATATGCGGGCTGCCAATCACTATAATATGGCCAACCGGGGAAATTGCCAGATTGTGCCACACACGTTATTAGAATTGTCACAGCCGGTCCCTGTGTTAAATATGTTTTATGGGGAGTGGGGGGTAGGGGGTTGTGGAGTTCTGTAATACGCTCATGCACATCGAATGTAAATTAAATGCATGGTTTAACAAATATGTAATGGGAGCACAAACCTGACAGCCCCCGCATAATGGATTTTTGAGAAGAGGGTGGCCCACATGGGAAGCTGTTGGCCCTCATAGTCAGATAACAGATCGTCTAGGATAAATCAGGGTGATACCTGTTATCTGATTGCAGGCCACCAGCTTTCCACATAGATTTTGGGGTACAAGGTAGTCTATGTCACAATAGCTGTCAGGCCTGCACAGTGGGTGAAAGGGGTGTCTGCCCATACCTCTCAGTACTTCCATAAACTGGGCAGGCTTTCAGCAAAATCTTAATTCATTGCAAAACGGTAACATGACATTAAATTTATTGGTATCAGCGAGTCCCAGAAAAAAATATCAGTACTTGTACTCAGTTTTAAAATGGTATCTGTGCATCCCTAAAAATAAGTAGAGTTCAGTTCTGATAGCATACAGTTTTTTCCTTCAGTGCCAACTCTAGGGGGCCAACACCCAACTCCTAACCCATGTCTCTATATAATGTATATAAAAATCAATTTGGTTAGCTCCATTATAAAGATGGGTGTTCTCTTGCAGTATTCAGGTTGAATAGACATTAGCCACACAACCCAGTCATCATGCCTTCTTGGGTTTGCCCCTTTTGATTTTGAAGGGTCATTATAAGGAAGGAAATGCACACAGCAACTATGGATTACATAGGCTGCGTGGCTAAAGCTCTCAAGATGAAGACTAGGCACTCAAATATTTTTGAAAGGCAGGTCACTGTGGAGGTCAACAAGGTTTTAGCTGTAAGCCATTTTGCAAGCTTGTGTAGGGTTAAAACACACAACTCCTTGCTAGCAAAGGAGCTGCAAAAGATAGTTCCTTGTGTCCAGACCTCCAGTAAATATAATGTGTGAGGGAACCGTTCCCTTCCGTCTGTCCTGGCTCTCCAGACACCCCTTCGTTGCGGTCAGCCCGGCTACTGGGAGCGCTGTCCTCAGCGCCTCGAGCGGCTTGACCTGCCTGCTTCTGTTCCTCTGCCCTGGAGCCGTTAGGAATCTCCAGAAGGCCGCTCTCTGCCTTCTGAGGGTGATAGTGTATAGTGTAGCGTCGTTGAATGAAACACCAGACGCGGCTGTATGTTCCAACAGGATCCTCTCTCTCTGAGCTTGAGAGTTCGCTCACTTTTTAATGAACCAAACGCCACCATTTATGCTGAAGTCCAACAGTCATAATTTGCATACCCATACTAATTACATTAAATCAGTTATTTACAATAAACATTCTTTACTTTCTCTTAGCCTTCAGCTCACACAACATTTGTATATCCATTGTTTTAACACATCAGATTAAACACACACTATCAGAGATCCCTTGAATTAAACATGCAGCTAGATAATGGTAAAAGCCCTGGTGCATAAATTACACAGCAGTAAAGCTTGTTTACTGTGTACACAAAAACACATTTACCTACAGAAATATAAGTATTTTTTAAAACCAAAGCTATGCCATTTTACACTAAACTAAATTAAACTAAAACCAAACGATGTAAAATAGATTTAAAAACACACGATATAAATGAACATAAAGTCTCTTGGGGTTTGAAGCATGGAGCGTTACATCAGCTCCATGACATAATTTTAAGTGAAACCCTATGTGTCCCCCCAAGCCCCCACAAAAGGAATATAGACACCAGACTTTGGAACTATGAACAGCATTTAGAAAAACATGTTCTTTTTCTCAGGACCTGTATGAGAGTATATCTTGATTTAAGAGTTAAACCTGCCATCTGCTGTAAGGAAACAGTTACTACAGAATGATTCAGTCAATAGTTATTTGGTTGTGTCAGAGAGAAAGTATGCAGATTTTGGAAAAGCACTTGACCATAGGCGTCACTACAGGGGGGCAATAGATTATTCCCTGTCCTCAGTGTGCACCCTCCACCAGGGATCAATATCCAGCTGTCCCCACTTCCTTCAGACCGCTGCATCCCCTTGTCGATCACGGTGTTGTTGGAAAGGACATAGTCTGGCCTTTCCAATGATGCCCAACATTACCATATTCAGTGTAAAATGAAATTCATAAACGATAAAATAAAAACAGAACTTTTTCTTTTTTTTCAAAGGGTTACAATGGCTCAGCAGTGCAGGGGTTAACGGTCAGACTATATTTCACGTTGTGTATTACTTTCGTTTTTGCCTTGGTTTAGTTGTATATATTTAGGGTTAATGGGCAGGCCTCTTCCCTCACAGTATACATTTTATTTTTTCCTTGATTAATGGCATTTTAGGGATTAATGGGAGACAACATGCCTCACAGTGTAATCATTTAATGTTTTCCCTTGAATAAGGGCAATTTAGGGGTTAATGGGCAGGCTACATGCCTCACGGTGTATTCATTTTAAAGTTTCCTCTTAATTAATGGTATTTCAAGCCGCAGCACATAGCGCCGATCAGCCGCAGAAGAAAGCTGACAAGCTGCTGGGCGGGTAGAAAAAATAAAAAAAAAGGATTGAAAGCGTCAGAATTTAAACTCTTTGCAAAAAAACTACTGAACGAAAATCTCTGTATATAACACGTAAGGTCCTATGAATAATAATAAAAAAGTCTGTTACAGAAAAGAACGCTATTAAAAAAAAAAAAAAAAGGAAAAACAATGACGAAAAAATCCTGAAAAATGCGAAGAAGATCCTAAAAAATTAATGGATAATGAGACTTTTTACTGCAGATTAAATTAAACGTTTTATTAGATATTAAATGAAAACTGGAATATTTTTAACATTGAAACCTATGGGATTCGCCTGAATAATTCTGCTGTACGAAACTACCAAAGAATCAGAGCATTCTCTGACATTTCTCTGCTGTTCTCGGGCCTCTGAATATATTACCCATTGCTTCTCTATGGGGGATTTCACTGCCATCGAACAGACACTGTACTTGGTGGCAATTCGCCAAGATTTGGCGAACTACCTGCTTTCTGAATAGCCGAATGGCCGGGATATGTCACCGTAAAGGGGAAATTCACTGTTCAGTGCTATTTCGGGGCCAGGTTGGCTCTTTGTGAATAATCCTGTTAGTTTTTTTCACTGCTATGATTTAGTGGCGGGGGAGCTGAAATGGACAGGGAGAAATGAACTGGTGGAGCTGAAATTAAATGGACAGGGGGGAGAAATGAACGGGGGGAAATAAATTGGACAGGGGAATAATGAACGAGGGGAAGTGAAATGAAATGGACAGGGTGAGAAATGAACTGGGCTGTGGGAGCTGAAATGGATAGGGGAGAAATGAACTGGGGGAGCTGAAATGGATAGGGGGAGAAATGAACTGGGGGAGCTGAAATGGATAGGGGGAGAAATGAACTGGGGGAGCTGAAATGGACGGGGAGAAATGAACTGGGGGAGCTGAAATGGACAGGGGGAGAAATTAACTGGGGGAGCTGAAATGGACAGGGGGAGAAATTAACTGGGGGAGCTGAAATGGACAGGGGGAGAAATTAACTGAGAGGAGAAATGAACTGGGGGGAACTGAAATAAAGAGGGAGGGGGAGAAGTGAACTGGGGGAGCTGAAATGGACAGGGGGCAAAAGAACTGAGGGGAGAAATGAACTAGTCATGTCTCGACACTGCCCCCTGGTGGTGGGAGCAGGGATTTGCCAGTATGCTGGCTTTCAGGTTCTGCAGACCTTCTATTGGGCTCATTGGTCTGCAGTCACATGACCTTTTCACCCCAATAATAGGGCTTCCCATGCATTTGTTCCTTGGATCAGGATAGAGATTTGAGATCCTCCGAGTTCCTGTTCCTCGTGTTTATTCAAGTTCTAGTTCTGATTTTGTGTATGACTCCTTGGCTCTGGTTTCTGGTTATTCTCTAGTCTGCCCCCTAAGTATATTCTGATTTTCGTGTATGACCTGGCTTGGCTTATTGGACTTCTCTTTTACATGTATCTTGTCTTTTCAGTATCTGTCTGTTACGTTTGGTTTGTTTTCACTCAACAGGCATTTGGCCACGAAGCCATTTGGTGTTAGTGATTCCCAGGGCTTTGTCTGTACTCCCTGGCTGGGAGTGTTAGGATTTGCAGTGTGTTAACATTCATCGTGTGGTTCCAAGTATCAAGTTCTGCCCTGCAGTGTGCCGAATTCGTTGTCTCCAAGTATCAAGCTCTAAGTATTAAGTTCTCTCCTGCAGTGTGCTGAATTCATTGTCTACCCCAAGTCCCGTGATCCGTCTGCTGCTGAGAGATTATACCCAGTGCAGGGCTTCCTCGTGTGTTTGTATTCCTGCACTGTCTTTCTTGTTTTCCAAGTGCTGCAAGGGTGTGCTGGAGTCTGCTAACTACCCATATACCTGCCCTAGAAGCTTCAATCTACACAGCCTGGGGGCTCCCCATCACCCTATAGGGGGCCCACCGTTACAGAACTAGGGGAACTGAACTGAACTGGGGGAGAAATGAACTGGGGAGCTGAAATGGACAGGGGGAGAGATTAACTGAGGGGAAATGAACTGGGGGAGCTGAAATGGAGGGGAGAGAGAAAAGAACGTGGAACTGAAATGGAGGGGAGAGAGAAAAGAACGGGGGAACTGAAATGAAGGAGAGAGAGAAAAGAACGGGGGAACTGAAATAGATGGGGGAAAAATGAACTGGGGAGAAATGAACTGGGGGAACTGAAATGGGCAGGGTAGAGAAATGAACTGGGGGAACTGAAATGGGCAGGGGGAAAATGTACTTGGGGAGAAATGAACTGGGGGAACGGAAATGGACAGGGTAGAGAAATGAACTGAGGGGGGAAATTAATTGGGGGCTGAAATGGACAGGGATAGAAATAAACTGGGAAGCTGAAATGGATGGGGAGAAATGAACGGGGGGTTGAAATGAAATGGACAGGGGAGAAATCAATGGAGGGCAAAAATGAAATGGACATGGGGAGAAACTATATGAATGGGGGCTGAAATAAAATGGACGTGGGGAGAAATGAATGGGGGGCAATGGACAGGGGAGAAATGAAGGGGGGCTGAAATGAAATGGACAGGGGAGAAATTAATGGAGGGCAAAAATGAAATGGACATGGGGAGAAGCTATATGAACGGGGGCTGAAATAAAATGGACGTGGGGAGAAATGAATGGGGGTCTGAAATTAAATGGATGTGGGGGAGAAATGAATGGGGGGCTGAAATGAAATGGATGTTGGGAGAAATGAGTGGGGGGCTGAAATGAAATGGACGTGGGGAGAAATGATAGGAATGGGGCTAATATGAAATGGACAGAGGGGAGAAATTATATGAACTTGTGGATGCAGAGGGCGGCATTGTCTTCTCACGACTCACAGAAAATAAGGCTGGTAATAGAGAGCAGCTAAGGGTTAACCGGCTGGGTGGAGTAGAGGTAACATCACTGCGGATGAACCTGTGGAGACATGGGTTCAATTCCAGCGAGCAACCTCTCCAGTAAGTGTTCTTGGGCAAGACACCTAACGGTACATACTCGCCACTCCAGTGGCTGGTGAGGCACTGGCTAGTGTCAGAGCAAGGTATATGTAGGTTCAGGTTCAGTGCTCCCCAAGATCTGGCTGCTGTCGGTGCTCCCCAGGATCTCTGTGTCGTCCTCCAGGCAGCCTAGTGTGACACTGAGGCCACACCTCGAGCACAGCCCTGCACCCACTGATTGTGTGAGACAGGGCAGTCACATGACTGTCCTGCGCCAATCAATGTATGGGAGGCATGCCTCCAATGCAGGTGTGTTTTTGAATGGCTTGGACCAATAGCGCTTTACTATTGCTCCAAGCTATTCCATTGCTCTCCCAGTGCCTCTTAAGGCACTGGGAGAGCAATGTTCAGGAGGTGGGCAGTGCTCGGACGTCCCGCTACGCAAATTGCATAGGCTCAGGCTGCTGAAGGGGAAAAAAAAGAAGAATGCACACAGAGGACGGACAGAGCTGACAGCAGGGGAACGAGTAGCAGGTGAGCTTGACTGCAGCTGCCCGTAATAGCAGGTGAGGCTCTGCCTCACCTGCCGCCCCTGACCGCACGTCCCTGCGCCACTCAGGACATACTTGAAAACGAGAGAAATCTCAATGTATCCTTCCTGGTAAAATCCTTTTGCAAGTGCTCCCTATTACTACCTCAGCTGAATTAGGTGGCCGTGCGGAAAACTTTTGTGAGTTCCTGTACTTCTTTTTTTAGGACTTAACCTTTTGCCCCCAATGTTTCCACCAGTGAACTTGAAAACCACTGGGTCACTGGTAGTTCCTTGCCTGAACATGCAGATTAGTTCCTGACAGGATGGGCACTTCCCATCAGCCTTGTGTTCTGCCTGGAAAGCTGTCAATGAGCTTGCATTGGACAGGTTTCCTGGAAGAGCTCCAGGTTTCCTGGGTTTTATGAAGAGCTCAGTACATTGCTGCCCATCCAATGCTTCTGACAGGTGAGAAGCAGGCTATCAAGGCGAAAGACCTGCCCAGGCTCTGTGTGACTGTCCCAGACCTCTGTTGTGACTAAAAAATGGACGCCAAAACAATACAAGTATACTGCCTGGATGGCGAAGGTGGAGCTTAACGTGAGAAAGTGACATTCACGGCAAGCTCTGACCTCGCCAACGCCAGAGCTCACCCAAGAAGCTGTGCTGACTGGCTCCAAGGATGAAATGCTGCCCCCCTCCAAACAAACCCATGTGTATCAGAGCTCCACAGCAATAAAACTCACAGTAATGTGCAGTGTGAATGAGTACTCTCTGTCTGTGACGCCTCTCCCTCTCTGTGACCCCTGCATGTCTTCCCTGTCGAGTGAGGAGTTTGATCTGCAGATCATAGGGACAGCTGCCTGATATAAAACTACCCCTATAGGCAAGCAAGGCCTCTTGCAAAACTATCAGAGGCACTCTGATTTAAATATTTAGGGCCCTATTACAATCTTCGCATTAAAACGCTCGCGCAATGCGTGAATTTGTGCGCCAAGCGTTAAACGTTAACACATAGAAATCAATGCTGGAATTACAATCCTCCCACATTTTTTCATCCGTCGAGCAATAACGTGCGTAAAACAGACGCGCACAAATACACGCGCAGCAATGTTGCGCGCAGAAATGAGCGGATTGTTTTTTTCATACTATTCAGCCAATCAGAATTAAGAACCACAATTATCTCACGTTAAGTTTTTGCGCCTGTCAAAGTCAATCTGAGTATATATGCTGTAGAAATAATAAATGAACACACAACTTCTCAAATTTATTGGTTGGTATGAGTAGAATGTGTAACTATACTTTTCTGTGTATTTTTTATCGGCCTGGTGTATTTGGTTTCGGCCAGGTCGGCCACATTTCCCTTTAACACCAGCTTTTAGGAGTTGCTAAAATTATGCGCACAAAGGCTGTGCGTTAAATCCTGCGGATAGATTGTAATACCATCCGCATACCAGCGTTCATTCATGTTTGCGCTCACCATGTTTTGTATAGGACGCGCGCAGTACAGTACGCTCGCGCAGCGTTCGCGCAGGTTCACCCCCGGTAGACGTATACACATGTTTGTTGCGCTGAGACTGTAATACGACGTTCAGCGCAAAGGGTTTTACCCCTCGCGTTAATGCATTTTTGCGCCGGCACAAACGTTTGCGTGAAGAATGTAATAGGGCCCTTAGTGTTCTCTGTTATTTATTAAGTAGCTTGTGTGATTCACATCAACGTTCACCGCAATTACAAACAATGATCGGAAGACCTGTTCTCTGCAGTATTCCCTGAAGGGGTGATACTGCCATCTAGCTTCAAGCTGTTTGTTTTCTGTTTTTATGAACCTGGGAAATATTTTCCACGCAGCCGAGTAAGAAAACAGTCAGGGTTATTCTGAGAGCGGTGAAAAGCAGGAGAATTACTGGAGAATGGAAAATTCTATGTCAGAATATCCAAACCAGAAATATTCTCCCATTCAGCACACTTTCCAAATTGGCTATTTTGACCTATAATTTTCCATTCTCCAGTCATTCTCCTGCTTTTCACCGCTCTCTGAATAACCCTGATAGTCTTGTTTGATACAGAGACTTAACACAGAGCTCGCCCTTTGCTGCCGAGTCATTATCTCACATTCACAGAGTTCCGTCAAAACCTTTTCAGTTCCATTTCATATGATGAATTCAGCAAAACTAGCACAACAAGAGAACAAGACTTGATAATAGGGAGGTGTTGCAGGTATCCCTGACAGCGCATCAATAGTGCAAAACACTGGAATGCAATTGAAACATTTGCATATGCATATATATATAATGAAGTAAAGTGCATCAACAGTAGGCACAATAGTGAAATAAAGTGCAACAAAACAGTAAAGTGCAGCGGTGCCTTAAAAAGAATAAAACCAGCAGGGCTAAGTGCAATAGTGCATATAGGAGGATACGTAGATAATAATCAATAAAGTGCACAAATTAAATGTCCAATGCTAATCCGATGAACATGCACAAAAAAGTGCAAAAATTGTCCAATGTTTCAATTTAGTGCAATAGTGCGTATAGCAGTCTGTGAAAATGGAAGATAAAATACTCAGGAGTCCCAATGTTACATAGAAACATAGAAAAATGTCGGCAGATAAGAACCTTTCGGCCCATCTAGTCTGCCCAATTACATGGATACTTTACCTGCATTTATCTTTTGTTTAGGATAGCCTTATGCCTATCCCATGCCTGCTTAAATTCAATTACTGTTTTGGCCTCTACCACTTCAACTGGAAGACTGTTCCATGTATCCACCACCCTCTCAGTAAAATAATGCTTTCTGATGTTACTTTTAAACCTTTGCCCCTCTAATCTAAGACTATGTCCTCTTGTTTTGCTACTTTGTTTCCTTTTAAATATACTCCCTTCCTCTACCTTGAGGATTCCCTTTACGTATTTAAATGTTTCTATCATATCTCCTCTGTCTCGTCTTTTTTCCAAGCTGTACATGTTAAGATCATTAAGCCTTTCTTGGTAACTTTTCTCCTTCAAGCCGTACACCATTTTAGTAGCCCTTCTCTGAACTCTCTCTAAGATGTCTATATCCTTCTGGAGATACGGTCTCCAGTACTGCACACAGTACTCCAAGTGAGGTCTCACCAGTGCTCTGTACAGTGGCATGAGCACTTCCCTTTTCCTACTGCTAATACCTCTCCCTACACAACCAAGCATTCTGCTAGCATTTCCTGCTGCTCTATTACATTGACTACTTACCCTTAGATCCTCTGAAATAATGACCCCTAAATCCTTTCCTCAGATGTTGAGGTTAGGACTGTATCAAATATTCTATATTCAGCCCTTGGGTTTTTACGTCCCAGGTGCATTATCTTGCACTTATCCACATTAAAACTCAATTGCCACAACTCCGACCATTTTTTTAGTTTACCTAAATCATTTGTCATTTGGCTGATCCCTCCAGGAACGTCAACCCTGTTGCAAATTTTTGTGTCATCAGCAAAAAGACACACTTTTCCATTAATACCTTCTGCAATATCACTAATAAAAATATTAAAGAGAATGGGTCCAAGTACTGACCCCTGAGGTACCCCACTGGTAACAAGACCTTGCGCCGAATAAACTCCATTTACCACACCCTCTGTTTGTGGTGCTCCTTCTTATTCCGGTGGAAAGTTCGTCACATCCTCGATTTCATAAAAGAGAAGGGAGAAGCACACGGGGAAATCTTTGGTGCAGGAGATCTTATGACAAATTGGGCAAAGATTATTACTGGTAGAGGTATATACCACTCACATTTAAATGAGCCTAAAGGTTTCCCGGCTCTAGGTTTAATCGCCTATGGCCATGTAGAGAGTGGCACTTCCCTTCTTTACCAAGTAGCAGGTCCTAGACGAGTTAAGAACAGATGGGAGACAATGCTCCCATAGCGTAATACTGCAGGGTAACCAAACAGAGGTAATTACACAGTGCACTTACCAATTAAGGAGCCTTTCAGTCTCAGGCTGTCAGTATAGCCTTAGGCACTCTTAGGTAGGTGCCCTGGACCTCTTTTCCTCGTTGGTAGATCCAGTGGTGTTGTTCCCATGAGGTATCAGGTTGGAATTAGCAAAACACGGTCAATGAAGGGTTAAAAGTGAAAAATATACATTTATTTCATAAAAAGGGACATAAAAATACCGAGATGCGTTTCGGCTGTGGTAGCCTTCCTCAATCGGTGTATTGTCCTGTAGTGTCTCGGTTTTAAAAACATGGGAACAACACCACTGGATCTACCAACGAGGAAAAGAGGTCCAGGGCACCTACCTAAGAGTGCCTAAGGCTATACTGACTGAGCCTGAGATTGAAAGGCTCCTTAATTGGTAAGTGCACTGTGTAATTACCTCTGTTTGGTTACCCTGCAGTATTACGCTATGGGAGCATTATCTCCCATCTGTTCTTAATTCGTATAGGACCTGCTACTTGGTAAAGAAGGGAAGTGCCACTCTCTACATGGCCATAGGCGATTAAACCTAGAGCCGGGAAACCTTTAGGCTCATTTAAATGTGAGTGGTATATACCTCTACCAGTAATAATCTTTGCCCAATTTGTCATAAGATCTCCTGCACCAAAGATTTCCCAGTGTGCTTCTCCCTTCTCTTTTATGAAAATCGAGGATGTGACGAACTTTCCACCGGAATAAGAAGGAGCACCACAAACATTGGGACTCCGGAGTATTTTATCTTCCATTTTCATGGACTGCTATACGCACTATTGCACTAAATTGAAATATTGGACACTTGTTGCACTTTTTGTGCATGTCCTTCGGATTAGCAATGGATATTTAATTTTTGCACTTTATTGATTATTATCTACAGGTATCTACGTATCCTCCTATATGCACTATTGCACTTAGCCCTGCTGGTTTTATTCTTTTTAAAGGCACCGCTGCACTTTACTGTTTTGTTGCACTTTATTTCACTATTGTGCCTACTATTGATGCACTTTATTTCATTATTTATATATGCATATGCAAACGTTTCAATTGCATTCCAGTGTTTTGCACTATTGATGTGCTGTCGGGAATACCTGCCACACCTCCCTCATCTTTGTTTAGCACAGGTTTTGGTTGTTTTTTCTGTGTTTTTTATTCCAGGGCGGCATCATATCACTTACTGGTTATAACTTATCATGATAACTGCATTTATTGGTAAAAACAATATATAACTTTATAGGCGCCCACGCTTTAGGGTATATAGCTTTATACCCACATTCCTTTCAAGACTTGATACTAGTCTAATTTGTACAGAATTAAGAAATACCCCATAAATCTAAAATAACTGTTAAAACTAGATATCCAAGAGTATTTCAGCAAATACCAAAAGCAGAGTAGAGTAGTTTTTATTGAGTGGGATTTGCTCAGGTCATCCCAATACTGAAAAGACCCTAACTTATAAAATTTTACTCATACAGGGTTATTCAGAGAGAATCAAAAAGTCCCCGCACGTTCGGTGACTTTTTGTTCACCGCATTTTGGGGCGATTCGGCGATTCCTAGTTTGCCGACCCTGCGGTGTATTCAGCAAGCACCGCAGGGCTCACGTAGTGCAGGGAATACTCGCCGCAAACCCGCCGAACACTCGCCGAACACTCAACTAATACTCACCGAAAACTCTCAAAAACCCCGCCGAACACGCCGGTAAAACCCGACGAGCCACTGATCAGAGCGCAGACCAGCCGCTGGAAAAACCAGCCGCTTGAAAGTTTCAAAACTAAGGCTAGGGTCAGAGTGGGGCAGTCGGAACGCGCGTGCAGGCGCACTAAATCACGGCCGTAGTAGCAGCACATAACGGCCAATGACGGCCAATATACGCAGTACGTGCGTACAAAAGTGCGCCGACACCACGCAACCGGCAAATGAACGCATTTTTCTCAGAACGTGAAACCGCTGCTACAGACGTACAGAGTGCGCTGCGGCCGCATGGCAGCGTGTGTGCGTGATTAGGAGACGTCAGACGCTGCTAGTGTGCGGCCTACATAACGTTCAAACAGCCGGATTTCCCTAGAATTGCGTTGGTGAGTACCTGCGACTGTGCGACTGTGGTCGTCTGACCACTTAAGCGTATTCCGTGAAAAAATGCGTGCGCACGCATCGACGTACATTTTGACGGTGGCCGCAGAAAATGCGCTCATCTGTCCCTAGCCTAAAACGCTGTTTGCAAAAAAACTACTGAACGAAAATGCCTGGAATTTACATATAAGATCCAATGAATGATAATAAAAAGGTCTGTTATGGGAAAATTAAAAAAACAATTTAAAAAAAATATTGGAAAAAATGCTTGCCTAAAAAATCCCGAAAAATGCCTAAAAGATCCAAAAAAATAAAAAATAAAATCAATAAATAAAGAAACCTTTTAAAGCAGAATAAAATAATGAATGGTATATTAGACATGGAATTAAAACGGGAATATTTTTAACATTGAAGCCTATGAAAATCGCCTGAATAAATCTGTTGAATGAAACCACTGACCAGCAGGGCATTTCGGCAACTTTTCACTGCTGTTCGGTGTCTCTGAATATATTAACCATTGCTTCTCTATGGGGGATTTCACTGCCCTCGAACAGGCACCGTACATGCAGGCAATTCGCCAAAATTTGGCGAATTGCCTGCTCTCTGAATAGCTGAATGGCCCCGAAATGTCCCTGTTCGCTGAATTTCATTGTCCGGTTACATTTCGGCGACATTTTGGATCTCTCCGAATAACCCCCATGGTCCAACATGACACAGGCTATTAAGGACTTTGTACTGATTCACCACTTTCATGAATATACCTCATCCTGTACTGATTCAAGGTCACGAAGTACAAGCCATTGTCATGTCCTACTTTAAAAGAAGAGGTTTCTATCACTTGCGAGGTAGTGATCCTGAAGATTGTTTCTGGGCAACTGTTTCTGGGCAACGGACTCTGACATCAAGGCTTGATACCAAGCAGGGGTGGACTGGGCGATGGAGGGTGGGGGGCAGGGCCGGACTGGGAATAAAAAGCAGCCCTGGAAATTTTTTTTTTATACCAGCCCCATATTGTGAGAAGTGCAAACGAAAAGGATAACAACAGGGTAATTCAAAGAGATTCGAAAAGTCACCGCACGTTCGGTGACTTTTCGTTCAATTCGGTTAGTTTTGCCGATCCCATTTCGGTGACCCTGCGGTGTATTCAGCAAGCACCACAGGGTCCCTGAATTGCAGGGAAAGGCTGCTGCAAAACCCGGCGAATGCACGCCGAAAACACGTAAAAACATCTGGATTAAACCCACCGAAAAACCCAAGCAGGAGCCGATCACATGCAGCGTAGCCGCCGGAAAAAGCCGACACCGCAGACGAAGACAGTGAATATATTAGAAAAACAGTTTGCTTGAATGATTGAAAAGTGAAACGCTGTTTGCAAAAAACTAAGTGAAAAGGTCTAAAATTTACATTTAAAATCCAATGAAAGATAATAAGGACTGTTACAGAAAAAAATAAGTAAACTTAAAATAAAAAAGTGGCTGACCATGCAGGAGACCAGACGTGCTTCTGCTGAGCTTCTGCTGAGCTCCGTCTGGAATCGCTGGAGATGGCTGTTTTGGACCGGAGATACCGCTTAATTTGCCCTACGGGGAGTCCCTGTGTGGTCGGCCATCGGGAGGAGCGCCCTGGAGCCGGTTTGTTCCCCCCTCCAGGGCAAAGCAGAGATTGCGGCCTTGGTCTGCAACGGAGACATCCAGGTGTCGGCCATCTTGAGGCCTATCACCAGGGACAGCCTCGGTGTGCTTCGGGTTTCCCAGACCTCCCCCGGCAGATATCACTGGATCACTGGACGGGTGGTCGGCTGTAGCGGCTCGGAGGATGGAGGGCCCCCATCTTCTGAACGCGGCGGCGGCCGCTGCGGCTGGGTTGCTGGAGGAACGAGGTGGCGCGGCATGGAGGCGGCCGACGCTCCCTCCTCGTGTTGGAGACCTGGAGGCGGTGTTTGAGCGCTCAGAGGAATTCCTGGTGATGGAGACGGAGGACAAGGGAGGCCCGAATATAACGGGCTCCTGGCGTACCCTGATGGCGGTGCTGCGTGAAGGTCAGGAGGCGACGGAGGACTTAACTGAACGTCCGGAACTGGTGAAGATGCCTCCCGGACGGTCGGTGGTCCTCCCTGCCGGGGTGGCGGATGGCGCGCCTGGAGGTGAGCTGGTCCCTGAGGACAAGGTAGAAGAGCACTGGAAATCGGAGACGCTGCACGAATACTCACCGCCGCAAGATGGAGTGGAGTTGGTGCCTGATGCGTCGCAAGCCGCGGTGGAGGTGATGCTTGCTGCTGGTGAGAGCCCTGTGGGAGGGCTGTGGTGGATATCCTGGCCTCATGGAATTAATCTGGACGTGAGTACTCTGCTGTGGGGATGCCTCCCCTTGTCCGCCCCGCGGCGACCGATGTTCCGGGACACTGGATGAGAGCACTCCTTTGTTAATCTCGTCTGCCTACCCGCTGTTTATTCCTTGAATTTTTGTTTTTGGGCCGCAGTTTGTGGATTTTTGCCCCCTCCCCACCTCCGCTGGGACTACGCCTTGGGATCTTTTTGCTGACTAAATGTCGTTCCTCCTCGGCTGGGGTTGCTTACGTATCTTTGAGACGCTCTTCAGATCTGAAGCGGATTTGATTTTCTTTTTGCCGTACGCTTTGCGTTTTTACAACCCCCCCCCAGTCTTTTTCCATTTTGCAGCTGCCCCCTGACACCACCTCCTTTCCCTTATCTTTAATTTCTTTACTGCGACGTCTCTGCGGACATTTGCATTATTTTTCTTTACTTTACCCCTTTTTTTTATTTTTTTATTTTATGGCTGCGTAACGGATGTCTCCGGCTGGGGACATCCCTGTAGAGATTTTGTGCCACGATGCCATCTACCTGCTTTTACGTCTGTGACCCATTGCTTTGTGTTCATGTGTGTTTATTATCTATGGCTTGGTAGCTACTCAAATGTTATGTGGCCCTGCGTGGCTCACTTATACTGGTGATTTCTTGATGTTCCTGCTAAAATTCTGAAAATAAAGAATTAAAAAAAAATAAATAAATAAATAAGAAAAATGCTTAAGAAAATATCAAAAAAATTCTATAAAGAGACTCTTTACTGCTGAATTTTATAACGAACGGTTTATTAGATATTGAATTAAAACGGGAATATTTTTAACATTGAAGCCTATGGGATTCGCCTGAATAAATCCGCTGCATGAAACCACCGAATGGCAGGGCATTTCGGGAACCTTTCACTGCTGGTTTTTGTTCTCTGAATAGAGGAAGCATTGCTTCTCTATGGGGATTTCACTGCCCTTGAACAGGCACCGTATGTGCAGGCAATTCGCCAGGATTTGGCAAATTACCTGCTCTCTGGATAGCCGAATGGACAAGAAAGGTAACCGAACGCTGATTTTCAGCGCTCGGTTACCTTTCTCAAGCAATTCGGATCTCTTTGAATAACCCTGTAACAGTAAGATATGAAATCACAATCTATCACAGCAGCCCATAGTCTCATGTATTTGGTTGGGAACAACAGCGTTGTGTTCCCGTTAGACTCTCAGAGATTGGTTGAGATTACACACATACATATATACATACATATGTAAAGTAGTACGTAGTGATACCTTTTTATAAATTGGACTAACGCTACAATTAACAGATAAGAGAGGAATCCTCTCGAAAGCTTGTCTTTTAAATGTTACATTAGTCCAGTAAAAAAGGTATCACTACGCACGGCTATACTCTTAATTTTGTCATCTGGACTAACAAGTCTTATCAAAATCTAGAGATCTCCAAATAATTGTTATAAAAAGAAACATTACATTAAAAAAAATAAAAAAAATTATGGTCATTTCAGCTCCCACTGAGCTCCATACATGTATACCCAGACAAAATCAGCCCCCCCCCCCAGATACATGTATACCTAGACAAAAATCAGACCCCAGATACAGGGCCATCTTTAATTTTGACTGGGCCCTGGGGAAACCTTTTCTTGGGCCCCCATGCACATTTTCTCTCCACCCCAAAAACTGCGCTTTGTTTTCATTTACATGGTTACTTTTGTCATCATTTGGAAGCTCTGATCACAGCCCACGGCAGACGTATTATTTTTGTATTTCATTTTTTTTTTTAGAATGTTACTCACACACGCACATGGAGACCCTGCCCCACTCTCACACCATGCATGCTGCACGCACACACACACACACACACAAACTGCAAACACACACACACACAAACTGCAAACACACACACCAAACTGCAAACACACACACACCAAACTGCAACCACACACACACACCAAACTGCAACCACGCACACATACACACCAAACTGCAACCACACACCAAACTGCAAACACACACCAAACTGCAAACACACACACAAACACCAAACTGCAACCACACACACACACACCAAACTGCAACCACACACACACACACCAAACTGCAACCACACACACCAAACTGCAACCACACACTCCCCAAACTGCAAACACACACACAGGTTGCAAACACAATCAAACTGCAACCATACACACACAAGTTGCAAACACAACCAAACTGCAAACATACACACACACACAAGTTGCAAACACAACCAAACTGCAAACATACACACACACACGTTGCAAACACAACCAAACTGCAAACACACACACACACAGGTTGCAAACACAACCAAACTGCAAACACACACACACACACCAAACTGCAAACACACACACACCAAACTGCAAACACACACACACACCAAACTGCAAACACACACACACACCAAACTGCAAACACACACTCACCAAACTGCAAACACACACACACTCACCAAACTGCAAAACACACACACACTCACCAAACTGCAAACACACACACACCAAACTGCAACCACACACACACAAAACTGCAACCACACACACACACACCAAACTGCAACCACACACACACCAAACTGCAACCACACACACACACACCAAACTGCAAACACACACACACCAAACTGCAAACACACTCACCAAACTGCAAACACACTCACCAAACTGCAAACACACACACACAGGTTGCAAACACAATCAAACTGCAAACATACACACACAAGTTGCAAACACAACCAAACTGCAAACACACACTGAAGAGAATAATCGTCTCCAATTGTCCGTCCTTTAACCCCTAAGACCCTGTCTTAGGCACACCTTGAGTTAACTCTCCTTCTGCGCAGGGAGAGAGAAAAAATCCTTCAAAGAAGACACACGAGGCATGTATTTTTGTCTGGCAATTTTCTCTCTGCCTTCCAACGTTTTTTGACACATATTTATGCTTCTAACGAAAACGTTGTCTCTTTATTTCATTGGTTAACATTTCAAAACATAGCATAGTTCATTGGCCAGTTTCAATACAGGTCTGGTGACACATTTCTGGACAGTCCCGTGGCCCGAGACATGTGATTTCTTGAGACATGTGATTTCTTGAGACATGCTATCCATCAGCACTTTTATCACTTCAGAGAAACTTGCAAACATCAGCATTTTTGTCATTTTAAAGACATTTGCAAACATCTTGAGAAGTGAAACTTAATCCTATAATACTGCTGATTATCAATTTATCTTAAAACTATTTCTTATATTTAAACCTTAATTTATCTATTAATATTATAATTCATGGGGTGTTATTTAACTACTTATAGGGTCCTTCTTGTAGGTTAGCAGATGGTGGTCTGAGGATTCCTTTTCCTTCAATCCCCTCTTAGAATCATAGTATGATCATACTATTTGATTCTTTCTTTGTTTCATCTATCTACTGTAAGTTAGTATGGGTTGGGGAGCGAGACCCTGTAAAGCTTCGCGAGTATAATTAACAAATCTCTGCTGGTTATAATATAAATAGTTAATCCAATCTACATTCTTATTAATAGTAACAAGAGGTGCTAGGAATGACTCAAACCCTGCCTTTACCTGATCCCTTGCTTTAAATTCATCAGGGACCCCTCTTGGTACCCCTATAACATCAATATTGGCATGCGGATCAAGACTACCTTGTGGACTTGGGACTTCCCTTTTCCTGCGACGTGAGCTAATATTTGGAATTTCCTCAGGATCCGAAACAATATGAAATCCCATTATGGCCTTAGCTAGGGCACATTCACCTGACCATTGAAGGGGCAGACGCTCCCTAATCTTGAGGTCTCCACATATCCAGTAGAGATCCCCAATCAGAAAAACTTGATTCTGTAACTTAGTACTGTTGATATTGCTATAATTGGCACAATAACCCTCGGGGAAGAAGGTGAGGTTCCTACCTTTTTCTACTGACCTATAGCAGGTATAGTTCCCTGGGTAAACATGTATCCCTTCTCCTGGTTGTGGGAGGCGTGTTAGTATGGGGTAGCTATTCTTCCAATATTCACATAAACTCTGGCTATCAGTGGTGTTAGTATATAAACTAAGAAAACATTCTTCTACATCTTGCGGAATATTAAAAGGTACGGTGCCTAGATGTGGCCTAGCAGCACCACACACATAACAATTTGTACGGTTATTGTTTAGGGCACTAAATTTTACCCATTCTAGCCAAACATTTACATCTGAAAATCCTGTTTCCATTATTATGCTGTCTTCATAGGTGGGATTGGCTATTGATTTGGTGTTAGGTAGGAGAGGAGGAGGTCTCACTACCTCTCCATATTTCCTGGGTAGGAATGGGTTCTCTTCCTTCTTATAAATGGCCATATCTTGGAGTTTGAACTTGTATCGAGGGAATTTGGTTGTGGCAGTTGCGTATATTCCCATTACATAGACACCCGTGTCGGCCTGGGAAGGGTGTTGTATAGTCAGCGTCAATTGTACTGTCTGAGCTCCGCTTCTGATTGAGCACCACCACCCACCTCTCCCAATCAAAGTCATACGATTTAATAGGCTTTGTCCCTTGGAACTGCGTCGTCGTGCGGCGCTATCTGGTTTATATCCCCATCTGTTAACTACTGCATCAGAGGTACCATATCCCATATTGCCCGTGTCCCACCCCACTGCGCCCCAATAATCACAATTATGTCCCCAGTACTCATCGGTTACACATATATATACAGTTGCCTTGTACAGTATCATACTGCAGTAATGGTGGACAATAAAAAAAACAACAGTGGCCAGACAGTGATGGTTTGGGTTGGGGTTCTTTCTGGTAGGGGGTGTGGACAATAGGGGTTGTGACATATGTTCCGAAGGGGAAACATATTATTTCAGTCTTTTTCTTCCCCCACATGCGTCTCCATACTCTTCGAAAAGGATCCTTGGTTGTCATCTTCTCCTTGTTGGAAACCAGGGCTATCTGCCCTCGTGAGTGTCTCTTGGTCCGGGTCCTCTTCCTGATGGAGGCCAAGGCTATTAGCTGCTCCCGTTAGTGCCCCTTGTTGAGTCCTTTGTTGAATCCGCTTGACTCGAGAGGGTCCCTTGTTGAATCCAGACCGGGCTGTCCTCTGTCAGTATAGCTGTGCGGGTTACGGCTACCACCGTGGTCTCTGGTCCATAGGCGAAATCCTCTGGTCTTTTTCCTTTCTGTAGCCGCTTTACCAGCACCTTGTCTCCTGGATTAAATGGGTGGGTAGGTTTGTCTGAAAGAAAGGGAGACTTAAATATAACTTCGTCTCTGGTTGTCTCGAGGGTTGAGATCAGCTGCCTAACATATTCATCCCTTATCTGCTCTAAGTCCCCTGTCTCCACTGTTAGCCTACCTGTAGACCATGGTAATGGAAAGGGTCTGCCCATAAGTATCTCGAAGGGGGAGTAGCCTGTGTTCCTATTAACCGCCATTCTGATTTCAGCCAGAATGATGGGGAGTACCAATTTCCAATCCTTTAGCTCTTCTGTGGTTGCATATTTTTGTAAGGTACAAAATAATTGGTCCCCATCTATTGTGGGAGGTCGCAAAACCCGGCATTACTAGTTTAGCTATGTCCTGTTGTGCTGCTCGTTTAGCTGCTTGGTCAGCCAGATGATTCCCTTTTGCAAAAGGATCTGAGGCTCTGGTGTGTGCTCTACAATGTAACACCGCTATCTGAGAGGGCATAAGAATGCTTGCTAGGAGGTCCGTGACCAGGGTCGAATGGGAAATCTTCTTGCCATCTGCGGCCACAAATCCCCTCTTTTCCCATATCGTCCCATGGTCATGGACTACACCATAAGCATATTTGGAGTCAGTGTATATCGTGACAGGTCTACCCGCATAGAGCCTGCAGGCTCGTGTTAATGCAATCAGTTCTGCTGCCTGGGCAGACTGGTAGGGTACAGGCCCTGACTCTAGAACAGTGTCAGGGAGTTGAACCACTGCATAGCCTGCATGATAAGTGTTGTCATTGGGGCGGGTACAGGAGCCGTCAACAAAGACGACATCTGCGTCCGGAACAGGTGTTGACATGAGATCAGGGCGGGGTGCAGTTTCAGACTCAATGGAGAGAGCACAGTCATGTTCGAGTGGGATGGTATCTGAGGGATTCTTAAGACCCAGTAAAGCGTTTAGGATTGGTGCTGGACCAGAGACACTTGAACTGTATTCTATGTGCAGTGCAGGGTTGCTTAGCAGTGTGACTTCATATCCACTAAAGCGCTGTGATGACATGTGCTGTGTATGTATGCCCTTAAGTAAAAATAAAACATCATGGGTTGTGTGTAGGTGAGTTTCGTACCCTAGTGTGTATTGGCTTGCCATACTAACGGCCATTGCACATGCTGCCAGGGCACGCAAACAGGCCGGCATCCCTTGTACCGTTACTGGCAGAATCTTTGAAAAAAAATGCTACGGGGCGCAACCGGCCCCCATGTTCTTGCGTCAGTACCCCAGCCATGGTTTTACAATTGTCCCTTGCAAACAGATGAAATGAAAGTACATAATCAGGGAGGCCTAGCGCGGGGCTTGTCATCATTGCATTCCTGAGAACCTTAAAGGCATTTAACATTTCATTAGACCACGTTATCATATTGGATTGACCCAACAGGGTGGCTTGTCTCAGAATGTTATCGTAGTAGGAGCAGTCAGGGATCCACTGTCTGCAATAGTTTATCATGCCTAAGAATGACAGCATGTGCTTCTTAGTTTTCGGGTTGACCAGGCCCGTGACAGACTGGACTCTCTTCTGACTGATGCTCCGTTCCCCCTGTCTGAGAACAAACCCTAAATATTCAACTTGCGTTTGACACCACTGCATTTTTTTTAAGGGAAACCTTGTGCCCACATTCCTGTAACCACCTAAGAAGTGATTTACCATCCTCCCGGCAGGCCTCCTCTGATGGACTGCATACGAGGAGATCATCCACGTATTGCAGCAGGACAGAACCATGGCTGGGGTGCCAGAATTTCAGAGTGGCCTGCAGTACAATACTGTAGACCACCGGGGCATCAACGTACCCCTGAGATAACCTTTTCCATGTAAGCTGTGTGCCTTCGAATGAAAATGCAAAAAGTAGTGCCGTGTCAGGGTGTACAGGGATGCTAAAAAAATGCATTCTTCAGGTCAATTACAGAAAAATGTGTATGTGTCGCTGGTATTGATGACAGAAGTGACGTGACATCTGGGACAATTGGCGCAATTAGAATCACTAGGGAATTAACTGCGCACAAGTCTTGAACGAACCTGACAGTCCCGTCAGCTTTGTTCACAGGGTTGATTGGGGTGCTGTATGGGGACACTACTGGTTGTAAAATACCGTCGCGTAGGAATTTGTCAATCATGGGGCGCAATCCGTCCTCTTTCTCTTTGGACAATGTTTAAAAATTCTATTAATATCTTCTATTTCTATAGCCTTTTTGAGCAATTTATCTCCTACTGTCATAAACGGAAAATGGGTTTTGTTGGTGTTATTCTCATATCTTAAGGGCTTATTAATGGCGATCCTTTGTTATATACGAGTGGCCATAATAACGAAAGGCAGTATATATTCTTCTGCGGTTTTTTTTTTTCCTCTTTTACTTCCTCTTTTTTTTTTTTTTTTTTCTCGTCTTTGGATGTGGATGGGGCCGAAGGTTTCAAATCCTCCATTGCCCCTACCGCACCCAAGACCTCTGTCTCAGTAAAGGGACGGATATATGGATTGTCTATAAGACGGAGGGGGTCGTGGTTCCCAGCTGGCACGGGGTATTTCTTGTTTATTCCGTGGTATACTCTGTTCTATTTTATGCAGTCTGGCGCTGTCAGAGGACAATGGGGTCCCTCTTCTACATTGTTTACTTTGCCTGTTAAACTAGCATTCTGTCACCATTAATCATTGTCCCCCCCTCCCCAATTTCATATACTGCATGTCCCACTGAGGGTCTCCATGATAATAGGGCCATGCCTCGGTGTCATCGAGACATAATCCTTTCACTATATCCATATAGAATGGGCCGTGGTCTCCCTGTCTGAGGAAAGGATCACAACTCCCACTGCTTCTGTCCATCCCGCCAGATTATCTATCCATGGGTTAACTAAATAGCAATCTGTGCCCCCTACTCGTGCTACATAATCTTTACAATACTCTCCTATTTTCGGTAAGGGATATTCTTTAACCTTGCTACTTTGAATACCCTTGGTTAGTTGTACAATTGAATAATCAGGCAGGTAAAATAGAGAAAGAAAGAAAAAAGAGAGGCTCTTCACAGTGCTCGAAAAGAAAAACAATTTAAATTCTTACTATATATATATATATATGCTACATAGATCAACAAAAGATGAGCTAATTTAAGGATAAGTAATATAAACTTATTTAGTGAATCCTCCCCTAATCTCGAGAATCAAACTTCTAATCTTTTACTTTTTATTTTGTAGTTATATAATTCCTTCATATCATAAACAAAAATTTATAAACCACAATCCATCAGTATATAAAAACCAGCCTCACAATATATGCATCTCCGGATAGTAACTGCATATATGATTAATATCATCTACCTTATCAGTCAGCAACTAACACACAAATGGCCAACAAACACCTCTGCCCAATACAACATGCACCTCACAGCAAACAATGTCCAACCAGTCAGCTCTTATATATACATATATATATACACAGTACCATCAGTATACAACGGGGCAAAAGTCTGCCTTACCTTACAGATTTTCCTGCCACCCAATTAACTTATCACTCTATAATAATATATACTTTAACAATATATACATATATATACATATAATTAAACCGGTAATACAGGAATGACGAGCGTCCGTCTTACCTTACAGACCACTCGGCACTTTAACTTATACCTCTACAATTTATGTAATTTACTCTATTATCACAACTGAGGGACGTCTGTCTTACCTTACAGATCGTTCAACAGTGAATCTTAACACTCTAATATCCTTATACTCTAATATTCTTATACTCTATACATTTTATGAGGGTTAACGCAAGGTGTGATCAATTGGACATATAATGTCCCTTATACACTATAGGACATGGACAATTAATTTTAGTTCGAGATAAACGCTGTCATTGCCCTCGTCCAGACAAGACAATATACTCACCAGGACGAGGGGTGACTGTTCATGTCGGCAGTGCCTCCAGATTGAAGAGAATAATCGTCGCCAATTGTCCGTCCTTTAACCCCTAAGACCCTGTCTTAGGCACACCTTGAGTTAACTCTCCTTCTGCGCAGGGAGAGAGAAAAAATCCTTCAAAGAAGACACACGAGGCATGTATTTTTGTCTGGCAATTTTCTCTCTGCCTTCCAACGTTTTTTGACACATATTTATGCTTCTAACGAAAACGTTGTCTCTTTATTTCATTGGTTAACATTTCAAAACATAGCATAGTTCATTGGCCAGTTTCAATACAGGTCTGGTGACACATTTCTGGACAGTCCCGTGGCCCGAGACATGTGATTTCTTGAGACATGTGATTTCTTGAGACATGCTATCCATCAGCACTTTTATCACTTCAGAGAAACTTGCAAACATCAGCATTTTTGTCATTTTAAAGACATTTGCAAACATCTTGAGAAGTGAAACTTAATCCTATAATACTGCTGATTATCAATTTATCTTAAAACTATTTCTTATATTTAAACCTTAATTTATCTATTAATATTATAATTCATGGGGTGTTATTTAACTACTTATAGGGTCCTTCTTGTAGGTTAGCAGATGGTGGTCTGAGGATTCCTTTTCCTTCACACACACACAGGTTGCAAACACAACCAAACTGCAAACATACACACACACACAAGTTGCAAACACAACCAAACTGCAAACATACACACACACACAAGTTGCAAACACAACCAAACTGCAAACATACACACACACACAAGTTGCAAACATACACACACACACACAGGTTGCAAACACAACCAAACTGCAAACACACACACAGGTTGCAAACACAACCAAACTGCAAACATACACACACAGGTTGCAAACACACTCACCAAACTGCAAACACACTCACCAAACTGCAAACACACTCACCAAACTGCAAACACACACACACAAGTTGCAAACACAACCAAACTGCAAACATACACACACACAGGTTGCAAACACAACCAAACTGCAAACACACACACACACACATACAGGTTGCAAACACAACCAAACTGCAAACATACACACACTCACCAAACTGCAAGCACACTCACCAAACTGCAAACACACTCACCAAACTGCAAACACACACACACAGGTTGCAAACACAATCAAACTGCAAACATACACACACAAGTTGCAAACACAACCAAACTGCAAACATACACACACAGGTTGCAAACACACTCACCAAACTGCAAACACACTCACCAAACTGCAAACACACTCACCAAACTGCAAACACACACACACAAGTTGCAAACACAACCAAACTGCAAACATACACACACACAGGTTGCAAACACAACCAAACTGCAAACACACACAGGTTGCAAACACAACCAAACTGCAAACATACACACACTCACCAAACTGCAAACACACTCACCAAACTGCAAACACACTCACCAAACTGCAAACACACACACACAGGTTGCAAACACAATCAAACTGCAAACATACACACACAAGTTGCAAACACAACCAAACTCCAAACATACACACACAAGTTGCAATCACAACCATACTGCAAACATACACACACACAGGTTGCAAGCACAACCAAACTGCAAACACACACACAGGTTGTAAACACAACCAAACTGCAAACACACACACACAGGTTGCAAACACAACCAAACTGCAAACATACACACACAAGTTGCAAACACAACCAAACTGCAAACATACACACACAAGTTGCAAACACAACCAAACTGCAAACATACACACACACAGGTTGCAAACACAACCAAACTGCAAACACACACAGGTTGCAAACACACTCACCAAACTGCAAACATACACACACACAAGTTGCAAACACAACCAAACTGCAAACATACACACACAAGTTGCAAACACAATCAAACTGTAAACATACACACACAAGTTGCAAACACAACCAAACTGCAAACATACACACACACACAGGTTGCAAACACAACCAAACTGCAAACACACACACACACACAGGTTGCAAACACAACCAAACTGCAAACATACACACACTCACCAAACTGCAAACACACTCACCAAACTGCAAACACACTCACCAAACTGCAAACACACACACACAGGTTGCAAACACAATCAAACTGCAAACATACACACACAAGTTGCAAACACAACCAAACTCCAAACATACACACACAAGTTGCAAACACAACCAAACTGCAAACATACACACACACAGGTTGCAAGCACAACCAAACTGCAAACACACACACAGGTTGCAAACACAACCAAACTGCAAACACACACACACAGGTTGCAAACACAACCAAACTGCAAACATACACACACAAGTTGCAAACACAACCAAACTGCAAACATACACACACAAGTTGCAAACACAACCAAACTGCAAACATACACACACACAGGTTGCAAACACAACCAAACTGCAAACACACACAGGTTGCAAACACACTCACCAAACTGCAAACATACACACACAAGTTGCAAACACAACCAAACTGCAAACATACACACACACACAAGTTGCAAACACAATCAAACTGTAAACATACACACACAAGTTGCAAACACAACCAAACTGCAAACATACACACACACACAGGTTGCAAACACAACCAAACTGCAAACACACACACACACACAGGTTGCAAACACAACCAAACTGCAAACATACACACACAGGTTGCAAACACACTCACCAAACTGTAAACATACACACACACACACAGGTTGCAAACACACTCACCAAACTGCATACACACAAACAGGTTGCAAACACACTCACCAAACTGCAAACATACACACACCCACACACACACACACACACAAGTTGCAAACACAACCAAACTGCAAACATACACACACACACAAGTTGCAAACACAATCAAACTGCAAACATACACACACAAGTTGCAAACACAACCAAACTGCAAACATACACACACACACAAGTTGCAAACACAATCAAACTGCAAACATACACACACAAGTTGCAAACACAACCAAACTGCAAACATACACACACACACAGGTTGCAAACACAACCAAACTGCAAACACACACACACACACACACACACACACAGGTTGCAAACACAACCAAACTGCAAACATACACACACAGGTTGCAAACACACTCACCAAACTGCAAACATACACACACACACACACACACACACACATGTTGCAAACACAACCAAACTGCAAACACAATCAAACTGCAAACATACACACACAAGTTGCAAACACAACCAAACTGCAAACATACACACATACACAGGTTGCAAACACAACCAAACTGCAAACACACACACACACACACAGGTTGCAAACACAACCAAACTGCAAACATACACACACAGGTTGCAAACACACTCACCAAACTGTAAACATACACACACACACACAGGTTGCAAACACACTCACCAAACTGCGTACACACACACAGGTTGCAAACACACCAAACTGCATACACACACTAGGGGTGTGCGTTTCGGGTTTCGGAATTTCGGAATTTTCACGAAATTTCCCGATTCGTGTTTTCGGATGCGGCCGATTTTCCAAAAATTTTTAGATCCGAAAATGGCAGATCCGAAAAGTTTTCCGAGCCGAAACGAAATATTTTCGGAATTTTCGAATGTACTTGAAATGTGTCAAATCGAAATTTATTGCTTTGAAACGAGAAGAACAGACGTTCCGAAAAAATGAAAATTTCCGAAAATACGAAAAGTCGATACAAAAAATGAGCTAAGTGACACGAAAATACGAAAAATGGTCGAAATTCCGAAAAAAAATGTACACGAAAAACGAGTCGAGCCGAACCAAATCGAAACAGAAATCGGTCGAAACGAGCCGAATCGAAAAGTTTAAAAATCCGAAAAATTGAATCGAATCGAACCGAAAAAAAAATCGGTGCACAAGCCTAACACACACACAGGTTGCAAACACACACACATGGAAAACATTTTTCCTCTGCGTAATTAGAGGGGAGGGGGGCAGCTGTGTATTAAGTGGAGGCTAAAGGGTTTCCCTTTCCCCACTGAGATTGTAAGGGGGTATAAAAGTATTCAGCACCCCAAATAGATGTGTAGCGCTGTGGTAAAATCTTGCTGTGGCAGTACCTATTTTTGGCCACAAGATGGAGACTATTGCGATCAGAGATACTGGACATTGGGACTACAATGCCCGGCATGCTTTGCAAGAAGACAGGAAGTGGGTGGGGACTGAACACTTACATCCTCTGCCTCATGGAGAAAGTTCCAGAGCGCGCCAGGGAAGCGGAGAAAGCAGACGCACCGAGCAGATCGCGGGAGAATCTAGGCCCAAAGCCCGAGGGTGATCTGTTGTTCCGGTTTTGGGGTCACCTAGCCTGAGGAGAAGGAGACTCGCCCAGCGTCCCGACACTGCTGCAGACCGGCGGAATCGAGCGGAGAGCAGGCGGTGAGCTGGACAAGCGTCGTAAAGCTAGACAACGGATCCGGCCGCTAGTATCACCAGTCAAAATCCGGAGGAGAGACGTCCTGGGTCAGCGGAGCCTGAAGAAACCGTCGGATGGGTGAGAGGCCTCCAAGGCTGTTGTATGATTAAAGGACGCTCTGCTGTTTTCTCTTTTAAGTCCACAGGGCCCCAACTGACTAGTCGAAGATCTTTCTTTATTAAACTCACTGGCCAGTTGAACAGTACCCGGGTACCACACACACACACACAGATACACTTTTCACATTCTGGGACTTAACCTGTGCAGGACTCATTTCCTTCTACGAATCGAAATAAGGGGTTAAAAGATAAATGTACGTTCCGAATATATTTTTTCCTCTTTTTCCGCTGCGCGTTTACCGTAATACGAAGGGATTGTATGTTTGGGTTTTTGCTACGTGTCCCCTTTTCTGAACTATCGGGAAATTGCATTGCTTTTATGTTCGGTTGCGAATATTTTATTTTCCGAAATACGAAGCCTCGTGTTTCGTTTCTTTTCCGCTACGCGTTTTACCGTGATACGAAAATACTGTAAAAATACTTGTGAATACCGTATTTCAACATCTGCTCAAATATTTTAGTAAACTATATAAATGATAAAAACTCACAACTGTCTTGGAGTATATTTATTCCCTAGTGCGGGGAGACTGACCCGTGGTTTATTTTCAGCGGCTCCTTCGGGAGTGAGCGCTACAGATGTATGGGGGATGCTATGCCTTGGGGGCTTCGCGTGGGCGGGAAATAACTGCAGGGCAGTTTTTTTTCTCTCTCCCTCTCCTCAAGTGTAAACTGTCCCTGCCTGCAAAATCTACCAGACCCAGCTGCAGCAAATTGAAAGAGGTGCCTGAGGGCAGCCTCCAGGTGCACATACATACATGGGTGAGTGCTGTGGCATCCTCTCTCCTGGCGCTGGGTCTGTCTGTGACAGGTTGAAGGAGAGCTTAATGCTGGGCCCAGGCTCACTGCATGAGCTCTCGGGCTCCAGGCCCCCTGTGAGTCACTGACACTTGGGTCCTGCTGTGAGGGAGAATCGGCTCTAGATGGGTGCTGGCAGCCGTCGGCCAGGCCTAGGCAGGCCACAGTTCCTCCTCTGCATCCTGCTGCAGCATTTAAAAAAAAAAAAACCCCACTGCTAGAAATCAGACCAGGTGGCCCAATTATGAAGCAGCCTGCCGGGATTTCTCCCGGTATCCCGGTAGGCCAGTCCGGCCCTGGGGGGGGGCCTGCTGTGGGGAAGAATACAGTGAGGGATCTGCTGAGGGTGGGGTGTAAAAAAGATTGGAATGGGCCTGGGGGAGAGGAATGTGGGGGGGTGTAAAAAAGGCTGTGGTGGAGCTCTGTGATACGCTCATACACACCGAATATTACTGTGAGTTTTATTGCTGTGGAGCTCTGTGATACGCTCATACACCCAGGGGTGGACTGGGTGACGGAGGGTTGGGGGCCTGCTGTGGGGAAGAATACAGTGAGGGATTTGCTGGGGGTGGCGTGTAAAAAAGATTGGAATGGGCCTGGGGAGAGGAATGTGGGGGGGGGTGTAAAAAAGGCTGTAGTGGAGCTCTGTGATACGCTCATACACACCGAATATTACTGTGAGTTTTATTGCTGTGGAGCTCTGTGATACGCTCATACACCCAGGGGTGGACTGGGCCGGGAGGCAGGGGGACAGTTGTGCCGCCCCAATGTGCCTCCATGAGTTATACGTTTTTTTATTTGTGTCTCGCAGGCCACGGCCGCACAGAAGCGTTAGCGCTGGCCGCGCTACCAGACGTGATACCTCCGCAGCCTCCTCCATGCTAGCGTGCCATGCACTAGCTGAAGAGGAGGGCGCGGTCAACGCTCAGACACGTCGGGGGAGCCGCAGCCTGCAGACGAATGCCGCGTGCTGCGCAGCATCTGAACTGCGTGGATGAGGGAGCACCGCGGAAGCCAGTCCAGCCCAGTCGCTGCCCAGGAGGGACCTGAAATTGAGGGACCTGCCTGCTGTGTGGGGACAAGAAATTGAGGGACCTGCCTGCTATGAGGGACAATAAATTGAGGGACCTGCCTGCTATGAGGGACAATAAATTGAAGAACCTGCCTGCTGTGTGGGACATTAAATTGAGGGACCTGTTTGCTGTAGGGACAATAAATTGAAGGACCTGCCTGCTGTGTGGGACAATAAATTGAGGGACCTGTTTGCTGTAGGGACAATAAATTGAGGGACCTGCCTGCTGTGTGGGACAATAAATTGAGGGACCTGTTTGCTGTAGGGACAATAAATTGAGGGACCTGCCTGCTGTGTGGGACAATAAATTGAGGGACCTGCCTGCTGTGTGGGACAATACTGTGGGGTTGTAAAAAAAGAATGGGATCGGCCCAATGTTATTTATTACTAAATTTGCATTTTTTTTTTTATTGTTTAAACAAATTATTTTCTGCATTACGGGCCTCTGGGTTGTACTTGTCCCCTGGGCCAAAAGTTGCCTGTCAGCCCCTGCATACACCCCACATATTACTGTGAGTTTTAATGCTGTGGAGCTCTGTGATACGCTCATACACACCACATATTACCGTGAGTTTTATTGCTGTGGAGCTCTGTGATATGCTCATACACACTGCACATTACAGTGAGCTTTATTGCTGTGGAGCTCTGTGATACACTCATACACACCGCATATTACTGTCAGTTTTAATGTTGTGGAGCTCTGTGATATGCTCATTAGGGATGTGCAATATGTTTCGTTCCGAATTGAATTTCGCCCAAAATTTACCATTTTCGTTCTTTCGGGAGCATTTCTGACACAAAATATTGGCCGTCCAAAGTTACAAGGTCCTGAATTGTTTTTTGAACGCAAACAAAATAATTTCGTTATGGGACCGGAATGAAAAAAAATGGGCCGCAAATGATACGAAATGCCCAAAAAAATGGAACAAAAGCGGTCAAAAACTGATTAAATGCCAGAAACAAAAGATCTGAAACGAAAAAAGACAGAACCAATGATCTAAAATGAAAATAAAGAGAACAAAATGATCTAAAATGAAAGCAAAATGGAAAAACTGGTTTGAAAGTAAAAAATAGAAAAACATGATTTAAAACGCAAAACAACCGAACCAAATTGTCTGAAACGAAATAAAAAATTAAACACCCAGAACAAAATGATTTAGAATGAAAAAAAACTGAACCAAATTATCTGAAAGAAAAAAACCACGGAACAAATTAAATGATTTAAAAAGAAAATAGCAATTTTTTTATTCTTCTTTCTTTTTAATTTACAGGGTAATTCAAAGAGATCCGAATTGCTGGAGAAAGGTAACCTTTCTTGGCCATGCGGCTATCCGGAGAGCAGGCAATTCGCCAAATCCTGGTGAATTGCCTGCACATACCAGTGACGTGTGGGGAGGTCAGTGGCTGGTGAGGCACTGGCTTTTATCAGAGCCAGATATAACCAGGTTACTTAGGTTCAGGTTCAGTGCTCCCCAGGATCTGGCTGCTCTCAGCTCCCCAGGATCTGGCTGCTCTCATTGCTCCCCAGGATCTGGCTGCTCTCATTGCTCCCCAGGATCTGGCTGCTCTCAATGCTCCCCAGGATCTGGCTGCTCTCAATGCTCCCCAGGATCTGCGTCATCCTCCAGGCAGCCGAGTGTCATGCTGAGGCCACACCCCGAGCACAACCCCGCGCCCACTGACTGTGAGAGACAGCACCGTCACATGACTATCCTGCGCCAATCAATGCATGGGAGGCCTGCCTCCCATGCACCATGCAGGCGTGTTTTGAATGGTTTGAACCAATGGCGGTTTCTTTTGGTCCAAGTTATTCCATTGCTCTCCCAGTGCCTCTGAGGCACTGGGAGAGCAATATTCAGGAAGTGGTCAGTGCTCGGACGTCTGTTCATTAAACAGACGTGCCGTGCTTCACACTTCTTGGCAGCCTACGCAATTTGCGATGGCGGGGGAACGAAGAGTGGGTGATTTTTTTTTTATTTTATCAATTCAGCAGCACTTAATTGCAGGTGAGGCTCTGCCTCACCTGCCGCCCCTGACCGCACGTCCCTGGCACATACGGTGCCTGTTCAGTGCCTGTTCGAGGGCAGTGCATCCCCATAGAGAAGCAATGCTATGCAAAACTGTTGTTTGTGTTACAAGTGTTGGTTTTCTAAGTATAAAAAAAAGCCACTTAAAAATCTTGGTGTGGAAATTCAACTTGCAATTCTAAAATTCAGAAAATAACACAAGATTTTTTTGTTGCTAAAAGTAACAGACTCCATAACCAATAATTGTAATTTGTTAAAACTATTAATTACTATTTAATTAACTATTAATATTAATAGTATTTGATAAAAGCTAAGGTTCACAAGGATCCTCATTTGTTTGGGAATTGTTGCCACGAAATTGCAAAAAATAAAATAAAAATGTATACCTGTATCAGAAATGGTCATGTAAGTATTTTCCTCCCTTTTAGTTCTGAATTTTTCAGAGCAAGAAAACCTCCCAAACAATGCACATTGTTAGTAGCTGACTGATGTACAAATAATAGTGTTTGCAGGCATCTGTTAAAATTGTTAGAAACAAAATAAAAAAGGAAAAAATGTCAATACTACTGTCATCATCTTCTTACAGCCAACATATTCGTCAGTCCTTTACAATACAAGTATTTATTTGACGCGAGTCCGTCATTTTTGTGCGGATTGCGCACAACAGATGTATGTTTTGACGGAAGACAAGATAGTGACCGTCATTTTTGACGGATCTAGTAAATAAAGTGCGCATCGACGTTCTACGTTGTGAATCCACAATTTGGTACGGTAAGGTTGTTACAATTTGCCGTTACCACCAGCTTTTCAAAGACGTTAAATTTTGCGCAAAGATTGTAATACCATGCGCGCACCAGCACACAAACGCATTTGCGCGCACAATGTTAAGTATAGGACTCGCACAGTTCATTATGATGGCGCAGGTCCATCCGCGTTAAACGTTAACGCGCATTTTTTGTGCGGACGTTGTAATATGACGTTCAGCGCAAAGGGTTTTGCCCCTCGCGTTAATGTAATAGGGCCCAATGGGTTTTGGGAAGCAATCCGAGGGTGGGGTATAAACACTTCAAACAAATGGGGAAAAAAACAGCATGTGTCTTATAAAGTGGTAGTTACAGCTTATGTACGTGATAATATCCATTTAACAGGAGGATGAGAGGATTCCAGGACAAATGGAGACCTTGGTGGATGTATAAGTCTGCTGAATGAACTTTTATCTTTATGGGCTAAATTCTCTTTTTCCCCCCTTAAGGCATTCTTATGTCCTGGTGGTTAAACTAGGTTATTCTGTATTGTGTTTCACTGCAACTATGGCTTCAATGATTAATATTCCTTTTGTAGCGCTCACCCCCGGAGGAGCCGTTGAATAAACCTCAGGATAGTCTCACCGCACTAGGAATTACTATACACCAGCACTGTTGTGGATTTTATATTTTATATATTTTACTGATCTCAATAAAGCAGCATATATATACACACATACGGTAATTTGAATGACAGGAATTCGTAACGCGGGAAAAACACGCAGCGGAAAGGAATCGGTTAACCCCCTCAGTTCTGGAGTGTAAGTCCCGTGAAATAGCTCAAAATATATGTATATGTGTTGTCTAGGGTACCCGGGTACTGTGATCAACTGGCCAGTGAACGAAAATAGCAATCTTCGACTAGTCACCGTTGGGGCCCTGTGCCTTAAGCAATACAACAAGCCCGTGTCTTCGTTCTGAACCGTGGGCCTGGAGGCCTCTCACCCATCCGTCAAACAAACCATCCAGCACTCGATGCCTCAACCGAAGGATCTTTCTCCGCAACTGAACTGGGACTCTGTGCTCACGAATCTGCTTCCTGCTTGCCGAATCTCCGCAACTGGAACAACGATCCGCCGCCTGCACTCCCAATTGATTGTCGCGGCCTCCTAACCTGGGGTCCTGCCGGAACCAGCTTGTCTTCCAAATCTCTCAGTGCCACGTATGTAGGTCACAGCACAATTTCTGTCTCGATCTCCAGCACGATTGAAGCAGCATCTCCACTCCAGCCTGGTTGTGATCCTTGAGAGCTCCAACATGCGTCCTACACCTCTCGTTGCTCCACTCACTCTCTGCGCCAAACACAAGGCTCCTTTTCTATATCCTCCAATCTGTACCACCCACTTCCTGTCCTCATGCAGAGGGTGCTGGGAGATGAAGTCCGCTCTTTCCAGCATTTTTCACAATGTTTCCAGCACTACCTCCCTCTAGTGGCAGCCATAGTCCAGCACACCAAAGCACAGTTTTAAGGCAGCGCTACACTTTATTACAAATTTTTCAGATACTTTTGTATTTCTTTTCCTTTTTTTTTTATAGAAAGGATATTACCAGGAAGGATACATTGAGATTTCTCTCGTTTTCAAGTATGTCCTGGGTGGCGAGTATGTACTGTTAGGTGTCTTGCTCAAGGACACTTACTGGAGAGGTGCTCTTGCCGGGATCGAACCTGTGTCTCCACAGTCTCTCTCCACGGTTATAGAGCAGTGATGTTACCTCTACTCCACCCAGCCGGCACATTTTGAAGTTATCATGCCAGGATTCCTGCCAACAACCCCCCCACAGAATAAGACTTCGGATTTTCCAAGTCTACGTTTGATGCTAGCATGAAGTACCCTGGTGCTTGTCATTACCACTGTCATTAACATTTACAATTTGAGAGAATACTCGACTATACCGCTAATTTTTGGTGCCAAAAATTTACCTCGAAATTGGAGGGGTCCCGTTATATTCGAGACATCAGCATCGCGTGTAAAAAAAATTTTTTTAAAAAATCTTGACTTGCTCGTGGATCCCAAGTCTCCGTGACTAGTGGTGGATGAGTCTGCCTGCTAGAGTCGGAGGTCAGAAAATGACACCTCCTGGCTTGCTGGCTATTGGTGAATGATTCACGGTGTTGGTCATCTCGCTCTGCCGGCCATCTTATCGCAAGTAAGAAGACGGCCGGCCGACGGCTTCATACTTAGTAACAACTACAATCATTCTAGAGCAGAACACCATGGCCTGAGGGGGAGCCTGTGTTAAGAAAACCTGGAAGGATTTTAATGGTTTCCCAGTATAGTATACTTTCATAATTTTGCTCCTTGCGCTATATTCGAGTCTTGAGTATTCTCTCCTTTCCATAATAAATCTCTATCCATTGCGTTATACTCGGGTCGTGCTATACTCGAGTATCTACGGTACTCTTTTTGTGTCGTTTGGTCAATGGGATTCTATATTTAGCACAAGCTTTGTGTGCATGTAGATCTTGAAGAAAAAAAGGACACATTTTATCCATGGCCAAGTTGGACAAAAACACCTCTTGTGAAACAATCCAGGCAGTCATTTCTAAGAGCCTGGGAGAAAAATCTAAAAGGATTGGTAAATGGGTTATACACTAAACTGCTTTAGCTGAGAAACTTTCATGAGAACTGCGTTAACTAATTTGCAGCTTTGATGTCTCCAGTCTCCAAGATTGTCTTAGCAGAGATGCACTAGATGTCCCAATGTGCCCAACTGGTAGATCAGGATCTCAAAGACATAATGGAAAAATCGTTCATGGTGCAGCCAGTTCGCAACGCATTTTGAAGATGTATAATAGTGACGCACTTAGCAGACGGTGACAACGTTTAACTCCTGTATTTTTTTCAATAGATCGATGTGTCGGATATTCCTTCTTTATGTTTTTTTGGACGAGTTGTACCAGGACTACAACTTGGGAGCGAAAGATCCCTGAGCCAGGTTAGGCTCACTACAGGGTAAGTGTGCACACGTTGGACTATAGCTCAACCTCCTCTGGATCCATCCCAGAGAAACACAGGAAGTGACGATACAGATTGCTGCTGGCTGTTTAAGGGAACACAATGCAGCAGTGAATGCTTTTTGTGTCCTGTAATCTGGATGGGCAAACTGCTGATTTTTAATCCTTTTTTGCATTTAAAGATCACCTATGTATGTTTTGTTTTTATTTTCTTGCAAGGGTCCAGAATTTAGTTAAATTTAATCTCTGGGGAGAGCCATTGATTAAACTACGGACCACAAGGTCATTTTCAGTATAATCTCTGGGATGGTCTTTTTACTTCCATGGCGGTCTATTTATTCAGAAATTTCTTGTCTAAAAGCGGTTAAAAAAAATTTGCCCTCCCCCCTATAGTGGCATCCCGAGTGTGGCTCAGGGTTAAATTCCTATGTTGGAAGCGGTAACCCCGAGCAACACTCGGGATGCCGCTGGACACATCACCTATCCCTGCGCTCCCTCGATGTCCCCCGCAGTCTCCTCCGGCGACCACGACCTCATTACTTCCTGGTTTCCTCCTCGCGAGAAGGAATCCAGGAAGTAAAACGTCATGATCACCGGAGGAGACTGCAGAGATCATTGAGGGAGCGCACAGAGAGGTAATGTATACAGCCCGAGTGTGTCTCGGGGGTTACCACTCTCAGCGGTGAAATTTAACCCCGAGTCACTCGGGAACACCGCCAGGGAGGTTAATACTTAAATATTAATTATAGAATAATTTATTGTTTTGGGCCAGATGATTATATTGCTTTTAATGACCATTTACTTCTACAAAGTAAATTCATTTAACCATCCACTTGTTTCTCGTTTTTACTTGCTATATATTATGTTCCACGTTATCAGCCGATATAACTTTTTTCCCCAAAACCTTATATAGATTCAGGTAACAAAACAAGAACACAATTCTCAAAGAATATCAGCAGCCACAACAGCTGACGCTCCAAATACACAAGGCAAAATGAATAAATACATTCGGATTACTCAGAGACGGAATTCAGGAACTCCAATAAGGTGCTGATATAACTTTTAATATAAATGGTGTTAGCAGTTAATTATGTATATTATTGTTGCAGAGGTTTTACAACTGAACTGTGTTGTATAGGTTCTGCGATTAAATATAACCCTGCCTAAATACCAGATATTGCTTTGTTTTTTGGATACTATTAAGTGCATTTTAGGTTCTGTACAACTGTTTCGCTTGTTACTTACTTTTCATTGAGCACATTGCTTTCGGCCATCTTGGTCACATGGCCAGCCACATGGCAGCAACCATCTTAAGAAGTCACATGGCAGCGGCCATCTTGGTGCTCACTTGAGCACATGGTAATGCAATAGCTGTAATTGTACAACCTTCTGCGCAAATAATTCATCCAAAGCGACGCAAATTACTTTAAAAGGCATGTCGCGTAGGATTATCACCTGAAGTGAAATTGAACCAAAACATGCAGGGTTATTCAGAGACCGGTGAAAAGCTGGAGAATGGAATTTCTAGGTCAAAATAGCCGATTTGGAAAGTGAAATTAATTTTGAGAATTTTTCTGGTTTGGAAAATTCTAGGTCAAAATAGCCATTCTCCTGCTTTTCACCACTCGATTTGACGATTCTTGTGATTTACCCCTGGTACCGTGTATGTGATATATTGGTCCTAGACTCCTGGCTATGTATTCTGACCACTCTCTTGCTTGATCCCATTTGTGTTTTGTCTGTGTGGTATTCTGGTTTTTGTTTGTACCACACATCTCTGTCATTTGGTTATTCTGATGTGAGACCTATTGCTAGATATTCCTGTTGGATTTGCTGGTTGCAGCATAACCTCGAGTTCTATTTGAGTCCTGCCCTGCTTCCTGCTGAATTCATGTCTGTCCAGTCTGTTTTTCTGGTTTATGTTTGTTTATCTAGTGCAGCAGCTCATAGTTCTGGTTTATAGAGACCACCTCAAGGATCTCTTTCTTGTTATATTGCTGCTAGATATTCCTTCCTTGTCAAGTCTGGTTAACCCTGTTATTTCTTTGTGTACGTTTTCTCGTGTTCACCCCACCCTGTACTTGTATAATTAGAAGGCCATCCAAAGGACCTTTTTCCCCAGTGAAGGGCTTTCCTCATGTGTCTTGTCTGGTTCTGTTTAATCCTATGTCCAGGGTTCTGCAGTATGCAAAACACATACCAGCCTAAAGGGCTTAAGACACTCAGCAGTGAGGACAGCCCCTTTGGCTCCTTAGGGGGGCCACCGTAACACACTGATGATCTTCCTGGGACTGGAGAAGAATCTCTTGAATCTGGAGATGACGAAGACAGAGGTTGCGACTATAGTTGTAAACATCAGGAGCTGTACTCAGTGCCGGACTGGCCTACCGGGATACCGGGAGCAATCCCGGTAGGCTGCTGCAATCTTTGGGCCGCTTTTTACTTTTACATATGCAGCATCATCTCTTTGAGAAACCAGGCTGGTAGGGCCGGCCCGCGTGTTATGCACTGTCTGGCCGCCGTGGTCGTCTTGTGTGTTGCTGTAAAGTCTGTGAGTCCGCGCATCACGTGGTGGGTGAAGGGGCAGCCAATACACTGTGCGTGCTGTGCCTTCCCAGCCTTGTGAGTGTCTGCGAAGGCATGAGCGCTGCAGCGGCTGTCAGCCCGGCCCCTCCTCACACAGAGGGGCTGGCGGCAGTGGACAGCCTGCAGTATCAGAGGGCAAATCAGATCCACCTCCCTCTGAGAGAAACACACTGACTGTAAAGTTTCTCTCAGAGGGAGGTGGATCTGATTTACCCTCTGATACTGCAGGCTGTCCACTGCCGCCAGCCCCTCTGTGTGAGGAGGGGCCGGGCTGACAGCCGCTGCAGCGCGCATGCCTTCCCAGACACTCGCAAGGCTGGGAAGGCCCGGCACGCACACTGTATTGGCTGCCCCTTTTACCCACCAGGTGATGTGCGGAGACGCGCAGGCGCAGAACATCCCCGCACTTCTCACGCACCACTAATGGCTTGGCCGCACATAACGAGGAGGCCAGCCAGCAAGTCAACTCCCTTTGAAGGCTCCCGGGCTGGCAGCGCTGGGCCTCCTCACGGTGAGGTCACACGTCAGCTTCGCTAGCGCATCGTGGGAAGGCTGACACCATGAGTGCCTGGCAAAGGACCATCACCAATGCCATGGTGAGTGTAGCGGGTGGGGCAGGGACAGGGTCAAGACCTCAGGTCACAGACCCGTTGCTGGGAGCTATGCTGTTTTGCAGCTCTGCTATACACCCCCCAAAATATATGGAGGAGACCTTAAAAAGGGGGGAGTTAGGCTCATAACGTGGACTTGGTCACAAAATAGGGACTGGTATTCCTGGGTAGACACTTGGCAGTTATGCACAGCATACCCTAAGCTCTAGGACAAGTTTGCAGCTGCCACCCCTTAGCGTTTATATATGCCCCTCTGTGTGCGGCCTGCCCGGGGGAGCATGCACTGTGCAGGGAGGGGAGGTGGAGCGGGCACTCTGCCAGCAGGTCTCCCTCTCTGGGAGGTTCAGGGGGTGGAGGAGGAGAGAGCCAGGTCTGTTCCTCAAGTAGCCTGTGTATTAGTATAAGCTGGTCGGAGTGATCACTCATTTTAAGCCGGAGTACACAGGGTGAGTGCTTGCTGGGGTCATGGCTGCCATGCAGACTCCTGGCTGGTCCTTCTCTACTAAATCTAAACTTTTTCCTGTACCCTGTACCCAGCGTAACTGTATAGCTCTGCGATACCCTCAAACTCTCCGTACATTAAGGTATAGCTCTGCGATACCCTCAAACACACCGCACATTACTGGGGCTGGTGTGAAATTCTTTCCAGGGCTGGTTTTTATCCCCAGTCCGGCCCTAGCTGTACTATTCTGAGGGAGATCAGGAAGTAGAGAAGGATGATATCCATAAGAAGCATAAAACGGAGTATGGCGCAGGGTAGAATGGTGGGCAGAGTTGTAGGCAAACTCTACGGCTGGAAGCGGGTACAGCCAACTGTCCTGTAAATAGCATTTAAAACATTGTGGGCCCTATTACATTCTTCACACAAAAATGCACGGTAAACGTGTGAATTTTTGCGCGAAGCATTAAACGTTAACGCGCATAAATCAATGCTGGTATTACAATCCTTGCGCATTTTTTCATCCGTCAAAAAAATAACACGTGTAAAATGGACACGCAAAAACGCGCGCTGCAACGTTGCGCGCAGAAATCTGTGTGCGGACTGTTTTTTCACGCGATTCAGCCAATCAGAATTAAGAACCACAATTGTCTCACGTTAAGTTTTTCCGCCTGTCGAAGTCAATCTGCGCATATATGCTGCATCAATACAAAAAACACGCACAACTTCTCCATTTTATTGGTTTGGTATGTGTAGAATGTGTAACTATACTTTGCTGCATATTTTTTTTTGGGCTGTGTATTTGATTTCGGCCAGGTTGATAGAATTTGCCATTAACACCAGCTTTTAAGAGTTGCTAAAATTATGCCTTACAAACTGCGCATAGATTATAATACCATCCGCCTACCAGCGCACAAACGCATTTGCGCTAATAATGTTAAGTATAGGACGCACACAGTACAGTACGCTTGCGCAGCGTATACGCAGGTTCACCCGCGGTCGCGCATTTGTTGCGCTGACATTGTAATACGGCGTTTTGGCCCCTCGCGTTTAAGCGTTTTTGCGCGCAAACATTTGCGTGAAGATTGTACTAGGGCCCTGTAGGTATTGTTCTAGTGTTTGATTTACTCTCTCCGATTGACCGACGATGGTAAGCGGATGATATCTTTGGTGTAATATGAAGCACTTGACAAAAAGCAGTCCGGAATTTGGAGATTTGGAAGCGACACCGCCTCAAGCCCAAATTTGGGCGCAACGAGCCGGCTTACAGTCTGCGGTCAGCCAGATACACCGCAACCGATGTTTGTGGTTTTGATGGCGATTCCAGGGGAGCAGCGGTATTTCCCAGGTGCCATTAGAAGCTCTGGTCTCCCTAATTCCTCTGTCCAAAAAGCACCGTAATCAATGATTGGGGGACTGAGCGGTAGTGATGAGCCGAACACCCCCATGTTCGGTTCGCATTCGAACCTGAACAATTTCAAAAGTTTGAGTTTGAACTCGAACACTAACCGAACTCAATGCAAGTCAATGGGACTCGAAAGTTCGATTTTTAGAGTGCCCTCCAAGAGGGCATATATGCAAGATATTTGCCATAAAAGGTGTATGGGGGTCCGGGTAGTGCCCTGGGGGACAGGAAACAAGGACAAAAAGTAAAAAAAAAATTTTTCAAAGGAACAGTGAGTTTTCCATGAAATAAAGGTTAAGAATAAAAACGAAAAATTCCTTCAAATATCGTGCCTAGGAGGTCCCCATAACCTGCCCATGAAGTGGCTGATTTGTAGGATGTATAGAAACATTTAAGAAAAAAAAAATGACATTTCAAATGACGGTAAATGGTTTTCTTTTAATCTATTCATAAACAACTGCTTGGGGCGGCAGCCTGTATGAAAAGAGTTGACATTTTAGGACACGCAGAACAAGTTTAGTGATTTTTTTGGCTAAACTATGGTGAAACTTATGCAGGCTTTGGATGAAAGTAACAATAGGTGCTTTAAAATTGGGCCTTTAGTGTCGGCAACAATGCCGTCACACTGTAACCCCTCTGTGGTATTGTGGAAGAGTGCAGGGTTGGACCCTGCGGTCCAATATTAAAATGATATGAATCTGGTATAGGCGTCAGTGCAGCCAAATATTTTGCCTTTGGTGGCAGCAAGTGCCTTCACACCGTAACCCCTCTGAGGTATTGTGGAAGAGTGCAGTGGTGGAGGTTTTGGTAATGCAGAAGAGATCCCCGATCTATTCAGTTACATCAACAGCTATAACAAAACCGGGTCAGCAATGTTTAGGAACTTGTACTGCGCTACTGTATATGGTGAGAATCGGCACACACCAGTAGCAACAGGAAGCAATCAGAACAGGCAGGGAATACACAGAGAGAATAGTCAAATGGCAGGCAAAGTCGGCAACAGATCGGGTCCTCAGAACAAGCAGGGTCAGTAACAAGTATACAAATTGATTCGGTAAGCCACCGATGCGGGAATAAAGGCTGAGACAAACTGAGCGTGTAGCGACGCACAGCGTAGCGAAGCGAAGCAAACATTTTGCAGGCTTGACTTCACTCCGCTCCGCCTCGCAGCGTGTCTACACTGCATTACGTTTGCTTCTCACCGCACTGGACAGGAATCCACTAAATTAAAATGTACACACAAAACCGTTTTATTTTGACAAAGCACATGTGATACAGGCAAAAAAAGTTTCTACTGAATAAAATACATCAAAAATTACTGTTAATTTAATAGGAAAAGTATAAAAATATAAAAAAAGGTATCCCCTGATCATATATATTATAGGGACACGGAGCGCTGTGTATAGAGTAGGGATGCATTGATACCACACACAGACATATATCAACACGCAGACCTATATATACGTATATATCAACACACAGATATATATATATATACACACACCCAGTGGTGTATTTTGGCCTAGGCCAACAAGGCCTAGGCCTAGGGCGGCACTTTCCAGGGGGCGGCGGCCCACCCCTTTTTTTTTTAACTTTTGCAAATTATTTTACCAGGAAGGATACATTGAGATTTCACTAATTTTCTAGTATGTCCTGGGTAGGCAAGGCCTAGGCTTTCACGTTCCAGGGGGCAGCAAAAAACCTCACCACTAAATGGGTTACTCACAGAGTACCGAAATGACGCCAACATTTTGGTGTTCTGTAGTTCCCTGCACTTCGGGGAATAAAATTTCCCCACCCTGCAGTGAATTCACCATTCACCACAGGGTCCCCACCGCTGAATGCTGCCACCGCAAACCCGTGGCCTGCTGTTTTCAAAAGTGCTACTGAACGAAAATGTCTGGAATTTACATATAAGATCCTATGATTGATAATAAAAAGGTCTGTTACAGAAAAAAGAAAAACCGCTATTAAAAAAAAGGGAGGGAATTTTGCCCAAAAAATCAGAAAAATTACTAAAAGGTACTAAAAAAAAAATCAATAAAGACTTTTTACTGCAGATTAAAATAATAAATGGTTTATTAGATATTGCATAAAAACGTGAATATTTTTAACATTGAAACCTATGGGGTTCGCCTGAATAAACCTGCTGATTGAAACCACCGAACATCAGGGCATTTCACTGCCATTTCTCTGCTGTTTGGTGTTCTCTGAATAGATTAACCATTACTTCTTTATGGGGATTTGCACTGCCTTCAAACAGCACCGTGCTTCCTGGCAGTTCGCCAAACTTGTGTGTGAGCAGAGGGCGGGCCGCCCCAGGTACCAATGATTAGTGGGGTGTCATTAGGGGGTACTAGGAGGTGCCACTGTCACTGTGTGTCAGCTTTGAGCTGTGTTCTCAAACAACGGGCAGCGGAGCAGGGTGTTTGCATATGGAATAAAATCGAATAGAATAAAGATCCCCCTCTCCTCCCTCCATAGCTCCTCCCCGCAGCAGCTCTAGGAGAGGGGAGGGGGATGTGATCTGTGTGCAGAGAGAGAAGATGACAGTAAACGGCAGGTAAAGGGGGGGTATCATCAGAATATGAAGCCCTGTCTGCTTACTGCTGTTTAAAGTGGACCTTTCCTTAACCAGCACTGCAGTGATAGAAATTTGTCATTGAGCTGCCTGGCTCCTGGTGAGGCGCGTGCGTTCAGGTCACACGGTCCGGCCAGTCAGGTGGTACTGAGTCTCAGTACCACCTGACTGGCTGAACCACATGAAACGCACGCACGCAGCTGCCCGCCCTTTCGTTAACACGGACTCTCACTCTATTCTGAACTGAACACCCACCGGGAAGGGAATCAAAGCCACGGTGCACCCTCTGGCATTGGCACCCCACTGCTGACAAGATGGCTTCACGCACAGGCACAGCTGCGATCCTAACGTGGCCTGGAGGGACCTCCTGCTGAGTCCGTACACAGTCCCTGCTGACTCTGCACACAGCCCTACCGCGGACGGAGGCTGGTAAATATAGAATATACGCTCATACACATTGCACATTACTGTGAGATTTATTGCTGTGCAGTTCTGTGATATGCTCATACACAGTGCACATTTCTGTGGGTTTTATTGCTGTGCAGCTCTGACATGCTCATACACAGTGCCCATTTCTGTGGGTTTTATTGCTGTGCAGCCCTGTGATACGCTTATATGCAGTACACGTTTCTGTGGATTTTATTGTTCAACCAATTAGAGCGGCTGTGATCCAGTATACTTGACATACGTGGCTGTTGTTTGTAAAAATGCTTGAATTTAAACATTTCATAATTTTATTTATCTCAATAGATACATTTGAAATGGTATACAAAATATACAAGTAGGCACTTGGTATTCACTTTTAATATAAAGAGAGGAAAAGGCGGAGCTCTAAGAGGAAAAGGTGGAGCTTAAAGAGGAAAGGTGGGGATTAACCAGGAAGAGGTGTGCCCTTGACAGGAAGGGGTGCGTCAAATTTAAATTAGGGTGTGCATGAGTTTAGTCAGGCCTAGGGCAGCACAAAACCTAAATAAACCACTGTATACACCCACCCACAGACCTCAGACCATATAACCTCAGCCGGATAAGCCCCCCTTATCAAAATTTTTTAACAAAACTCATGCAGTTAGTTACAGCTTTGTTAGATCAA